>JAWNLA010000151.1:0-442280 GCA_035041605.1 Drosophila atroscutellata | reverse complement strand
ACATATAGAATCTGAGTCCCTTATAGGACTCGAAGGAAGATCCTTCACCTCCCAGAATTTTGTGAGAAGATTCTCTAATGGAGGTTCCGGATCACGGGAAATTCTTGTGGTAAAAGATGAAATCTGTGTGGCAATGCCTTGTGTTATTGGACCTGTGAGAATCCGTCCAAAGATTGATTCTTGTACCAACAGAGTCCCACAAATATTTGGAATGGAGCCGCCGAGTAGTATGGACGGGATGATATCTGCGCCTAATAACACGTCAATCTGCGAGCTCCTTGAAAAAGTCGGGTCAGCCAACTGGATATTTGGCAGGTCCTTCAACGTGTTCTCAGGAATTGAGTACGATGGCAGGTTGCCTGCCAAATGTGGGAGGACAAAGGCCGAAATTTCAATTTGAATTCGAGGCCTTGTTGGAGAGCCTATGTGGAAGTGACATAACTTCTTAGGCTTGGCTGCGACAGCTTGATTTAAGCCATTGACTTGGGCTTGGACGGGTTGAAACGGAGGCTTGATCAGGTTGAACAACCTACTGGTGATGAAGGTTGCTTCCGAACCCGAATCAATCAATGCACGTGCCTTATATTTGATACCTGCATGGCAGATATTTACAACTTGTGTGCTCTGTACAACACTTGTGTGTTTGCAGAGAAATATGTTTGAACATTTCTCGGATTTTGTGGAGATGATTGTGTTTCAGGAGGGTTACTCGGAGTAGTAACTGTTGCGGAGGCTGCTGAGGAAGGGGGGTCGCCACGATGAAGGAGTGTGTTGTGACGACCTTTGCACGTGAAGCAGCTGTGTGCACTTGTGCAGTCTTTGAGTAGATGGCCTCTCGCAAAACAATTTAAACACAATTTTTGCTGTTTTATGTGAGCAGCACTGTCTTTGACAGACATTTGAAGGAATTCCGGACATAAACGAATCGGATGATTCTCTTTCGAACATAGCCTGCACGATTGGGACTTGATCGAAATCTTGTTTTCGAAGGAGTTGACCTTGGATAAACCCTCTTTGCGGGTAGGTCTTTGTGGTATTTGTATTTGTGCTTGTGGTTGGCTTCATGTCCTCGATCGCTTCTAGGGTGCGGTATCGCTCCAATAAAAATGTATTGAGTTCATCCCAAGTTGGAATCTCTGACTTTTTATGTAAGGATTGCTCCCATAATGATAAAGTCAGTTTTGGGAGCTTCGAGGAACACAGGAAGACCAGAAAACAGTCCCAATTGTCAGTCTTAACCTTAGCTAGTTCCAGCGCGGTCAGGCACCCTTAGATGGTGCTCTGGTGGTCCTTGATGGCACTTCCAGTCTCATGGGATATGGATGGAAGGTTGAACAGCACCTTGAGTTGACTGTTCACAAGCAGTCTTCTATTTTCGAATCTCTCAGTCAGGTTTTGCCACGCTGACTGAAAGCCTTATTTATTTGGACGTAGAAGTACTAACGAGCAGCACATTCAAGTGGCCCAACGATACCAAGCACGGGCTTGTTAACGCACGGACCCAAGCAAAACTGCAACCCACCTCCCACCCAACTGACCGAGGGGTGCGCCGCATAACGCGCGGTTACGAAGTTCGGGAATTGAAAGAAAGATGGGACAAGACAACTGTTTTAATAGAATGAATAGAGGAAGTACAACAAATTAACGGATAAAACGTATTATAATTAGTACACAAAATTCTAAATGGGTTATGAATAGCAAAATTGGCACTACAAGTTTTAAGAAAAACAGGCAGAAAATTCCTTGTATTTCTGATCGGAACTGTAAAATTAAGTTGGGTGATTAATTCCGAAGAATCAATATCACCGTTTATAAGCTTGTGTAAAAAAATAACACCAAGCATTGTTCTACGATCAGAAAGAGAAGGAAGATTTATTAACAAAAGTCTACTATGGTAAGAGGGTAAGCTAATATTAGTATTCCAATGAAAACCCCTAAGGGCAAATAATAGAAATTGTTTTTGTACGGATTCTATTCTATCCTGATGGACCTTGTAATTGGGTGACCATATACAGGACCCATATTCCAGAATAGGACGCACAAGTGAAATATAAAGAGTTTTAGTAATGTAGGGATCGCCAAATTCCTTTGACCAGCGCTTAATGAAACCCAGGACCCCAAAGGCTCGATTAACAGACGAAGAAACATGCTTGTCGAATTTAAGCTTGGGATCTAAAAGTATTCCCAAATCATCAACACATTCAATGCGTTTTAATGGCTTGCCATGAAGAAAATATGTATTTAAATAGGGCAAACGCCTATAAAAAGACATAAATTTGCATTTTTCACAATTTAAATTTAAAAAATTTACTCGACACCAGGCTTCAAAACTATACAAGTCAGCCTGAAGCCTCCGTCCAGCAAACGAGTCAGTAGACGACAGACACAGTTTTACATCATCGGCATACATTAGTACCCGAGAATGACTTATAACGGACGGAAGATCATTTATGAATAAAGTGAAAAGCAAAGGGCCAAGGTGACTTCCTTGTGGTACTCCGGAAGTAATCCGAACAGACTTTGAGATAGAACCTCTAAAGTAAACTTTCTGTGTCCTACGCGTTAAGTAGTTTGAGATCCAACAAATTAGGTTATTTGGGAATCCCAGAAGACGGAATCAAATGCCTTACTAAAGTCAGTGTAAACAACCTCCGTTTGCATCTTGGTTTGAAATCCCTTAATAACAAAAGAAGTGAATTCTAATAGGTTAGTGGTGGTAGACCTATATTTCATAAACCCGTGCTGGCAGGGAGAAATTATGGATCTACAAAGATGTTGTAGTTGAGAAGTTACCAATTTCTCAAAAATCTTAGGAACAGCAGACAGCTTAGATATACCTCTATAATTTTGAACATTTGATTTGTTTCCTTTTTTATGGAGAGGAATAATAAATGATTCTTTCCAAATGTCTGGAAAAGAGCATAACCCCACAGATAACTCAAAAAGTTTAAACAAAGGCTTCAAAAGACCGTCAGCACAGTACCTAAGCACACAGCCTGGTACACCATTGGGTCCCGGTAAAAATACCGGCTTAATGACATTTAGTTCATTAAGCAAAGATTTCTCCGTTATCAAAGGACCAAAAATGCAATTAGAGCCACTAACCAGGTAAGGATATGGCAAGACCAAATGATGATTATGGGAACTATATGTAGTTTGAAAAAATTCGGCAAATAAATCGGCAATGGCCAGATCTGAGTCTGCAGTCTTGTTTTCAAAAAATACGGTAGAAGGAAGTATTGTTGAGCCTCTCTTAGCATTAACAAAATCATAAAAACGTTTAGGATCCCGCTGAAACTGTAAACTACAGCTTCTTAGGTAATCCTTATAACATTTGTTATTCATAGTGGAGAACCTGGATCGTGCAATCAAGTAGTGAGAGTAATCCAAGGAAGAGCCAGTTTCCCTGAATTTCTTATACATTCTTGACTTATTATTTTTTAACTTGATCAACTCCCGCGTAAACCACAAAGGTTTGGTAGACCTACATGGCTCACGAACAGGAACACACAAGTCAAATAAATCATCCAACGTATTATAAAAGACCCCGATTGCAACATCCATGTCAACACAATCATAAAGCCGGGACCAGTCAGTCTGCGATAAGAGACGAGTTAACATAGCAAAGTCGGTTTTCCGAAATTGACGAACTCGCCCTGAAAGCTTGTTATCCTGACTTGGTACCGTAGTAGGCAAATCAAACAACACCTCCAACGTTGGGTGATAGGGATATTCAGGATAGGATTTGGGTTCAGAACGGGAGACAGAGAAGAAGGAGGGATCCGTGACAAAAATCAGATCAAGCATCTTATTTAACGAATTCGGGATAGCATTGATTTGACACAATGATATCCCAAATAAGCCCTCCAAAAACTCACTCTGAGTCGTGGTTGACAAAACACTAGAGTCAGGACAAGGCGTCCGTGTAGTTCCAGTGAGGTTAAAATCACCAAGTACTACCAGAAAATCACGATCAGAAAGCTTCGAATAAACCGAAAGAATAGCAGCTAAATGGGAAGAATACAAAGAACTATCTGAAGAAGGAGGAATGTAAGAACAGGTTATAAAAATACCAATACCATTAATATGTAATTTAACAGCAATAAACTCAATATCCATAGAAACATTTGTCATTACCATTTCCGAAGATAAATCTACGTTGATAGCAATAAGTACACCCCCACCACGCCGGGGAGTCCGATCATTTCTATAGATAGAGAATCTACTAGAAAGGATTTCGGAATCTAGTATGTCAGGCCTTAACCATGTTTCAGTAAAGGCCACGACATTAAAAAGAAAGGAAAAACTATTTAGGTAAAGATTTGAAAGCTTACTACAGATACCTCTTGCATTTTGATATTGATTTTGATTTTGTTCGTAGCTTCCGCGCACTCTGACTCACTGAACCTCTGACTGGGTTTATTTTCTGCTGGCGTTTTGGCCCTTTTTATAGGCCTGCGTCGCAGCCTTTTGTCGCGACTGTACCAAAGATCACGTGATCGTCTCGGTGGCGTGATCTGTGGTACTTTTCCACTGCCCTTTTGCTGGCGCCAGCCCATGTCTGCCGTTAGTGTGAGTATGGATGGCGATGTTGCGTTTGCCACGCTCCTAACTCCATAACGGCACAAACCCTGATCGACATGAGTGTCAGACACGTTCATATGGCTGAGAACCTGCGTGAGAAAGAGAGAGGGCGAAAGAGAGCGAATTCGCCGCAACTACAATCAGAGTCGGATTTCGGTCTGATGTGCAGTTACTGTGAGGGGCGCATATAGCATAAATGTATATTTTATATACATTTATTTGGCAGGGATATATGGCTCCCCACAACGCATTTTATATTCCATTCGTTTTCGCATTGCTGGCCATATTATATACCATGCACAATTCTTTGATTACACTTAAATAGACACACACATAAACACACTCACACGTCCGTTGTTGATTAAATAGCAAAAGTTGTATAATCAAAAATTATTTCAAAAACGGGCTCTGCGATAGCAAATGGATGACACAATTCTTGCTTATAGGGGCACACACGAATATACTACCCACAATTCCAAACCCAATGCGACTCCTCCTTCTCCTCCTAGCAGCGTACTTTATTAGTTTTGACCGCTAAGTTAATAATAATAAGTTTTTGCGGTTGCCGGCTTATCTTGCATAGTATTTTTGTATGCAACTCTTGGGAATAGCGAGTTTTGTTGAAATTGTCACGCATACAATTTATAAGCGAAACTGCGTACATAAATCTAAGTCGAATTGCTTTCATTTTTCGAATGGACACAATGATTCTATTTCAAAAAAACCTCGATTTGCTACATTTTACTTTAAAATGTTTGCTCTGAAGTCTACCTAGTGATGTTGGAATTTCACTGATGCTTTAAATACAAATTCCAAAGAGAAATATAATGAGGAAAAATGTTTACTGCTTAACGTTAAGAAATTCCTTTGACATATTTCTGAATCTAATATAATTGGAATTGTTCAAGTATGATCATGTGAGATGCTGATAGCTGGCTCATGCAACGCCCTTAAAATTAGTCACTTGAGGCTGGCTTGCATGTGGTCAAGCTATTTTTAAAGATGTTAGAGGAGTGAGACTGCGGTCGCCTTACAAGCGGCTGCGTTCGATAAGAGACCGATGCGGTCGCCTTACGAACACCTGCATATTGTATTTCTATATATGTATTTAGATTTAAGAATTGTTTATAAATAAAGGGCCTGATCGTTAGAGCAGGCAGTTCGAAACAAAACGTTGACTCCGCGCGTCTAATCTTCTTTCGACAGGGAAGCTATTTCAGTGTGTATGAATTATAAATATATATATTTTGAGTAAGTAAATTTGTCAGACGGATATAAGTAAGTCATGCCAAGAAGTGAAAAATATTTACGTCAAACAATAAGCTTAAATTTAAAACATAAATTGCTTGGGAAGAAACTGTTCTGTGAATTTTTACAGCCCTGTTCATTGAGTACAGACTTAATAATAAATTATAATTTAGCTTACAGCACTTAATGATTGAAAATTTGCCATTGACATGATGAATCATTGTTTGTTTTGCCAGACTTGGCAGGTAAACAAGAGCTTTACAATTTGCCAGACGGAGAGTTGTTCTAAATTGACTTTTTGAGTGAGCTAAAAGTCGTGACGGATCGACACTTGGCACTTTGTGACCACGTCGCAAAGCAGAACATTTGTTTTTCATGTCAGCCAATTTACATATATATAGTGACATATTCGGATCACGCAGATCCCTCATGTCCACACTCACTCCAACAGAACAAGCAGCCACAATAATTAAAAGCCCAGATCCCAGAATTAAAACGCCGTTTCGGCATAAACACATCCGTCAACGCATTTTATAAGAGCAAACAAAATCCAAGAACTAAAAACGCAGCGACAAAGCTACAGTAACTCAGCTACAACACCGCAGAAGAAGCAAAGACGAGCTTTCCTTATAAATAAACCACTAGAATAAGATGAGAGATAATTTGTACGCAAAACCGAGAAGACGTGTTTTATTAAAATAAAGAATTATATTATTCCTTAAAACCGTAGTCAGACTTTTCAATTGGTGTATTCACACTTCTCAATACATAATTGGCGCAGCCGGTAGGATTCTCAAATTCATAATCAGCGCAGCCGATACAACTCTCAAAAATATAATTAGATTATATATTATCACTAAGCAGACAATACATAGAGGCGTCAAATGGACTAAAAAGTGCATCAGGTTTTTTTATAGAGCCTGCGACCCATCAGTGCCTAGAGTCTGTCGAACAGCGAACGCAGGTCATTATTTCACTTGACTTCGCTGCGACAATATCGCGGATGAATGTAAAACACAGCCTTTTTTGAGCAATCGTGCTTGGGTGCGAGCATGTAGGCTTTCCGACCTTTACTAGTAGACCCGAATGGGTTATGAGTGTGTGCAAAAAAATAAGCTATGCTGCTACCGGTTCGACAAGATCCTTGAATATGTGCGAAGGTAATTAGTCACAAACTTGATTAAAAGTTTAACTCATCGGAAGTAAATCTAATAAAATCTATTTCAGATCTACTACAATACTTTTTTTTTTGTTTAGTCCACATCGTCTGTGGAAATCTTAAAAGGAGTATCAGTGTTTCGACATGTGACATGATCCCGTTGAATCGTAAATTTGAAAGGATGCGTATATGTGTGCTCGTCGGGAAACAAAGAATTTTGTATGTCGGAAAACTGAAAAATTGAAAATCGAGTGCCAGCTCGCACACAAAAAGACAAGGATAGACTGTTGCTGCTTTCTTCGCACACATTCACGGGTCTTGTCGATGTAAAGTAATTAAACCAAATAAATGTGAGGCTTTTAAATCATTTGGGGACACCTTAACCTACCCAACGTAGCTCCCATAAACAGTTGTGAGGGTATCTACTCACAAAAATAAATGTCGAACAAAATATGGTACAAAAATATAGCTTTAGCGTTCTTCTCTTCTTCTTCTTTAAGTTGGCAAAATAATAAATATAAATGGAATTTGAATGAGAATTTAAGGTAACAAAATTAACTTAAAAATAATAATCTGAGAGCATTTGGTTTTGTGCGCCCAGCCAGCGCACTGCATCTGAATCGAAGTTTCCCCACCGTCAAAATAATATGATTGGAACGGACTCACTTCTATTTAATTTTTGTCCAGTGTTGGTCCCTTAGTCCAAATACACCTTGTATGTGTCAATGTTGGATCGTCACTTTTAAGGACATTTTATTAATTTTATTTCAGTTCATTGGCACCAATTTTAAAATTTTTATTGATTTTAGCTGGCAACACTTGGCCGAACTTTTCTTTTTTCCTCGCAGCACTTAACCGAACTTGACTGACCGCTGCCTTTTTCTTTCCCTCGTTCGTACCGACTACCGTTCGCTCGACCTCCAAATAACTTCATTCATTCAATCATTCGCCTTTTTATTCCCTTTTACCAACCAACTCGGATAATTTTCTATTATCTATCTCTCTCTCTCTCTCTCTCTGAAGCACTACCACCTTTTCGACTGCGGGCAGCCCTAACTATCGATATCGCGGCATGATCACTAGCTGACGTGGAACTGCTGAATTGTGTTTACTTTTGATTGCTAAAATAAGCATTTGTATATTTTATTTGAATTTACGTATCAGAACCTCGATTTTAGATTCACGCAACAAACGTGCAATTGTCCAAGAGCCAGTCATAAAATATATATGTAATCACACTAATGTGCACAACTTTGCAAGAATGGGACCAAGTCAGGTACATCTTTTTGGCATTCAAATTTTTTAGATACGAATTAACAGAGTTAACATTTCAGGTGTGGAAAATCTTTGGTGTATCATCCTTTATTCACAGGAAGATTCAAATTCGACAAGTCTTTTAAAAAAGATTTAGATTGCCTTAAACGTATCACACATAAGAAAATTATTGAAATATATGGAATGGACGAAGGTGGCATACTAACGGAGCCTTCAGATTGTGGAGATTTGAGTAATTACTTACATGGAAAGCAACCGGGAGAATATACAGTGAGAAATGTGCTCCACTGGATGCAGCAGGCTGCCCAGGTAATATGCATCTTTAATAGCCTATGCAATTAAATAGCTTATAATCTTCTTATGAATTATAGGGTCTTGAATACATTCATTCAAAGGAACCTTACAAACTCTTTCGAGATATCTCTACGGAAAGACTTATGTTATCCAATAACTATTACACTTTAAAAATCTGTGGCATTTATGATGAATTCATGAGTATTTCTGATTGCAATTATGCATCACCGGAGGTTATACATAGATAAGATATGCGTATATTTATAAACCAGCTTAATTCCTATTTATCGTAGATCAGAGAACGAGAAGAGCACACTCACAAGTGCAACATTTACAGCTTTGGTATTATCTTTTGGGAGTTGATGTCACACAAGATTCCTTGCAATCACTTAGATCCTTTACATCACCATTCTAGGCATGATACATTCTTAGGAAACAAACATATTGTAATTAGTGAAATACAAATACCCAACTCTGACCTCATCAAGCAATTAATAGAAAAATGCTGGAATTCGGATCAGAATAAGAGGCCAACAATTACAGAGATACTCTCCGATATCGCACAATGTCTTGAGTGAGAGATATAAGAAACTTAACACATGAATATGTTATATATCTCGGATGATTTAATTTCAGGAATTGCGAATCTTCAACATTGGATCATATCATTAATGCTGATAAAGGAATACTAATTGACTTTGCAGCAATTGAAATGGGCAAGGTAAAAATATATCATTTTGATTTAATTTGTTGTCATTATTGTGGTGTCGACCACTACATTAGCTTAATATTTATCGTTCTCATATATATTCAAGGAAATCGGAAGAGGAAACTTTGGCGTTACGTTCGAGGCAAGGTGTTATTCTTTGTCTATTGCTGCGAAAAACTTGAACAAATTTGAATACACAAACGAGGAAATCATTAAACAACGAGGAAGGGAGCTAATGCTTTTATCGCATTATAATATTGTACCTATACTTGGCATCGCGCTGGATGGAGAATTTATATATTTGCTAACGAAATACTTAGATGGTGAAACTCTGTCCGACTACGTGCACAACAAGATGCGACCCCTTAACGTCGATCTCGCTTTCGAATTGATGACTTCTCTTGCTCGTGTAATAACAAAAATATTTATATAACTGGTATTCAAATAACTTACAGATCATATCCTTACTATTTTCTAGGCCATTAAGTACATTTTATGTAAAGCAAAACTAGACTCACGTGTCGTATGCAATTTAAAGCCTAAAAACCTGATGTTAAGGGATGATAATTCATCTGTGACCATTCGCAATTTTTGTATTGCATTCGACGATAGCAAAGTGTTGAAAAATAATTTAGATAAATCCTATATAGCACCGGAGGTTTGTATGATACCCAAGCAATTTGTAATTATGTGTGTTATATGTATATTGATTTGTGCGTAGGTGATCATAAATGGAGTTCACACAGAGCAGAGCGTCGTATATACCTTCGGTATTATCTTCTGGGAGGTACTGGCACGCAAGAGGCCTTTCGAGGAATATAAAGATCAGCAACTACTTATTAGGAATGCGGTCAAAAGAGGTAAGAAAATTGACATGCCACCGAACGGACTTCATCATTTTGACTCTTGCAGGTGAACGTCCGCATCTTAGGGATATCGGTGAAAGCGTCTCCAAGCACTTGGAAATATTCATTGAAAATTGTTGGCATGAGGAACCGACAAAACGATACAAAATGGATAAATTATGTCGGAAACTATTCGACGTCAAATCTAAAGCAAGCATATTTAAGTAATTACTAATAAATCTAAGCGCAATATTTAATATTAATTACTAAATTAAGTAACTTTTGTTTTTCAGGAAGCCACTTATCGTCGATTTTAAGGATATAAAGCTGTCTGAAGATGTAATAATCTGCCCAATTGGCTTATGCTTTCATACTTTGATAAGATTATATTGGTTTTGTCATGTCCGTCTGTATGAACGATGTACCGCAAATCGATAATCGTTATCTTCCACAAATTTAAGCTAGAGTAACCAAATTTTAAATGTATGTTACTGATAACACTCTTCAAAAAGCGAACTCCGATCTCTTCATCAATTGGACTATAGATTAAGAGAATGTTTTTCTAAGTTTGGTAAGAAATGCCTTGGCAACTCCCACCTTATCTTCAAAAAAAACGGAAGCATATATCAGCCACAATGTTAGAGCAAGAGTTTCCAAACTTGGAATGTAGATTACCAGCAACATTCTCCTAAGATTGAGTATACCATTCCTGGCTATAACTAAACTTAAATCACCTTCAATTTTAGGGATAGAGTCACTAAATTTTAACACCACATTTATTCAATGTTCGAGGTGCCCTACCCCCACCATGCCAAACAATATCTCTACCACCAGTTATCATCTGGCAATATACTGATATCAGACTGCAATGTTCTCACTTGTTCTAATTTTAAAATTTGTTGCCTACAGGTCATTCCGAAAGGTGAATTTGGCATTGTCTACAGAGCTGAATGGCGAGACATACAGATAGCATTAAAAAAATGTATTCAAGTGTTCAAAAATAACACAAGATCAGGTCTTGACAAAGAGATCACACATCTCTCAAGCATGTCCCATGACAACATTATACGAATGTATGGCATTACCTATGATAGTATGGAAATACCCCATCTACTCATGGAATATGCTACATGCGGATCACTCTACAACTATTTGCATGGTAACGAAAAGCGAGATTATACTACTTCAAATTCACTCCACTGGATGTATCAGGCGGCAAAGGTACTTTGTACTTTCTTATTCGTCCATCTAATTAACAGATTTTTATTGAATTTTTTCTCTTGAAGGGTATTGAGTATCTATGGAATACGACCACAACAATACATTGCAACTTAAATTCCCAAAATATGTTGCTGTTCGAGAACTTTACGCTTTTGAAAATAAGTGATTATTGTTTTCCGGCCGATCGGAAAACACTTTTGATCCATCAAAATAAAGCCTATGTAGCCCCAGAGGTATGTATTCCCTAAATGAATTGGAAATTAAAAAATAAACTCTATTTTCTACTTAGGTCTTGGATGGAAACCCGTATACAAAAGAGAGCGACATATATAGCTTTGGGATTGTTTTTTGGGAGGTGATGTCACGCAAAAAGCCCTTTTATCAATTTGAAGATCCGCTCTCTGCCGATATTATAGAAGCGATACTTGAGGGTAAGGAAATTGAAATATTAACAATAAAGCGTACAACTTTTTTAAGTTTTTCAGGCGAACTTCCGGATCTTAGTGATATAATTGAGTCAAGTTTTAATAACAAGGAAATAATTGAAAGATGCTGGGCAAATCCAGAAGAGCGTCCCACAATAATGGAACTAATGGATATGCTGAATAAGCCTGAGTAAGTTGTAAGAGCAAGAGTAATAACAGGTTATAGTTCGAAAATTATTTTCTTATTAATCACCTCTTCTATAAATTATATAAGGTCCATCCATCAAATTATGTTATTCAATATTAATAAACCAATTTCATACGTTACATATTCCCAGGGAGTTTAAAAAAGCAGATAACCTTGAATCTGAAGCAGCTGCGGTCGTAAACTTTGAAGATATTGAACTTGGAGAGGTAACATTAAAATGCAATAAAATATAATTCATTTATATAACCATTATTTCCACCCATCAGGAAAGTGTTGGGAAAGGTACCTTCGGTGACATCTACAAAGCTAATTGGCATCAAAAACAGATCGCAGTACAGAAATGCACAAAGGCCACTTTTGGTGGAAGTGATTTCGACTTCGGCTGCCTTGAAAAATGGATCAGAAACCTTACCCGCGTTATCCATGAAAATATTGTGGAACTCTATGGGATTACCTTCCATGATAATCATGTCTTTATACTATTAAATTATCCAGAATGTATATCGCTTCAGCACTATTTGCATGGAGAAGCAAAGTTTGAGTATACAGTGGCGCGTGGGCTGAATTGGATGATCCAGTGTGCTAAGGTTTGGTGAAATTCTTTTGAATAAATACATGAACCCGTGTTTGACAATTATGATTGCAATTGACATTCCCACTTATAGGGTTTAGCTTACTTGCATTCCATGACACCGAAATCTGTTGTTCATGGGTGTTTAACGACATACAACCTACTACTACAAGCCGATAACTACCGAATCTTGAAAATTTGTGATTTCGGCATTGCTCAGGAACTTTCAAGTCAACTTCAAGTGACATTTTGTGACAATTCTGATAATATGAACGAAGGGATATATACGATATACGAAAGTAAAAATGGACTGGACGACATCTCAGAATTTCGCAACATATTTAATTGCGACTTTTTCAACTTTGGATCTGTTCTATTGGAGGTAATTTCACGCACGAAGACAATTGGCGAGCACACAATCACTCATCTATGGAAATTTTTGCCACTTCTTACTAAGGGCTGTAAGCCCATAGAAGAAATAATTTTACGTTGTTGGAAGAATATGTTTACAGAAATGGAAGGACTCGCTTCTCAACTCACAAGCATACTCATGTAAGATTGAAATGAATTTAAGCAATTATAAAATTATAAGATAATCATATCAATTGTTATGACTTAATTGATTTCAGATCCCCTGAATTAAAATTTTATAATTTCATAGAACCACTGGGTAAAATCGAGGTAATGTTTAGAATACTTATGCTTAGACTATTCTGTTATAAATATATTTTTTAATTTCTAATCTAGGATTACTGCCTCCGAAGAACGAGCACTTCTGAAATATGGGATATGTGAGAATATATTTATTTAATATTTTGTTAATCATTAATTATTTTATTTTTATTTTTCCTCTCCGATATCATTACCTACAGGACTCCGTTTGCAAATACTGTGAATCCTGAGGATATAGAAAAATTCGAGGTATCACTACACAAAATAAATTAAGTTTTGAGATAACTCAATTTTAACCTTGCAGAAACTTGGAGAAGGCAGCTTTTATAGAGCGAAATGGTCCAATTTAATTATTGCTTTAAAAATATTAAAGCTAACGACCACAAACGATGGCCGTGAAGAATTTGATAAGGAGGTCAAGATGCTTTCACTTGTTGACCACGAAAATATTGTGAAATTATATGGGACCACCTCTGATTTGGAGTCTGTTTCTATACTTATGGAATATGCAGATGGTGGTTCTCTCTACAACTACTTGCACGGCGATGAACAGCTGCCTTACAGTATGTCATGTGCTATTGACTGGATGGCTCAGACTGTTGAGGTTAGTTTGTATATTGTAAATTAAAACATATGATTCAGTTTTCATTATCATTTATAGGCTATAGCTTACATGCATGGCAAGAAAAAGCCCATAATTCATAGAGATTTGAAATCTCAAAACTTACTACTAAAGAACAATTTTAAACATTTGATGATTAGCGATTTTGGCACTGTCAAAGAATTGGCGACAATAAACACGGCCGATATTGGAAACCCTGGTTATATAGCACCCGAGGTTTGTATTATATGCCACAAATTTGCATTAAGTTGAAATATTAGTAAATTAAATTGATCGCTCGCAGGTTCTCAATGGAAGAGCATATACGGAAAAGTGCGACATTTACAGCTTTGGCATTATTCTATGGGAGGTAATGTCGCGCAGAAAACCTTTCGATCACCTGCCGAATAACAACTCTGCAGCAAGGACACATCTTACTAATAAAGGGGAACGCCCTGATCTGAATGTCGAACTTATTCAGAAATGTGTTCCATTGCTAAAATTGATTGAGGTTTGTTGGCATCAAAGGCCGAAGTTGCGACCCACTGCTGCATCTATTGATCTTACTAAAATTACATCTTCTGATGTTTATGTTACCAAACCATAACCAAAAAATAACATCCAAATACTAAAATTAAAATTAAGAATATTCAATGAAAATATTACTTGTTTCTGACTCGGGTATAAGAATACGTGCATCTCAATGAATGCAATTTGAAGTTGACTTGAAACTTGAAATATTATATAATATATATTATCGTCTGTGCCCACCTGGAACAAAGTTTAGGCTGGGAAATCGATTAAATCGATAATTGCAAATCTCCCACAATTTGAAAGCTGGAGTGTCAAAACTTGAAACGTAGATCGCCTTCAAAGAATGCCATATAAAAGTACACACTCTAAAAATAACGAAATCTTGTCAATGGACAAGAACGATTACTAGGAACCTGGGAAAACGCTTACAACCGCACCAAAAATACTTAACAAGTCGAGGCACAACTAATCAACACACCAAACCACATCCAAATATGAAGATTATTTGCCACCAGTAGTCTGTTGATACCAAACTGGTGTAAGGGTATTCCGCGGTCGGTTACGACTGCTGCATTCTCAAAGACTTTAATTTGATGTTGAAAATAATTATCCAATACAGCACAAGACTGCTCAGGCAGTCCGCCTCAAATGCAGGCAATTGCATCACAACGGCGGACTGCTGCGCACTTCCAGCTGAAGCCTGGCCGGCTTCCAGGCATTTGGGGTGAGACGGGGTGCGAGTTAGTATCGATATCAGTAGAGTATCGATATTTGATAAGCATAAGAATGATACGCAATTATGCATATGATCTAACTGAAATATCTTTAAGCGCAAACATATTAATGCATTTCGGTGTGCCATCCATTATAAAAATAATTTTAATTACATCCTACATAGGGGTAGGGACCGTACAATAACACGACACTACACTAATCTACACATCACTAACAAACAGCTAATTTAACGGACAGTGGCAATTATAAATATAAGTAGATATTATATATTATATAACCTCACTTCATATGGGGCGAAATCATTTCTGGTGGGCCCCACCCTTATGTATATCCTAGATCACATTTTATCCTAACCTCATTTTGGGTCCCCTCCCTCAGCCTGCGCACTGATTGGAACGGACTCACTTAAATTTATTTTTGTCCAGTGTTGGTCCCTTAGTCCAAATGCACCTTGTATGTGTCAATGTTGGATCGTCACTTTAATGTATGTGTTAATGTTGGACCGAAACTTCTATGGACATTTTATTGATTTTACTTCGTTCATTGGTTGTAATCGTCCTATAGTCAATTGAATGCAAACTTAGAATTACATTTGAATTTTCGGACTCGCGCCCAAAGGTCAGCTATGCGAAAAGAAAAATCAACCGTGATCTGTTGTCAGCAGCTGTTAACAGCTGTGCTAAAGAGAAGCTTCTGCTTCTTAGAGCTGGCTTCCGCCTTTTCTCTTCGAAGTCTAGGACGAATAAGACGCGTCAAATTCCCGCCAATTTAAAATCATAAATTTAACACATAATTTGGCAAGAGGAAAAAAACAACTCCCCACATTTTAAGGCCATCCGATCATTGATCAAAGCTGCCAAGACGTGTACGGCAAGGCGAGTATAAGGTGTTGCAACGAACCTTTTATTTCGGTTAGTTTTAGCTATGCTAAAACTCAGTCAAGCTGTGGGTTCCTGCAACAAATTTGTATTAGTTGCTTTTGCGACAATTAACAACACGTTAGTTTTATGTATATTAAACAATGGTTTTAATTGTTCTTCACTTATTATTATTGTACAATTGAACTGCAATATAAATTGTCACTTTGATACAAATTGTTGTTGGCACAGTTCCCCGAAGCCCTTCATGGGATTCGAAGCGTGCACCTGTTTGCGAGAGCCGGCTCCGGCGCTCCGTTCACCAGCTGGTTAAGTTTACGACCGGTTTTCACCAGGTCTAGTGGTCTCCTTGACTCCCCAAGGATTACCACTAGCACACCTGTAACCCAGGATTCGCAAGAACGCGCTCTGACTAAACACAGGCCCAGTAACACTTGCAGCGCTTGGCTCCACGCGGATTTAGCCCGTTTCCACAACTCACGCGTGGCAAGGACTTACATTTCTTACCCAACTTAAGGACCTTGGTGTCCTGCGCTACCCTTAGTTGCGCTCCTCAGATGTATGTCGCACTTGTGTTATTCGCACTTTTGCTTATCTTTACGTTATGTTTATCTGGTTGCCGTTTATTGTTCTCGCAGATTTTTTTTTTTTTTTTTTTTTTTTTTATTTGGACGTAGAAGTACTAACGAGCAGCACATTCAAGTGGCCCAACGATACCAAGCACGGGCTTGTTAACGCACGGACCCAAGCAAAACTGCAACCCACCTCCCACCCAACTGACCGAGGGGTGCGCCGCATAACGCGCGGTTACGAAGTTCGCGAATTGAAAGAAAGATGGGACAAGACAACTGTTTTAATAGAATGAATAGAGGAAGTACAACAAATTAACGGATAAAACGTATTATAATTAGTACACAAAATTCTAAATGGGTTATGAATAGCAAAATTGGCACTACAAGCTTTAAGAGAAAGAGGCAGAAAATTCCTTGTATTTCTGATCGGAACTGTAAAATTAAGTTGGGTGATTAATTCCGAAGAATCAATCTCACCGTTTATAAGCTTGTGTAAAAAAATAACACCAAGCATTGTTCTACGATCAGAAAGAGAAGGAAGATTTATTAACAAAAGTCTACTATGGTAAGAGGGTAAGCTAATATTAGTATTCCAATGAAAACCCCTAAGGGCAAATAATAGAAATTGTTTTTGTACGGATTCTATTCTATCCTGATAGACCTTGTAATTGGGTGACCATATACAGGACCCATATTCCAGAATAGGACGCACAAGTGAAATATAAAGAGTTTTAGTAATGTAGGGATCGCCAAATTCCTTTGACCAGCGCTTAATGAAACCCAGGACCCCAAAGGCTCGATTAACAGAGGAAGAAACATGCTTGTCGAATTTAAGCTTGGGATCTAAAAGTATTCCCAAATCATCAACACATTCAATGCGTTTTAATGGCTTGCCATGAAGAAAATATGTATTTAAATAGGGCAAACGCCTATAAAAAGACATAAATTTGCATTTTTCACAATTTAAATTTAAAAAATTTACTCGACACCAGGCTTCAAAACTATACAAGTCAGCCTGAAGCCTCCGTCCAGCAAACGAGTCAGTAGACGACAGACACAGTTTTACATCATCGGCATACATTAGTACCCGAGAATGACTTATAACGGACGGAAGATCATTTATGAATAAAGTGAAAAGCAAAGGGCCAAGGTGACTTCCTTGTGGTACTCCGGAAGTAATCCGAACAGACTTTGAGATAGAACCTCTAAAGTAAACTTTCTGTGTCCTACGCGTTAAGTAGTTTGAGATCCAACAAATTAGGTTATTTGGGAATCCCAGAAGACGGAATCAAATGCCTTACTAAAGTCAGTGTAAACAACCTCCGTTTGCATCTTGGTTTGAAATCCCTTAATAACAAAAGAAGTGAATTCTAATAGGTTAGTGGTGGTAGACCTATATTTCATAAACCCGTGCTGGCAGGGAGAAATTATGGATCTACAAAGATGTTGTAGTTGAGAAGTTACCAATTTCTCAAAAATCTTAGGAACAGCAGACAGCTTAGATATACCTCTATAATTTTGAACATTTGATTTGTTTCCTTTTTTATGGAGAGGAATAATAAATGATTCTTTCCAAATGTCTGGAAAAGAGCATAACCCCACAGATAACTCAAAAAGTTTAAACAAAGGCTTCAAAAGACCGTCAGCACAGTACCTAAGCACACAGCCTGGTACACCATTGGGTCCCGGTAAAAATACCGGCTTAATGACATTTAGTTCATTAAGCAAAGATTTCTCCGTTATCAAAGGACCAAAAATGCAATTAGAGCCACTAACCAGGTAAGGATATGGCAAGACCAAATGATGATTATGGGAACTATATGTAGTTTGAAAAAATTCGGCAAATAAATCGGCAATGGCCAGATCTGAGTCTGCAGTCTTGTTTTCAAAAAATACGGTAGAAGGAAGTATTGTTGAGCCTCTCTTAGCATTAACAAAATCATAAAAACGTTTAGGATCCCGCTGAAACTGTAAACTACAGCTTCTTAGGTAATCCTTATAACATTTGTTATTCATAGTGGAGAACCTGGATCGTGCAATCAAGTAGTGAGAGTAATCCAAGGAAGAGCCAGTTTCCCTGAATTTCTTATACATTCTTGACTTATTATTTTTTAACTTGATCAACTCCCGCGTAAACCACAAAGGTTTGGTAGACCTACATGGCTCACGAACAGGAACACACAAGTCAAATAAATCATCCAACGTATTATAAAAGACCCCGATTGCAACATCCATGTCAACACAATCATAAAGCCGGGACCAGTCAGTCTGCGATAAGAGACGAGTTAACATAGCAAAGTCGGTTTTCCGAAATTGACGAACTCGCCCTGAAAGCTTGTTATCCTGACTTGGTACCGTAGTAGGCAAATCAAACAACACCTCCAACGTTGGGTGATAGGGATATTCAGGATAGGATTTGGGTTCAGAACGGGAGACAGAGAAGAAGGAGGGATCCGTGACAAAAATCAGATCAAGCATCTTATTTAACGAATTCGGGATAGCATTGATTTGACACAATGATATCCCAAATAAGCCCTCCAAAAACTCACTCTGAGTCGTGGTTGACAAAACACTAGAGTCAGGACAAGGCGTCCGTGTAGTTCCAGTGAGGTTAAAATCACCAAGTACTACCAGAAAATCACGATCAGAAAGCTTCGAATAAACCGAAAGAATAGCAGCTAAATGGGAAGAATACAAAGAACTATCTGAAGAAGGAGGAATGTAAGAACAGGTTATAAAAATACCAATACCATTAATATGTAATTTAACAGCAATAAACTCAATATCCATAGAAACATTTGTCATTACCATTTCCGAAGATAAATCTACGTTGATAGCAATAAGTACACCCCCACCACGCCGGGGAGTCCGATCATTTCTATAGATAGAGAATCTACTAGAAAGGATTTCGGAATCTAGTATGTCAGGCCTTAACCATGTTTCAGTAAAGGCCACGACATTAAAAAGAAAGGAAAAACTATTTAGGTAAAGATTTGAAAGCTTACTACAGATACCTCTTGCATTTTGATATTGATTTTGATTTTGTTCGTAGCTTCCGCGCACTCTGACTCACTGAACCTCTGACTGGGTTTATTTTCTGCTGGCGTTTTGGCCCTTTTTATAGGCCTGCGTCGCAGCCTTTTGTCGCGACTGTACCAAAGATCACGTGATCGTCTCGGTGGCGTGATCTGTGGTACTTTTCCACTGCCCTTTTGCTGGCGCCAGCCCATGTCTGCCGTTAGTGTGAGTATGGATGGCGATGTTGCGTTTGCCACGCTCCTAACTCCATAACGGCACAAACCCTGATCGACATGAGTGTCAGACACGTTCATATGGCTGAGAACCTGCGTGAGAAAGAGAGAGGGCGAAAGAGAGCGAATTCGCCGCAACTACAATCAGAGTCGGATTTCGGTCTGATGTGCAGTTACTGTGAGGGGCGCATATAGCATAAATGTATATTTTATATACATTTATTTGGCAGGGATATATGGCTCCCCACAACGCATTTTATATTCCATTCGTTTTCGCATTGCTGGCCATATTATATACCATGCACAATTCTTTGATTACACTTAAATAGACACACACATAAACACACTCACACGTCCGTTGTTGATTAAATAGCAAAAGTTGTATAATCAAAAATTATTTCAAAAACGGGCTCTGCGATAGCAAATGGATGACACAATTCTTGCTTATAGGGGCACACACGAATATACTACCCACAATTCCAAACCCAATGCGACTCCTCCTTCTCCTCCTAGCAGCGTACTTTATTAGTTTTGACCGCTAAGTTAATAATAATAAGTTTTTGCGGTTGCCGGCTTATCTTGCATAGTATTTTTGTATGCAACTCTTGGGAATAGCGAGTTTTGTTGAAATTGTCACGCATACAATTTATAAGCGAAACTGCGTACATAAATCTAAGTCGAATTGCTTTCATTTTTCGAATGGACACAATGATTCTATTTCAAAAAAACCTCGATTTGCTACATTTTACTTTAAAATGTTTGCTCTGAAGTCTACCTAGTGATGTTGGAATTTCACTGATGCTTTAAATACAAATTCCAAAGAGAAATATAATGAGGAAAAATGTTTACTGCTTAACGTTAAGAAATTCCTTTGACATATTTCTGAATCTAATATAATTGGAATTGTTCAAGTATGATCATGTGAGATGCTGATAGCTGGCTCATGCAACGCCCTTAAAATTAGTCACTTGAGGCTGGCTTGCATGTGGTCAAGCTATTTTTAAAGATGTTAGAGGAGTGAGACTGCGGTCGCCTTACAAGCGGCTGCGTTCGATAAGAGACCGATGCGGTCGCCTTACGAACACCTGCATATTGTATTTCTATATATGTATTTAGATTTAAGAATTGTTTATAAATAAAGGGCCTGATCGTTAGAGCAGGCAGTTCGAAACAAAACGTTGACTCCGCGCGTCTAATCTTCTTTCGACAGGGAAGCTATTTCAGTGTGTATGAATTATAAATATATATATTTTGAGTAAGTAAATTTGTCAGACGGATATAAGTAAGTCATGCCAAGAAGTGAAAAATATTTACGTCAAACAATAAGCTTAAATTTAAAACATAAATTGCTTGGGAAGAAACTGTTCTGTGAATTTTTACAGCCCTGTTCATTGAGTACAGACTTAATAATAAATTATAATTTAGCTTACAGCACTTAATGATTGAAAATTTGCCATTGACATGATGAATCATTGTTTGTTTTGCCAGACTTGGCAGGTAAACAAGAGCTTTACAATTTGCCAGACGGAGAGTTGTTCTAAATTGACTTTTTGAGTGAGCTAAAAGTCGTGACGGATCGACACTTGGCACTTTGTGACCACGTCGCAAAGCAGAACATTTGTTTTTCATGTCAGCCAATTTACATATATATAGTGACATATTCGGATCACGCAGATCCCTCATGTCCACACTCACTCCAACAGAACAAGCAGCCACAATAATTAAAAGCCCAGATCCCAGAATTAAAACGCCGTTTCGGCATAAACACATCCGTCAACGCATTTTATAAGAGCAAACAAAATCCAAGAACTAAAAACGCAGCGACAAAGCTACAGTAACTCAGCTACAACACCGCAGAAGAAGCAAAGACGAGCTTTCCTTATAAATAAACCACTAGAATAAGATGAGAGATAATTTGTACGCAAAACCGAGAAGACGTGTTTTATTAAAATAAAGAATTATATTATTCCTTAAAACCGTAGTCAGACTTTTCAATTGGTGTATTCACACTTCTCAATACATAATTGGCGCAGCCGGTAGGATTCTCAAATTCATAATCAGCGCAGCCGATACAACTCTCAAAAATACAATTAGATTATATATTATCACTAAGCAGACAATACATAGAGGCGTCAAATGGACTAAAAAGTGCATCAGGTTTTTTTATAGAGCCTGCGACCCATCAGTGCCTAGAGTCTGTCGAACAGCGAACGCAGGTCATTATTTCACTTGACTTCGCTGCGACAATATCGCGGATGAATGTAAAACACAGCCTTTTTTGAGCAATCGTGCTTGGGTGCGAGCATGTAGGCTTTCCGACCTTTACTAGTAGACCCGAATGGGTTATGAGTGTGTGCAAAAAAATAAGCTATGCTGCTACCGGTTCGACAAGATCCTTGAATGTGTGCGAAGGTAATTAGTCACAAACTTGATTAAAAGTTTAACTCATCGGAAGTAAATCTAATAAAATCTATTTCAGATCTACTACAATACTTTTTTTTTTGTTTAGTCCACATCGTCTGTGGAAATCTTAAAAGGAGTATCAGTGTTTCGACATGTGACATGATCCCGTTGAATCGTAAATTTGAAAGGATGCGTATATGTGTGCTCGTCGGGAAACAAAGAATTTTGTATGTCGGAAAACTGAAAAATTGAAAATCGAGTGCCAGCTCGCACACAAAAAGACAAGGATAGACTGTTGCTGCTTTCTTCGCACACATTCACGGGTCTTGTCGATGTAAAGTAATTAAACCAAATAAATGTGAGGCTTTTAAATCATTTGGGGACACCTTAACCTACCCAACGTAGCTCCCATAAACAGTTGTGAGGGTATCTACTCACAAAAATAAATGTCGAACAAAATATGGTACAAAAATATAGCTTTAGCGTTCTTCTCTTCTTCTTCTTTAAGTTGGCAAAATAATAAATATAAATGGAATTTGAATGAGAATTTAAGGTAACAAAATTAACTTAAAAATAATAATCTGAGAGCATTTGGTTTTGTGCGCCCAGCCAGCGCACTGCATCTGAATCGAAGTTTCCCCACCGTCAAAATAATATGATTGGAACGGACTCACTTCTATTTAATTTTTGTCCAGTGTTGGTCCCTTAGTCCAAATACACCTTGTATGTGTCAATGTTGGATCGTCACTTTTAAGGACATTTTATTAATTTTATTTCAGTTCATTGGCACCAATTTTAAAATTTTTATTGATTTTAGCTGGCAACACTTGGCCGAACTTTTCTTTTTTCCTCGCAGCACTTAACCGAACTTGACTGACCGCTGCCTTTTTCTTTCCCTCGTTCGTACCGACTACCGTTCGCTCGACCTCCAAATAACTTCATTCATTCAATCATTCGCCTTTTTATTCCCTTTTACCAACCAACTCGGATAATTTTCTATTATCTATCTCTCTCTCTCTCTCTCTCTGAAGCACTACCACCTTTTCGACTGCGGGCAGCCCTAACTATCGATATCGCGGCATGATCACTAGCTGACGTGGAACTGCTGAATTGTGTTTACTTTTGATTGCTAAAATAAGCATTTGTATATTTTATTTGAATTTACGTATCAGAACCTCGATTTTAGATTCACGCAACAAACGTGCAATTGTCCAAGAGCCAGTCATAAAATATATATGTAATCACACTAATGTGCACAACTTTGCAAGAATGGGACCAAGTCAGGTACATCTTTTTGGCATTCAAATTTTTTAGATACGAATTAACAGAGTTAACATTTCAGGTGTGGAAAATCTTTGGTGTATCATCCTTTATTCACAGGAAGATTCAAATTCGACAAGTCTTTTAAAAAAGATTTAGATTGCCTTAAACGTATCACACATAAGAAAATTATTGAAATATATGGAATGGACGAAGGTGGCATACTAACGGAGCCTTCAGATTGTGGAGATTTGAGTAATTACTTACATGGAAAGCAACCGGGAGAATATACAGTGAGAAATGTGCTCCACTGGATGCAGCAGGCTGCCCAGGTAATATGCATCTTTAATAGCCTATGCAATTAAATAGCTTATAATCTTCTTATGAATTATAGGGTCTTGAATACATTCATTCAAAGGAACCTTACAAACTCTTTCGAGATATCTCTACGGAAAGACTTATGTTATCCAATAACTATTACACTTTAAAAATCTGTGGCATTTATGATGAATTCATGAGTATTTCTGATTGCAATTATGCATCACCGGAGGTTATACATAGATAAGATATGCGTATATTTATAAACCAGCTTAATTCCTATTTATCGTAGATCAGAGAACGAGAAGAGCACACTCACAAGTGCAACATTTACAGCTTTGGTATTATCTTTTGGGAGTTGATGTCACACAAGATTCCTTGCAATCACTTAGATCCTTTACATCACCATTCTAGGCATGATACATTCTTAGGAAACAAACATATTGTAATTAGTGAAATACAAATACCCAACTCTGACCTCATCAAGCAATTAATAGAAAAATGCTGGAATTCGGATCAGAATAAGAGGCCAACAATTACAGAGATACTCTCCGATATCGCACAATGTCTTGAGTGAGAGATATAAGAAACTTAACACATGAATATGTTATATATCTCGGATGATTTAATTTCAGGAATTGCGAATCTTCAACATTGGATCATATCATTAATGCTGATAAAGGAATACTAATTGACTTTGCAGCAATTGAAATGGGCAAGGTAAAAATATATCATTTTGATTTAATTTGTTGTCATTATTGTGGTGTCGACCACTACATTAGCTTAATATTTATCGTTCTCATATATATTCAAGGAAATCGGAAGAGGAAACTTTGGCGTTACGTTCGAGGCAAGGTGTTATTCTTTGTCTATTGCTGCGAAAAACTTGAACAAATTTGAATACACAAACGAGGAAATCATTAAACAACGAGGAAGGGAGCTAATGCTTTTATCGCATTATAATATTGTACCTATACTTGGCATCGCGCTGGATGGAGAATTTATATATTTGCTAACGAAATACTTAGATGGTGAAACTCTGTCCGACTACGTGCACAACAAGATGCGACCCCTTAACGTCGATCTCGCTTTCGAATTGATGACTTCTCTTGCTCGTGTAATAACAAAAATATTTATATAACTGGTATTCAAATAACTTACAGATCATATCCTTACTATTTTCTAGGCCATTAAGTACATTTTATGTAAAGCAAAACTAGACTCACGTGTCGTATGCAATTTAAAGCCTAAAAACCTGATGTTAAGGGATGATAATTCATCTGTGACCATTCGCAATTTTTGTATTGCATTCGACGATAGCAAAGTGTTGAAAAATAATTTAGATAAATCCTATATAGCACCGGAGGTTTGTATGATACCCAAGCAATTTGTAATTATGTGTGTTATATGTATATTGATTTGTGCGTAGGTGATCATAAATGGAGTTCACACAGAGCAGAGCGTCGTATATACCTTCGGTATTATCTTCTGGGAGGTACTGGCACGCAAGAGGCCTTTCGAGGAATATAAAGATCAGCAACTACTTATTAGGAATGCGGTCAAAAGAGGTAAGAAAATTGACATGCCACCGAACGGACTTCATCATTTTGACTCTTGCAGGTGAACGTCCGCATCTTAGGGATATCGGTGAAAGCGTCTCCAAGCACTTGGAAATATTCATTGAAAATTGTTGGCATGAGGAACCGACAAAACGATACAAAATGGATAAATTATGTCGGAAACTATTCGACGTCAAATCTAAAGCAAGCATATTTAAGTAATTACTAATAAATCTAAGCGCAATATTTAATATTAATTACTAAATTAAGTAACTTTTGTTTTTCAGGAAGCCACTTATCGTCGATTTTAAGGATATAAAGCTGTCTGAAGATGTAATAATCTGCCCAATTGGCTTATGCTTTCATACTTTGATAAGATTATATTGGTTTTGTCATGTCCGTCTGTATGAACGATGTACCGCAAATCGATAATCGTTATCTTCCACAAATTTAAGCTAGAGTAACCAAATTTTAAATGTATGTTACTGATAACACTCTTCAAAAAGCGAACTCCGATCTCTTCATCAATTGGACTATAGATTAAGAGAATGTTTTTCTAAGTTTGGTAAGAAATGCCTTGGCAACTCCCACCTTATCTTCAAAAAAAACGGAAGCATATATCAGCCACAATGTTAGAGCAAGAGTTTCCAAACTTGGAATGTAGATTACCAGCAACATTCTCCTAAGATTGAGTATACCATTCCTGGCTATAACTAAACTTAAATCACCTTCAATTTTAGGGATAGAGTCACTAAATTTTAACACCACATTTATTCAATGTTCGAGGTGCCCTACCCCCACCATGCCAAACAATATCTCTACCACCAGTTATCATCTGGCAATATACTGATATCAGACTGCAATGTTCTCACTTGTTCTAATTTTAAAATTTGTTGCCTACAGGTCATTCCGAAAGGTGAATTTGGCATTGTCTACAGAGCTGAATGGCGAGACATACAGATAGCATTAAAAAAATGTATTCAAGTGTTCAAAAATAACACAAGATCAGGTCTTGACAAAGAGATCACACATCTCTCAAGCATGTCCCATGACAACATTATACGAATGTATGGCATTACCTATGATAGTATGGAAATACCCCATCTACTCATGGAATATGCTACATGCGGATCACTCTACAACTATTTGCATGGTAACGAAAAGCGAGATTATACTACTTCAAATTCACTCCACTGGATGTATCAGGCGGCAAAGGTACTTTGTACTTTCTTATTCGTCCATCTAATTAACAGATTTTTATTGAATTTTTTCTCTTGAAGGGTATTGAGTATCTATGGAATACGACCACAACAATACATTGCAACTTAAATTCCCAAAATATGTTGCTGTTCGAGAACTTTACGCTTTTGAAAATAAGTGATTATTGTTTTCCGGCCGATCGGAAAACACTTTTGATCCATCAAAATAAAGCCTATGTAGCCCCAGAGGTATGTATTCCCTAAATGAATTGGAAATTAAAAAATAAACTCTATTTTCTACTTAGGTCTTGGATGGAAACCCGTATACAAAAGAGAGCGACATATATAGCTTTGGGATTGTTTTTTGGGAGGTGATGTCACGCAAAAAGCCCTTTTATCAATTTGAAGATCCGCTCTCTGCCGATATTATAGAAGCGATACTTGAGGGTAAGGAAATTGAAATATTAACAATAAAGCGTACAACTTTTTTAAGTTTTTCAGGCGAACTTCCGGATCTTAGTGATATAATTGAGTCAAGTTTTAATAACAAGGAAATAATTGAAAGATGCTGGGCAAATCCAGAAGAGCGTCCCACAATAATGGAACTAATGGATATGCTGAATAAGCCTGAGTAAGTTGTAAGAGCAAGAGTAATAACAGGTTATAGTTCGAAAATTATTTTCTTATTAATCACCTCTTCTATAAATTATATAAGGTCCATCCATCAAATTATGTTATTCAATATTAATAAACCAATTTCATACGTTACATATTCCCAGGGAGTTTAAAAAAGCAGATAACCTTGAATCTGAAGCAGCTGCGGTCGTAAACTTTGAAGATATTGAACTTGGAGAGGTAACATTAAAATGCAATAAAATATAATTCATTTATATAACCATTATTTCCACCCATCAGGAAAGTGTTGGGAAAGGTACCTTCGGTGACATCTACAAAGCTAATTGGCATCAAAAACAGATCGCAGTACAGAAATGCACAAAGGCCACTTTTGGTGGAAGTGATTTCGACTTCGGCTGCCTTGAAAAATGGATCAGAAACCTTACCCGCGTTATCCATGAAAATATTGTGGAACTCTATGGGATTACCTTCCATGATAATCATGTCTTTATACTATTAAATTATCCAGAATGTATATCGCTTCAGCACTATTTGCATGGAGAAGCAAAGTTTGAGTATACAGTGGCGCGTGGGCTGAATTGGATGATCCAGTGTGCTAAGGTTTGGTGAAATTCTTTTGAATAAATACATGAACCCGTGTTTGACAATTATGATTGCAATTGACATTCCCACTTATAGGGTTTAGCTTACTTGCATTCCATGACACCGAAATCTGTTGTTCATGGGTGTTTAACGACATACAACCTACTACTACAAGCCGATAACTACCGAATCTTGAAAATTTGTGATTTCGGCATTGCTCAGGAACTTTCAAGTCAACTTCAAGTGACATTTTGTGACAATTCTGATAATATGAACGAAGGGATATATACGATATACGAAAGTAAAAATGGACTGGACGACATCTCAGAATTTCGCAACATATTTAATTGCGACTTTTTCAACTTTGGATCTGTTCTATTGGAGGTAATTTCACGCACGAAGACAATTGGCGAGCACACAATCACTCATCTATGGAAATTTTTGCCACTTCTTACTAAGGGCTGTAAGCCCATAGAAGAAATAATTTTACGTTGTTGGAAGAATATGTTTACAGAAATGGAAGGACTCGCTTCTCAACTCACAAGCATACTCATGTAAGATTGAAATGAATTTAAGCAATTATAAAATTATAAGATAATCATATCAATTGTTATGACTTAATTGATTTCAGATCCCCTGAATTAAAATTTTATAATTTCATAGAACCACTGGGTAAAATCGAGGTAATGTTTAGAATACTTATGCTTAGACTATTCTGTTATAAATATATTTTTTAATTTCTAATCTAGGATTACTGCCTCCGAAGAACGAGCACTTCTGAAATATGGGATATGTGAGAATATATTTATTTAATATTTTGTTAATCATTAATTATTTTATTTTTATTTTTCCTCTCCGATATCATTACCTACAGGACTCCGTTTGCAAATACTGTGAATCCTGAGGATATAGAAAAATTCGAGGTATCACTACACAAAATAAATTAAGTTTTGAGATAACTCAATTTTAACCTTGCAGAAACTTGGAGAAGGCAGCTTTTATAGAGCGAAATGGTCCAATTTAATTATTGCTTTAAAAATATTAAAGCTAACGACCACAAACGATGGCCGTGAAGAATTTGATAAGGAGGTCAAGATGCTTTCACTTGTTGACCACGAAAATATTGTGAAATTATATGGGACCACCTCTGATTTGGAGTCTGTTTCTATACTTATGGAATATGCAGATGGTGGTTCTCTCTACAACTACTTGCACGGCGATGAACAGCTGCCTTACAGTATGTCATGTGCTATTGACTGGATGGCTCAGACTGTTGAGGTTAGTTTGTATATTGTAAATTAAAACATATGATTCAGTTTTCATTATCATTTATAGGCTATAGCTTACATGCATGGCAAGAAAAAGCCCATAATTCATAGAGATTTGAAATCTCAAAACTTACTACTAAAGAACAATTTTAAACATTTGATGATTAGCGATTTTGGCACTGTCAAAGAATTGGCGACAATAAACACGGCCGATATTGGAAACCCTGGTTATATAGCACCCGAGGTTTGTATTATATGCCACAAATTTGCATTAAGTTGAAATATTAGTAAATTAAATTGATCGCTCGCAGGTTCTCAATGGAAGAGCATATACGGAAAAGTGCGACATTTACAGCTTTGGCATTATTCTATGGGAGGTAATGTCGCGCAGAAAACCTTTCGATCACCTGCCGAATAACAACTCTGCAGCAAGGACACATCTTACTAATAAAGGGGAACGCCCTGATCTGAATGTCGAACTTATTCAGAAATGTGTTCCATTGCTAAAATTGATTGAGGTTTGTTGGCATCAAAGGCCGAAGTTGCGACCCACTGCTGCATCTATTGATCTTACTAAAATTACATCTTCTGATGTTTATGTTACCAAACCATAACCAAAAAATAACATCCAAATACTAAAATTAAAATTAAGAATATTCAATGAAAATATTACTTGTTTCTGACTCGGGTATAAGAATACGTGCATCTCAATGAATGCAATTTGAAGTTGACTTGAAACTTGAAATATTATATAATATATATTATCGTCTGTGCCCACCTGGAACAAAGTTTAGGCTGGGAAATCGATTAAATCGATAATTGCAAATCTCCCACAATTTGAAAGCTGGAGTGTCAAAACTTGAAACGTAGATCGCCTTCAAAGAATGCCATATAAAAGTACACACTCTAAAAATAACGAAATCTTGTCAATGGACAAGAACGATTACTAGGAACCTGGGAAAACGCTTACAACCGCACCAAAAATACTTAACAAGTCGAGGCACAACTAATCAACACACCAAACCACATCCAAATATGAAGATTATTTGCCACCAGTAGTCTGTTGATACCAAACTGGTGTAAGGGTATTCCGCGGTCGGTTACGACTGCTGCATTCTCAAAGACTTTAATTTGATGTTGAAAATAATTATCCAATACAGCACAAGACTGCTCAGGCAGTCCGCCTCAAATGCAGGCAATTGCATCACAACGGCGGACTGCTGCGCACTTCCAGCTGAAGCCTGGCCGGCTTCCAGGCATTTGGGGTGAGACGGGGTGCGAGTTAGTATCGATATCAGTAGAGTATCGATATTTGATAAGCATAAGAATGATACGCAATTATGCATATGATCTAACTGAAATATCTTTAAGCGCAAACATATTAATGCATTTCGGTGTGCCATCCATTATAAAAATAATTTTAATTACATCCTACATAGGGGTAGGGACCGTACAATAACACGACACTACACTAATCTACACATCACTAACAAACAGCTAATTTAACGGACAGTGGCAATTATAAATATAAGTAGATATTATATATTATATAACCTCACTTCATATGGGGCGAAATCATTTCTGGTGGGCCCCACCCTTATGTATATCCTAGATCACATTTTATCCTAACCTCATTTTGGGTCCCCTCCCTCAGCCTGCGCACTGATTGGAACGGACTCACTTAAATTTATTTTTGTCCAGTGTTGGTCCCTTAGTCCAAATGCACCTTGTATGTGTCAATGTTGGATCGTCACTTTAATGTATGTGTTAATGTTGGACCGAAACTTCTATGGACATTTTATTGATTTTACTTCGTTCATTGGTTGTAATCGTCCTATAGTCAATTGAATGCAAACTTAGAATTACATTTGAATTTTCGGACTCGCGCCCAAAGGTCAGCTATGCGAAAAGAAAAATCAACCGTGATCTGTTGTCAGCAGCTGTTAACAGCTGTGCTAAAGAGAAGCTTCTGCTTCTTAGAGCTGGCTTCCGCCTTTTCTCTTCGAAGTCTAGGACGAATAAGACGCGTCAAATTCCCGCCAATTTAAAATCATAAATTTAACACATAATTTGGCAAGAGGAAAAAAACAACTCCCCACATTTTAAGGCCATCCGATCATTGATCAAAGCTGCCAAGACGTGTACGGCAAGGCGAGTATAAGGTGTTGCAACGAACCTTTTATTTCGGTTAGTTTTAGCTATGCTAAAACTCAGTCAAGCTGTGGGTTCCTGCAACAAATTTGTATTAGTTGCTTTTGCGACAATTAACAACACGTTAGTTTTATGTATATTAAACAATGGTTTTAATTGTTCTTCACTTATTATTATTGTACAATTGAACTGCAATATAAATTGTCACTTTGATACAAATTGTTGTTGGCACAGTTCCCCGAAGCCCTTCATGGGATTCGAAGCGTGCACCTGTTTGCGAGAGCCGGCTCCGGCGCTCCGTTCACCAGCTGGTTAAGTTTACGACCGGTTTTCACCAGGTCTAGTGGTCTCCTTGACTCCCCAAGGATTACCACTAGCACACCTGTAACCCAGGATTCGCAAGAACGCGCTCTGACTAAACACAGGCCCAGTAACACTTGCAGCGCTTGGCTCCACGCGGATTTAGCCCGTTTCCACAACTCACGCGTGGCAAGGACTTACATTTCTTACCCAACTTAAGGACCTTGGTGTCCTGCGCTACCCTTAGTTGCGCTCCTCAGATGTATGTCGCACTTGTGTTATTCGCACTTTTGCTTATCTTTACGTTATGTTTATCTGGTTGCCGTTTATTGTTCTCGCAGATTTTTTTTTTTTTTTTTTTTTTTTTTATTTGGACGTAGAAGTACTAACGAGCAGCACATTCAAGTGGCCCAACGATACCAAGCACGGGCTTGTTAACGCACGGACCCAAGCAAAACTGCAACCCACCTCCCACCCAACTGACCGAGGGGTGCGCCGCATAACGCGCGGTTACGAAGTTCGGGAATTGAAAGAAAGATGGGACAAGACAACTGTTTTAATAGAATGAATAGAGGAAGTACAACAAATTAACGGATAAAACGTATTATAATTAGTACACAAAATTCTAAATGGGTTATGAATAGCAAAATTGGCACTACAAGCTTTAAGAGAAAGAGGCAGAAAATTCCTTGTATTTCTGATCGGAACTGTAAAATTAAGTTGGGTGATTAATTCCGAAGAATCAATCTCACCGTTTATAAGCTTGTGTAAAAAAATAACACCAAGCATTGTTCTACGATCAGAAAGAGAAGGAAGATTTATTAACAAAAGTCTACTATGGTAAGAGGGTAAGCTAATATTAGTATTCCAATGAAAACCCCTAAGGGCAAATAATAGAAATTGTTTTTGTACGGATTCTATTCTATCCTGATAGACCTTGTAATTGGGTGACCATATACAGGACCCATATTCCAGAATAGGACGCACAAGTGAAATATAAAGAGTTTTAGTAATGTAGGGATCGCCAAATTCCTTTGACCAGCGCTTAATGAAACCCAGGACCCCAAAGGCTCGATTAACAGAGGAAGAAACATGCTTGTCGAATTTAAGCTTGGGATCTAAAAGTATTCCCAAATCATCAACACATTCAATGCGTTTTAATGGCTTGCCATGAAGAAAATATGTATTTAAATAGGGCAAACGCCTATAAAAAGACATAAATTTGCATTTTTCACAATTTAAATTTAAAAAATTTACTCGACACCAGGCTTCAAAACTATACAAGTCAGCCTGAAGCCTCCGTCCAGCAAACGAGTCAGTAGACGACAGACACAGTTTTACATCATCGGCATACATTAGTACCCGAGAATGACTTATAACGGACGGAAGATCATTTATGAATAAAGTGAAAAGCAAAGGGCCAAGGTGACTTCCTTGTGGTACTCCGGAAGTAATCCGAACAGACTTTGAGATAGAACCTCTAAAGTAAACTTTCTGTGTCCTACGCGTTAAGTAGTTTGAGATCCAACAAATTAGGTTATTTGGGAATCCCAGAAGACGGAATCAAATGCCTTACTAAAGTCAGTGTAAACAACCTCCGTTTGCATCTTGGTTTGAAATCCCTTAATAACAAAAGAAGTGAATTCTAATAGGTTAGTGGTGGTAGACCTATATTTCATAAACCCGTGCTGGCAGGGAGAAATTATGGATCTACAAAGATGTTGTAGTTGAGAAGTTACCAATTTCTCAAAAATCTTAGGAACAGCAGACAGCTTAGATATACCTCTATAATTTTGAACATTTGATTTGTTTCCTTTTTTATGGAGAGGAATAATAAATGATTCTTTCCAAATGTCTGGAAAAGAGCATAACTCCACGAATAACTCAAAAAGTTTAAGCAAAGGCTTCAAAAGACCGTCAGCACAGTACCTAAGCACACAGCCTGGTACACCATCGGGTCCCGGTAAAAATACCGGCTTAATGACATTTAGTTCATTAAGCAAAGATTTCTCCGTTATCAAAGGACCAAAAATGCAATTAGAGCCACTAACCAGGTAAGGATATGGCAAGACCAAATGATGATTATGGGAACTATATGTAGTTTGAAAAAATTCGGCAAATAAATCGGCAATGGCCAGATCTGAGTCTGCAGTCTTGTTTTCAAAAAATACGGTAGAAGGAAGTATTGTTGAGCCTCTCTTAGCATTAACAAAATCATAAAAACGTTTAGGATCCCGCTGAAACTGTAAACTACAGCTTCTTAGGTAATCCTTATAACATCAGCAATCAAATAGCGAGAGTAATCCAAGAAAGAGCCAGTTTCCCTGAATTTCTTATACATTCTTGACTTATTATTCTTTAACTTGATCAACTCCCGCGTAAACCACAAAGGTTTGGTAGACCTACATGGCTCACGAACAGGAACACACAAGTCAAATAAATCATCCAACGTATTATAAAAGACCCCGATTGCAACATCCATGTCAACACAATTATAAAGCCGGGACCAGTCAGTCTGCGATAAGAGACGAGTTAACATAGCAAAGTCGGTTTTCCGAAATTGACGAACTCGCCCTGAAAGCTTGTTATCCTGACTTGGTACCGTAGTAGGCAAATCAAACAACACCTCCAGCGTTGGGTGATAGGGATCTTCAGGATAGGATGTGGGTTCAGAACGGGAGACAGAGAAGAAGGAGGGATCCGTGACAAAAATCAGATCAAGCATCTTATTTAACGAATTCGGGATAGCATTGATTTGACACAATGATATCCCAAATAAGCCCTCCAAAAACTCACTCTGAGTCGTGGTTGACAAAACACTAGAGTCAGGACAAAGCGTCCATGTAGTTCCAGTGAGATTAAAATCACCAAGTACTACCAGAAAATCACGATCAGAAAGCTTCGAATAAACCGAAAGAATAGCAGCTAAATGGGAAGAATACAAAGAACTATCTGAAGAAGGAGGAATGTAAGAACAGGTTATAAAAATACCAATACCATTAATATGTAATTTAACAGCAATAAACTCAATATCCATAGAAACATTTGTCATTACCATTTCCGAAGATAAATCTACGTTGATAGCAATAAGTACACCCCCACCACGCCGGGGAGTCCGATCATTTCTATAGATAGAGAATCTACTAGAAAGGATTTCGGAATCTAGTATGTCAGGCCTTAACCATGTTTCAGTAAAGGCCACGACATTAAGAAGAAAGGAAAAACTATTTAGGTAAAGATTTGAAAGCTTACTACAGATACCTCTTGCATTTTGATATTGATTTTGATTTTGTTCGTAGCTTCCGCGCACTCTGACTCACTGAACCTCTGACTGGGTTTATTTTCTGCTGGCGTTTTGGCCCTTTTTATAGGCCTGCGTCGCAGCCTTTTGTCGCGACTGTACCAAAGATCACGTGATCGTCTCGGTGGCGTGATCTGTGGTACTTTTCCACTGCTCTTTTGCTGGCGCCAGCCCATGTCTGCCGTTAGTGTGAGTATGGATGGCGATGTTGCGTTCGCCACGCTCCTAACTCCATAACGGCACATACCCTGATCGACATGAGTGTCAGACACGTTCATATGGCTGAGAACCTGCGTGAGAAAGAGAGAGGGCGAAAGAGAGCGAATTCGCCGCAACTACAATCAGAGCCGGATTTCGGTCTGATGTGCAGTTACTGTGAGGGGCGCATATAGCATAAATGTATATTTTATATACATTTATTTGGCAGGGATATATGGGTCCCCACAACGCATTTTATATTCCATTCGTCTTCGCATTGCTGGCCATATTATATACCATGCACAATTCTTTGATTACACTTAAATAGACACACACTTAAACACACTCACACGTCCGTTGTTGATTAAATAGCAAAAGTTGTATAATCAAAAATTATTTCAAAAACGGGCTCTGCGATAGCAAATGGATGACACAATTCTTGCTTATAGGGGCACACACGAATATACTACCCACAATTCCAAACCCAATGCGACTCCTCCTTCTCCTCCTAGCAGCGTACTTTATTAGTTTTGACCGCTAAGTTAATAATAATAAGTTTTTGCGGTTGCCGGCTTATCTTCCATAGTATTTTTGTATGCAACTCTTGGGAATAGCGAGTTTTGTTGAAATTGTCACGCATACAATTTATAAGCGAACATAAATCTAAGTCGAATTGCTTTCATTTTTCGAATGGACACAATGATTCTATTTCAAAAAAACCTCGATTTGCTACATTTTACTTTAAAATGTTTGTTCTGAAGTCTACCAAGTGATGTTGAAATTTCACTGATCCTTTAAATACAAATTTGAAACAGAAACAAAATGAGGAAACATGTTTACTGCTTAACGTTAAGAAATTCCTTTGACATATTTCTGAATCTAATATAATTGGGAGTCTTCAAGGATAAACATGTGAGATGCTGATAGCTGGCTCATGCAACGCACTCAAAATTAGTCACTTGAGGCTGGCTTGCATGTGGTCAAGCTATTTTTAAAGATGTTAGAGGAGTGAGACTGCGGTCGCCTTACAATCGGGTGCGTTCGATAAGAGACCGATGCGGTCGCCTTACGAACACCTGCATATTGTATTTCTATATATGTATTTAGATTTAAGAATTTTTTATAAATAAAGGGCCTGATCGTCAGAGCAGGCAGTTTGAAACTAATCGTCGACTCTTCGGCAGTTCGAAACTAAACGTCGACTCCGCGCGTCTAATCTTCTTTCGACAGGGAGGCTATTTCAGTGTGTATGAATTATAAATATATATATTTTGAGTAAGTAAGTTTGGCAGACGGACATAAGTTAGTCTTGCCAAGCAGTGAAAAATATTTACGTCAAACAATAAACAAAAATTTAAAACATAAATTGCTTGGGAAGAAAGGGTTCTGTGTTAAAGCCCTTATGTTGATAGCTTGTTCATTGATTTTGTAGAGTACAGACTTAATAATAAATTATAATTTAGCTTACTGCACTTAATGCTTCAAAATTTGCCATTGACATGTTGCATAATTTTTTGTTTTGCCAGACTTGGCAGGTAAACAAGAGCTTTACAATTTGCCAGACGAAGAGTTGATCTAAATTGACTATTTGAGTGAGCTAAAAGTCGTGACGGGTCGACACTTGGCACTTTGTGACCACGTTGCATAGCAAAAAACTTGATTTTCATGTACATTTTCAGCTAATGACGTGCGGTTCAGTCCGCTCTATCAGGCCAATTTACACATATATATATATGTATATGTACATATATACATATTTATATATATATTTATAGTTCTACTATATAAATACAAGTATAAGTACATAATGCCAAACGACCAACAAAGTGTTCGCGTTTAGGATGAAAATGCCTGTATTTTCAATTACAAGAGTGTGAACTTGATCGAAATACTGATAGCATGCATGAGAGTTCGCTATTCAATATTTAATATTAGAGACTAAAATGTGTGTCGCTTGAAAAATATTAGCGACTATGCTGAAACCAGACAAAATAAAGCTGGCAGAGCTAAACGTCTGCCATAACACAAGTTTGTAATAATAAAATGTATGCTTAACATTGTTTTGTGTTTGATGTTTATGAAGAGTGCTATCAATAGGTAAGCCGATTGCAAAAAACCGCAAGTGTATACAAATCCAAAGCTGCGACAATTCGACTGAACACAGAATGTAAAACACACAAAAGCAATACAGTCTTATACAATAAATCTAGACATATAAATATACAGTTTCATAATACGATACTCACTTTAAAATATGTAAGTTAAAGTGTAAATACATAAGTTGTACTCACTGTACGCTTTGCTATTACCAACAATCATTTGGATTATATATTATATATACTATATATTATCACTAACAGGACAATACATAGAGGCGTCAAATCGACAAAAATTGCATTAGGTTCTTTTTTTTGAGCCTGGGACCCAGAAGAGTCTACAGTCTGTCGAACAGCGAACTCAGGTCATTATTTCACTTGACTTCGCTGCGACAATATCGCGGATGAATGTAAAACACAGCCTTTTTTGAGCAATCGTGCTTGGGTGCGAGCAGGTAAGCTTTCTGACCTTATCTAGTAGACCCGAATGGATTATGAGTGTGTGCGAAAAAATAAGCTATGCTGCTACCGGTTCGACAAGATCCTTGAATGTGTGCGAAGATAGCAGGAACACTCTATTCTTGTAGTTTTGTGTGAGAGCTGGCTTTCGATTCTCAAATTTTTAGTTTTCTTCTATTTCTCCTCGCAGCACTTAACCGAACTTGACTGACCGCTGCCCCTTTCTTCCCCTCGTTCCTACTGACTACCGTTGGCTCGCCCTCCAAATAAGTCGATCATTCGCCCTTTAATTCCTCTTTACCAACCAACTCGGATAATTGTCTATTATCTATCTCTTGAGCGCGCGAACTCTTTTTCTCCCTCTCTCTCTCTCTCTCTCTCTCTGAAGCACACCCCTGGGGGATACCACCTTTTCAAATGCGGGCAGCCCTAACTATAGATATCATCGGCCCCGCCTCAACAAATCTACATATTGTATCAGGTAATTAGTGACGTATACTCAGTACATAGCATTGAAATGGATCGTTATCTATATCGCGACGTGATCACTAGCTGTCGTGGAATTGCTGAATTGTGTTTACTTTTGATTGCTAAAATAAGCATTTGTATATTTTATTTGAATTTACGTATAAGAACCTCGATTTTAGATTCACGCAACAAACGTGCAATTGAACTGCTGCTGAGCAATCGCTTCTCTTTTCAGATTTTCGATCGAGTGAACGAGCGTAGGCACTTGTCCAGGAGCCAGTCATAAAATATATATATGTAAACACACTAATGTGCAGAACTTTGCAAGAATGAGACCAAGTCGGGTACATCTTATTAATATTCAAATATTCAGATACAAATTAACATAGTTGACATTTCAGGCGCACAAAACATTACTGAATCGTTATTATTCTCTATTCAAAAAAGATGAGATAGATTACTTTAAACGTATCAAACATAAGAATATTATTGAAATATATGGAATAGAGGACGATGTTGGCATGCTAATGGAGCCTTCAGAATGTGGACAATTGAGTAATTACTTACATGGAATGCAACCGGGAGAATATACAGTGAAAAATGTGCTCCACTGGATGCAACAGGCTGCCCAGGTAATATGCATCTTTAATGGCCTATGCAATTAAATAGCTTATAATCTTCTTATGATTTATAGGGTCTTGAATACATTCATTCAAAGGAACCTAACAAATTCTTTCGAGATATCTCTACGGAAAGACTGATGTTATCCAATAAATTTCGCACCTTAAAAATCTGTGGCATTTATAATGACCTCTGGAGTTTTTCTGGATGCAATTATGCATCACCGGAGGTTATTCATACATAAGATATGTGTATATTTATAAACCAACTTAATTATTCTTTATCGCAGGTCAGAAAATACGAGGAGCACACTCACAAGTGCAACATATACAGCTTTGGTATTATCTTTTGGGAGTTGATGTCACGCAAGATTCCTTGCAATCACTTAGATCCTCAATCTCGTCACCCTTCTATGAATGATATATTCAAAGGTGAAATGCGTACCAAATATTGATAAGGTTCAGTTGTTAATTGCATTGCTTTCTTAGGAAACAAACATATTGTAATTAGTGAAATACAAATACCCAACTCTGACCTCATCAAGCAATTAATAGAAAAATGCTGGAATTCGGATCAGAATAAGAGGCCAGCAATTATAGAGATACTCTCCGATATCGCATACTGTCTTGAGTGAGAGATATAAGAAACTTTACACATAAATATTTTGTATATATGATTTAATTTCAGGAATTGCGAACCTTCAACATTGGATCATATCATTAGTGCTGATAAAGACACAGTAATTGACCTTTCAGCAATTGAAATGGGCAAGGTAAAAATATATCATTTTGATTTAATTTGTTGTCATTATTGTGGTGTCGACTACTACATTAGCTTAATATTTATCGTTCTCATATATCTTCTAGGAAATCGGAAGAGGAAACTTTGGCGTTACGTTCGAGGCAAAGTGTTATTCTTTGCCTATTGCTGCGAAAAACTTGAAAAAATTTAAATGCACAAACGAGGAAATCATTAAACGAGCCAGGAAGCTAATGCTTTTATCGCATTATAATATTGTACCTATACTTGGCCTTGCCCTGAATGGAGAATTTACATATATGCTAACGAAATACTTAGATGGTGAAACTCTGTCCGACTATGTGCACAACAAGATGCGACCCCTTAATGTCGACCACGCTTTCCGTTTGATGATTTCTCTTGCTGATGTAATAACAAAAATATTTATATAACTGGTATTCAAATAACTTACAGATCATATCCACACTTATTTAATTTCTAGGCCATTGAGTACATTTTATGTAAAGCGAAACTAGACTCACGTGTCATATGCAATTTAAAGCCTAAAAACTTGATGTTAGCGGATAATAATTCATCTGTGACCATACGCAATTTTTGTATTGCATTCGACGATAGCAAAGTGTTGAAAAATAATTTAGATAAATCCTATATAGCACCGGAGGTTTGTGTGATACCCAAGCAATTTGTAAATATGTATGTTATATATATATTGATTTGTGCGTAGGTGATCATAAATGGAGTTCACACAGAGCAGAGCGTCGTATATACCTTCGGTATTATCTTCTGGGAGGTACTGGCACGCAAGAGGCCTTTCGAGGAACATAAAGATCAGCTACTACTTAGGAATGCGGTCAAAAATGGTAAGCAAATTGGCATGCCACCGAACGGACTTCATCATTTTGACTCTTGCAGGTGAACGTCCGCCTCTTGAGGATATCGGTGCAGGCGTCTCCAAGCACTTAAAAATATTCATTGAAAATTGTTGGCATGAGGAACCGACAAAACGACACAGAATGGATGAATTATTTTGGAAACTATTGGAAATCGATTATAAAGCAAGCAAATTTAAGTAATTACTAATAAATCTAAGCGAAATATTTAATATTAATTACTAAATTAAGTAACTTTTGTTTTCAGGAAGCCACTTATCTTCGATTTTAAGGATATAAAGCTGTCTGAAGATGTAACAATCTGCCAAATTGGCTTATTTTCTTATACTTTGATAAGATTTTTTATACGGGTTTTGTCACGTCCGTCTGAATGAACGATGTAGCGCAAATCGATAATCGTTATCTCCCACAAATTTAAGCTAGAGTAACCAAATTTTAAATGTATGTTACTGATAAGACTTTACAAAGAGGGCACTCCGATCTCTTCATCAATTGGTATGTAGATTACTAGACCGTTTTTCTAAGTTTGGAAAGAAATGCCTTGGCAACTCCCACCCTTTCTGCAAAAACACGAAAGCATATATCAGCCACAATGTTAGAGCAAGAGTTTCCAAACTTGGAATGTAGATTACCAGCTAAGATTGAATAAACAATTCCTGGCTACGACTAAACTTATAAAACCCGCAATTTTAGGGATAGAGTCATTAAATTTTAACACCACATTTACTCAATGTTCGAGGTGCCCTACCCCCACCATGCCAAACAATTTCTCTGCCACCAGTTGTCAACTGGCAATATACTGATATCAGACTGCAATGCTCTCACTTGTTCTAACTAAAATTTGTTGCCTACAGGTCATTGCGAAAGGTGAATTTGGCATTGTCTACAGAGCTGAATGGCGAGACATACAGATAGCATTAAAAAAATTTATTCAAGTGTTCAAAAATAACACAAGATCAGCTCTTGACAAAGAGATCACACATCTCTCAAGCATGCCCCATGACAACTTAGTACGAATGTATGGCATTACCTATGATGTTAAGGAAATACCCCATCTACTCATGGAATATGCTACATGCGGATCACTCTACAACTATTTGCATGGTAACGAAAAGCGAGATTATACAATTTCAAATTCTCTCCACTGGATGTATCAGGCGGCAAAGGTACTTTCTACTTTCTTACTCGTCCATCCAATTAACAGATTTTTATTGAATTTGTTCTCTTGAAGGGTATTGAGTATCTACTGCATACGACCACAAGACCACATTGCAACTTAAATTCCCAAAATATGTTGCTGTTCGAGAACTTTACGCTTTTGAAAATAAGTGATTATTGTTTTCCGGCCGATCCGAAAACACTTTTGGCCCATCAAAATAAAGCCTATGTAGCCCCAGAGGTATGTATTCCCTAAATGAAATGGAAATTAAAAAACAAAAAATAAACTCTATTTTCTACGTAGGTCTTGGATGGAAACCCGTATACAAAAGAGAGCGACATATATAGCTTTGGGATTGTTTTTTGGGAGGTGATGTCACGCAAAAAGCCCTTTTATCAATTTGAAGAACCGCTCACTCCCGATAATATAGATGACATCATTGCGGGTAAGGAAATTGAAATATTAACAACGTAGCGTACAACTTTTTTAAGTTTTTCAGGCGAACTTCCGGTTCTTAGTGATATAATTGATTCAAGTTTTAATAACAAGGAAATAATTGAAAGATGCTGGGCAAATCCAGAAGAGCGTCCCACAATAATGGAACTAATGAATATGCTGAATAAGCCTGAGTAAGTTGTAAGAGCAAGAGTAATAACAGGTTATAGTTCGAAAATTATTTTCTTATTAATCACCTCTTCTATATATTATATAAGGTCCATCCATCAAATTATGTTATTCAATATTAATAAACTAATTTCATACGTTACATATTCCCAGGGAGTTTGAAAAAATAGATTACCCTGAATCTGAAATAGCTCCGGTCGTAAACTTTAAAGATATTGAACTTGAAGAGGTAACATTAAAATGCAATCAAATATAATTCATTTATATAACCATTATTTCCTTTCATCAGGAAAGTGTTGGGAAAGGTACCTTCGGTGACATCTACAAAGCTAATTGGCATCAAAAACAGATCGCAGTACAGAAATGCACAATGGCCATTTTTGGTGGAGCGGTCAGACACCTTACCCGCGTTATCCATGAAAATATTGTGGAACTCTATGGAATTACCTTCCATGATAATCATGTCTTTATACTATTAAATTATTCAGAATGTATATCGCTGCAGGACTATTTGCATGGAGAAGAAAAGTTTGAGTATACAGTGGCGCGAGGGCTGAATTGGATGATTCAGTGTGCTAAGGTTTGATGAAATAATTTTGAATAAATACATAAACTTGTGTTTGACAATTATGATTGCAATTGACATTCCCACTTATAGGGTTTAGCTTACTTGCATAGTATGTTACCGAAACGTGTTTGTCATGGATGTTTAACGACATACAACCTACTACTACAAGCCGATAACTACCGAATCTTGAAAATTTGTGATTTCGGCATTGCTCAGAACCTTTCAAGTCCACTTCGCGTGACATTTTGTGACAATTTTGATAATATGAACGAAGGGATATATACGATATACGAAAGGAAAAATGGACTGGGCGACATCTCAGAATTTCGCAACATATTAAATTGCGACTTTTTCAACTTTGGAACTGTTCTATTGGAGGTGATTTCACGCACGAAGACAATTGGCAAGCACCCAATCACACATCTACGGAATTGTTTGCCACTTCTTACTAAGGGCTGTGAGCCCTTGGAAGAAATAATTCGTCGTTGTTGGTGGAATAATACTCGAGAAATGAAAGATCTCGTTTCTGGACTCACAGATATACTCACGTAAGAATGAAATGAATTTAAGCAAGTATAAAATTACAAGATAATCAAATCAATTCTTATGACTTAATTGGTTTCAGAGCCCCTGAATTAATATCTTCTTATTTCATAAAACCAATGGATAAAATCGAGGTAATGTTTAGAATACTTATGCTTAGAATATTCTATTATAAAAATGGTTTCAATTTCTTAATTAGTGTTTTGAATCGCCAAGACCGAAAACTTCTGAAATATGGAATATGTGAGAAAATATTTATTTAATATTTAGTTAAGCATTAATTATTTTATTTTTATTTTTCCTCTCCGATATCATTTAATTTGATTCGAATTACCTACAGGACTCCGTATGCAGATACTGTGAATCCCGGGGATATAGAAAAATTCGAGGTATCACTACACAAAATAAATTAAGTTTGAGATAACTCAATTTTAACCTTGCAGAAACTTGGGGAAGGCAGCTTTGGCGCTGTTTATAGAGCGAAATGGTCTAATAAAATTATTGCTTTAAAAATATTAAAGCTAACGACCACAAACGATGTCCGTGAAAAATTTGATAAGGAGGTCAAGATGCTTTCACTTGTTGACCACAAAAATATTGTGAAATTATATGGGACCACCTCTGATTTGGAGTCTGTTTCTATACTTATGGAATATGCAGATGGTGGTTCTCTCTATAACTACTTGCACGGCGATGAACAGCTGCCTTACAATATGTCATGTGCTGTTGACTGGATGACTCAGACTGTTGAGGTTAGTTTGTATACTGTAAATTAAAACATATGATTTAGTTTTCATTATCATTTATAGGCTATAGCTTACATGCATTGCAAGCAACCGCCAATAATTCATAGAGATTTGAAATCTCAAAACTTACTACTAAAGAACAATTTTAAACATTTGATGATTGGCGATTTTGGCACTGTCAGAGAATTGGCGACAACAAACACGGCCGATATTGGAACCGCTGGTTTTATAGCACCGGAGGTTTGTATTATAACCCACAAATTTGCATTAAGTTGAAATATTAGTAAATGAAATGGATCGCTCGCAGGTTCTAAATGGAAGAGAATATACGGAAAAGTGCGACATTTACAGCTTTGGCATTATTCTATGGGAGGTAATGTCGCGGAGGATACCTTTCGATCACTTTCAGAATAACATCTCAGCAGCAAGGACATATCTTACTTTTATCGGGAAACGACCTAACCTGGAAGTCGATCTTATTACGAAATGTGTTCCATTGCAAAATTTGATTGAGGTTTGTTGGCATCAAAAGCCGGAGTTGCGACCCACTGCTGCATCTATTGATCTTACTAAAATTCAATGTTCTGATGTTTATATTACCAAACCATAACAAAAAAAAAAAAAAAATCAAAATACTAAAATTAAAATTAAACAATATTTAATGAAAATAATATTTGTATCTGACTCGGGTACCGAAGGTATAAGAATACATACATCTCAATGGGTTCAATTTGAAGATTAATTGAAACTTGAAATATAATATAATATATCTGTGTGTGATTAAATCGATAATTGCAAATCTCCCACAAATTGAAAGCTGGAGTGACAAAACTTGAAACGTAGATAGCCTTCAAAGAATGCCATATAAAAGTACACACTCTAAAAATAACGAAATATTGTCAATGGACAACAACGATTACTAGGAACCTGGGAAAACGCTTACAACCGCATCAAAAATACTTAACAAGTCGAGGCACAACTAATCAACACACCAAACCTCAACCAAATATGAAGGTTATTTGCCACCAGTAGTCTGTTGGTACTAAACTGGTGTAAGGGTATTCCGCGGTCGGTTACGACTGCTGCATTCTCAAAGGCTTTAATTTGATGTTGAAAATAATTATCCAATACAGCACAAGACAGATCAGGCAGTCCGCCTGAAATGCAGGCAATTGCATCACAACGGCGGACTGCTGCGCACTTCCAGCTGAAGCCTGGCCGGCTTCCAGGCATTTGGGGTGAGACGGGGTGCGAGTTAGTATCGATATCAGTAGAGTATCGATATTTGATAAGCATAAGAATGATACGCAATTATGCATATGATCTAACTGAAATATCTTTAAGCGCAAACATATTAATGCATTTCGGTGTGCCATCCATTATAAAAATAATTTTAATTACATCCTACATAGGGGTAGGGACCGTACAATAACACGACACTACACTAATCTACACATCACTAACAAACAGCTAATTTAAAGGACAGTAGCAGTTATAAATATAACTATATATTATATATTATATAACCTCACTTCATATGGGGCAAAATCATTTCTGGTGGGCCCCACCCTTATGTATATCCTAGATCACATTTTATCCTAACCTCATTTTGGGTCCCCTCCTCACCTTCCACAAAAATTTTAGTTTACATTTTTATCAAGCCTTGCGCATATTTAATTGATTGGCACGACAAGACCTTACTCTATATTTCCACACCATATATAATGAATGTAAATTAATTAAACCAAATAAATGTGAGGATTTTAAATCATTTGGGGACACCCTAACCTACCCAATGGAGCTCCCAGGATCAGTTGTGAGGGTATCTACTCACAAAACTAAATGTCGAAGAAAATATGGCTTTAGCGTTCTTCTCTTCTTCTTCTTTAAGTTGGCAAAATAATAAATACAAATGAAATTTGAATTAAAATTTAAGGTAACTTAATTAACTTAAAAATAATAAGCAATAATTTAACAAAATTACCCCTTAACATTTGCCAAGCTAGTTGCGCATCACGGATGTGGAGCTGATCTGACAGCATTTGGTTTTGTGCGCCCAGCAGTGCACTGCAACTGAATCGAAGTTTCTCCGCCGTCAAAATAATATGATTGGAAAGGACTCACTTCTATTTAATTTTGTCCAGTGTTGGTCCTTCAGTTCAAATTCACCTTGTATGTGTTAATGTTGGATCATCACTTTTATGGACATTTTATTGTGTTTATATTGATTCGCGTCAAATTACCACCAATTTAAAATCATAAATTTAACACATAATTTGGCAAGAGGAAAAAAACAGCTCCCCATATTATAATGCCATCCAATCATTGATCGAAGCTGTCAAGACGTGTACCGGCAATGCAAGTATAAGGTGTAACACCTGGATCGAAAACCCCAAATACTCAGGATTTGGAATCTCCAAGGCGGTGGAGGAAAGCCGATTTACAACTCTAGCCATCGCACTGTCCTCATGGCAGTATACAATTTTTTATTTGGTGCTCCATCAAACCACACAAAAAACAAAAAAAAAATAAAATAAATAGAAAGAAATTAACATATATATATGTATGTACATATATGTGTGTATTTTATACAATATGGTTTATTATAAAGAAACATTGATTTGCTGCATTCAGCTTGCGTCTTGGTGTTGTAGCTGCGTCGCTGTAGCTTTGTCGCTGCTGTGTCGGGGGGCCCATTTGGGTCTCACGCTGGCCCTCTAGCGGAATGCGCTGACGGAGGCTAGTGGTGGTGTCTGTTGTTCATTTGAGTCCCACGGTGGACTTCTTGTAGAATATGCAGACGACAGCACGTGCGCATTTCATTGCGATCGCTGGTTGCAGTGAGGTAGTGTATTTTCGGTGAGTTTGGGCATATTGGTGATTTAGGAATAATTGTTCTTAACTTATATATACAATATATGTTCAAAATTAGGCACTTGAGGCTGGCTTGCTATTTTTAGAGAGGTTAGAGGTGATGCCGATGGAGTGAGACTGCGGTCGCCTTACAAACGGTTGCACTCGATAAGAGACCGATGCGGTCGCCTTACGAACGGCTGCATAATGTATTTCTATATATGTATTTAGATTTAAGAATTGTTTATAAATAAAGGGCCTTCGAAACTAAACGTCGACTCCGCGCGTCTAATCTTCTTTAGACTTATGTATATATATATATAAACAAAAACATAGAACATTGTAAAATATATAACAAAGTTAAAAAGCTCTGCAGATTGAAGCGCAGAAGAACATTAAAATCAAAGAAGAAACAGTGTTAATAGGCTAAAGAGCAAAATTTTTTTTATGTGTTCTCAAGCCAATTCAGTTCTCTATGTGTGACTAAACACCGTGGACAAGGTTCCCGAAGTGAAAAGTGTATATGTAATATAAAAATACATTTCCATCTAAAATTCCATTTCCATATTACATTCGTAAAAAATAGAACGTGCCCCTTAATATACAGAATTAAATAATAAAAACACACAACAATTTAACAATAACAAAACCGTTTACGAGGAGGCCTTTATCGTGGAGTAATTTGGATGAGTGATTGTGTTGCTTGTCCCACTGTAAAGGCCAGCGCAGGCTTTTGCACGCGGGCGACCAAAACGAAAATGAGCAAAAGGCGAGAGTGAGAGAGACAAAAAATTGAGAGCGAGCGTGAGCGATGTTCCTCGTAAGCGTGAGCGTGAGCTTTGATCATGATTAAGCTCTAAAGCTCTTGCACTCTACTCTCTTCGATATTGATATTGATTAACTTTTGCCATGTAACTTTTAATGATGCTCTTTCGATTGTGCTCAGAGCTTTTGTCCTTTTGCTTTTTGAAACATTTAACGTAATGCATAATGTAATAATGTTAAACAGAAAATTTTCAATTGAAATAAATCATCCCTCCATTATTAAATTTGATTACAACATTCATATACTTTTATCATAATCGCCTACATATATAAACTGTTTACATAAACAGAAAAATTTATTCACAGCAGTGTTACTGAATTGACTTGAAATCATGTGCTTGAGAAAAAAAATACTAAATCTAAATAATTATTAAAATGAATAAAATTAGTATTAGAGTAAGTTACGCACTACACTGAAAGAAAATATATATATATACATATAAACAATAAAAAAATAAGTAAATTAAATAATAATTTAAGATAATTTTTTTTTTGTTATTATAATGTATAAGAAAAATGAATATCGTCATTAAAGCTAATAAAATAATCTAATTTTTTATTTTATTTTATCGTTTTGTACAAAGTATAAACAATAACAGGGAATCTAAAAATTAAATTACCTAAACATATAACTGGATTTAACATATTACAATATAACATAACATATAATATAAGATCATATAACATTGTTACACACTAACGTTACAATTAGCGCCCAGCTGTCAAGAGTTCGCTGGTGTGGAGGCGCTTTAGGCGTCTGCGGGTTGTAATCGACCCTAGTGAGCAAGCCAATGGATTAACATGGTTATGTAACCGGTCATTTTAACGACTTGTATGTCGGTTTATTTGACTAATGACTGTCGGTACACAGAAGCTAGGACTACTTCGCCTTGATCACTAGAGTCTTTAACGGCAGCACATTGTGCGCAGAGCCAACTTATGGGAGTCAGCGCATGATGTTGCAGAGAAGATTTTATGATAACTGCTGCTCCACCACGCATGCGATCCGACGGATGATTGGCTTGGTGGATATCGTAGCCTGGTAGCCTATAGTGTGATCTGGAGCAGTAGTGAGTCTCACAGACCAACATTACATCTATTTGATGGCGATGAATAAACAACTCCAACTCAATAGCGTTATTTGCAAGGCCATTGACGTTCCCCACCCTAACGCGCATCCCAATTTGGCTCATTTATTGGCAAGTACAGCGTGCAACAGGCTCATCATGGCAATCATTGTCTCATTTAACTTGTCGAATTTTGATATAAGACTGTCAAGCTGGAGATTGGAGTTTTGATAATACTGATAAGTCTGTTGCACTAACTGATATTGATCCAGCGAGGGCTGCTCATGTTGTTGACGCAATGGCAGCTGGTGTTGTTGTTGATGGCTTAGTTGCTGTTGACGCTCTTGCTGCATGTGCTGTTGCTGTTGGAGTTGCTGCTGCTGGCGTTGCTGCTGCTGCTGGCGTATAAGCATAAGAGAATTGTGCATTGCGTATAGGAGCCGGGCTTCTTGGGCGCGAGTTTTGTAGATATTGAGCCGGCCTTCCAGACTGAGCCACTAGCTTCCTTCCCTTGACAACGCGCTGATATGCTGTGCATCCTTTTCAGCTTACTGGATGGGTTCCTCCGCAGTTGGCACATTTCGGATCAGCCAATGGTTTTTCGCACACCTGACTAGCATGTGCTGACCCACACCTTACGCAGCAATGCTGTGTTTGGCAATATTTCATTGTGTGGTCAAATTCCTGGCAGGGGTGGCACTGGGGGATGTCCAAATGTCGATCAGGGCATTCAACAGAAATGCGCACCTGAGAAATGCATTTAGTGCTTCCAGCCAACAACGTTGGTGATACCCTCAGCTATAAGTGGAGGTGGCTTGGAAGGCCTTGCAGGCTATGGTTCCGCAGTGCAAGTATTTGATAGAGAACAATCGCGGATCTCGGCAGCAGCACTTAGATTTGTGTCCTCATCGTCTACAATCGGCGGAAAAATTGGGGAAGTAGGCACAACTGTAGTCTTCTCTGCCATATAACGACTCGATGTCTGAGTCAGAATCCGACAGCAGATTCTCTAGTGCTTGTGGTGCTGCACGAGCACCAGCAGAAGTTGATTGCATTGCGTCCAAGTCGATGTCATCATCGATTATGGCGACTTTTCTTTTTTTGCTGGCATTGTTGAAGATGGCCTGGTTGGCGTTAATATCACCAATATAATTTTTGGTGTGTTTGTTAGTGTCGCTGTTGTTGTTGGCGTTGTTTGCATTGTTGTTGACGTAATTGTTGTTATCATTTGCAATTCTTGCATTGTTGACTTTGTTGTTGTTGTTGTTGCTGCTTTCCAAGCGAGAACGCAGATTATAGCGGAGTTCGCTGGTCTGCCTGGCAAGAGAAGGCGAGCACCAGGAAATTGCAGCTGCAGTATCAGGCGCGTCGCCGGGAGTGCCGGTGTGGGGGTGTTGCTCAAATTGGTGCAAAATTAGCGCACACCAAGCACACACACTCTACCAGAGTGGTGGCGGCGCACGCATAAATCACACTGGGTGAGGGCCTCTTACAAAAATAGTTTTGCACCAGCAGAACTACTCGCGAGCGTGGATATTTTCAAATCGCGAGAGAGAGTAACGCGTCACACTCACACGCACAATTGCCGATGCTCTGTCATGCGTCATGCTTAACTGCTCTAGAGAGCGATCATCAGGCCGCTGTTACTCAAATATTAGTTTTTAAGCATTCATATGTGACTCTCCCCAAACCAAATTAAAATAATATATAATTATATATTTTGGAGAGTTGTGTCATCGACTGCGCCAATTATGAATTTGGAGAATCCTACCGGCTGCGCCAATTATATATTTTGGAGAATTGAAAACGCTCCAATTATATTTTTTGAGAGTTAACTGCACCACCCGAATATTTGAGAATTGAAAATTCTATAACGGTTTTGATTAGCAAATAATGAAATTATTTATTCAAAAAGTCACGTCTTATTCGATTGGGGTACAAAATTAATCTGATCTTATTCTACTGGATTATTAATAAGGAAAGCTAGCCTTTGCTTCTTCTGCGGTGTTGTAGCTGCGTCGTTGTAGCTTTGTCGCTGCATCTTTACTTCTTTGAAAATGTGCTGACGTAGCGTAATGTGTTTAAGTTGAAACTGCGTTGCACTTATCAAATGCGTTGACGGATGTGTTTATGCTGAGACGGCGTTTGATTCTTGCGCGCTGGCTCTCTTGGATTTGTTTATGCTGATCTAGGCTTTTAATTATTGTGCGCTGGCTCTGTTGAATTTGTTTATGCTGATGCTGATCTGCGCTTTTAATTCTTGTGGCTGCTGCTTCTGTTGGATTTGTTTATATTTATGCTGATACGGCGTTTTAATTCTTGTGCGCTACTATTGTGGTTGTAGTGAGTGTGGACATGAGAGATCTGCGTGATCTGGATATGTCACTATATATATATATGAAACAAATTAAAAATAAACCAAAATTCAAATTGCTAATATTAAGAAACAATGTGAAACAAGAAACATGCAACATGCCTAAAAAGAAGCGAAGATTGTTGATCGCTACAGTTTTTCAGAATAACAACGATATGCGTAATTATGCAAAGGTATCTTTCTTAGAATTTGAAGAGTTAGGTTTACTAGATAACGGAGAAAATATCAGTTGTATAGGTGCCGAATTAGCTAAAACCAAGTTTTGTAACTTTGTTTGTACTGGGTAACAAACCAGTAACTTCGCACGTAAAAAAAGCAGATGGCAAAAGTCAAGTGCTTGGAATATTAGTAGTACTATTAAGTAAAGGACATCGAGTTATACATTATACCTTCTATCGTGCAAAACTTAATATTCAGAATTGACTTTTGGCGAATTTTCAATCTCGCCCCAGGAATAATTTCTTCTGTAACTGGTCGGTCTGTAGACAATGAAAAAATCGAAAATCTGAAATAACCGGTGTCCGACCGTGAATTATTTTTCAATTATGAGAAACAAGGCCTAGGAAGCACTTTTTTAATTAAGCATAATATTGAGGTAAGGGATGCGAAGCCAATTTAACAACGATATTATCCTGTTAGTCCTGCGGTGAAGAAGCTTAGGTACGCATAGATAGATCATATGATAGAGTTAGGATTGATTGAGCCTTCCAAAAGTCATTGGAGCTCGCCAATGCGATTAAGTTAAGCCACATAAAGTACGATTGTGTTTAGATGCTTGAAAAGTAAATGTTGTTACGAAAAATGATGCATATCCCTTGCAAAACATCGACGGCATTTTTGCTCGACTTCCAAAAGCTAACCTAATCACCAAATTATATTTGAAAGACGCCTATTGGCAAATTCAACTGTCAGAGGATTCAAAGCCTCTAACTGCCTTTACAGTCCCAGGAAGACCACTGTATCAATTTACAGTAATGCCGTCTGGGCTCCATCCACAATGTTTCGCCTGATCGATGATCTCATTCCTCCTGATCTGCGCTACTGTGTATTTGGTTACATTGATGACTTGTGTATCGTGTCAGAAACCTTTTCGGCACATCTTTCAGTATTGGTAAGATTAGCAGAACAGCTTAGAAAGGCAAATCTCACATTAAACCAGGCTAAGAATCAGTTTTGTGTAACAAAAATCAACTATCTAGGATTTGTAATAAGATGTGGTGGAGTATCAACAATTTCTTGCAATCTTAACTAGCCAACTCCCAAAAACTTAAAAGAAGTCAGAGGATTCTTAGGCGTATGCGGTTGGTACCGGAAGTTTATTCCCAATTCTGCAGAATTTAACAAAAAAAAAAAATGGTTTAACTGAACAGTCGAAGCTCAGTCTGCAATGGAACGATTAATAAAATTACTGATGTCCAATCCAGTTTTGTAGAATCCAAATTTTGAACAAAAGTTTTATTTGCATTGTGATGCAAGCGATTACGGCATTGGTGCTGTACTTGTGCAACTTGGAGAAAACCACGAAGAACTACCGATAGCCTTTATGTCGAAGAAATTGTCGAGAGCCCAACGGAATTACAGTGTTACGGAACGCGAATGCCTGGCTGTAATTTTGACAATCGAAAAATTTCGTTGCTGCCTTGAGTTTCAAGAATTTGAAGTGGTCACCGATCACTCCAGTTTAACGTGGCTCCACAGAAAGCAAAACGTATCTGGTCGAACACATTGTACCTCATGCGCTTTTCCGACTATGCGATGATGAAATTAAAAGTATGGAGGTGGAAGGTCTGCAAATAGATTTTTGGGCCTCAAAACAGTTCTACAAATGACAATGTTATCTTAACAAACATAAAAGTAGATTCCTTCGCATAAATTCTTAAAATATGCGTAAATTAGTCACAGTTAATTAGTCACAAACTTGATTAAAAGTTTAACTCATCGGAAGTAAATCTAATAAAATCTATTTCAGATGTACTACAATACTTTTTTTGTTTGTTTAGTCCACATCGTCTGTGGAAATCTTAAAAGGAGTATCAGTGTCTCGGCATGTGACATGATCCCGTTGAATCGTAAATTTGAAAGGATGCGTATATGTGTGCTCGTCGGGAAACAAAGAATTTTGTATGTCGAAAAACTGAAAAATTTAAAATCGAGTGCCAGCTCGCACACAAAAAGACAAGGATAGAGTGTTGCTGCTTTCTTCGCACACATTCAAGGGTCTTGTCGATGGAAATTAATTAAACAAAATAAATGTGAGACTTTTAAATCATTTGGGGACACACCAACCTACCCTATGGAGCTCCCAGGGACAGTTGTGAGGGTATCTACTCACAAATATAAATATCGAACAAAATATGGTACAAAAATATAGCTTTAGCGTTCTTCTCTTCTTCTTCTTTAAGTTGGCAAAATAATAAATATAAATGGAAATTGAATTAGAATTAGAATTTAAGGTAACATAATTAACTTAAAAATAATAAACAACTACTTAACATAGTTATAATAACGTCAAAAGAATTATAGAAATTACAACCGAAAATTATTTGTGTAAATTGTCCCATAACATTGGCCAAACTAGATGCGCATCACGGATGTGGAGCCGATCTGAGAGCATTTGGTTTTGTGCGGCCAGACTGCGCACTGCATCTGATTGGAACGGACTCACTTCTATTTATTTTTGTCCAGTGTTGGTCCCTTAATCCAAATTCACCTTGTATGTGTCAATGTTGGATCGGCACTTTTATGGACATTTTATTGATTTTACTTCGTTCATTGGTTCCAATTTTCAAATTTAATTTAGTGATTTTAGCTGGCAACTCTTGGCCGAACATTTCTTTTTTTCTCGCAGCACTTAACCGAACTTGACTAACCGCTGCCTTTTTCTTTCCCTCGTTCGTACCGACTACCGTTCGCTCGATCTCCAAATACGTCGATCATTCGCCTTTTTATTCCCTTTTACCAACCAACTCGGATAATTTTCTATTATCTATCTATCTCTCTCTCTCTCTCTCTCTCTCTCTCTCTCTCTCTCTCTCTCTCTCTCTCTCTCTGAAGCACAACCCTGGGGGCTACCACCTTTTCGACTGCGGGCAGCCCTAACTATCGATATCGCAGCATAATCACTAGCTGTCGTGGAATTGCTGAATTGTGTTTACTTTTGATTGCTAAAATAAGCATTTGTATATTTTATTTGAATTTACGTATCAGAACCTCGTTTTTAGATTCACGCAACAAACGTGCAATTGAACTGCTGCTGAGCAATCGCAACTTTTTTAAGATTTTCGATCGAGTGAACGAACGTAGGAACCTTACTATTTTCATTTCTAGGCCATTTACCACATTTTATATACAGCGAAACTAGACTCACGTGTCATATGCAGTTTAAAACCTAAAAACTTGATGTGGGCGGATAATAATTTATATGTTACCAATTTTTGTATTGCATTCGACGATAGCAATGTGTTGAAAAATAATTTAGATAAATCCTATGTAGCACCGGAGGTTTGTGTGATACCCAAGCAATTTGTAAATATGTGTATTATATGTATATTGATTTGTGCGTAGGTGATCACAGATGGAGTTCACACAAACAAGAGCGTCGTATATACCTTCGGTATTATCTTCTGGGAGGTATTGGCACGCAAGAGGCCTTTCAACAAATATAAAAATCAGCTAATACTTAGGAATAAGGTCATAAGAGGTAAGAAAATTGACATGCCACCGAACGGACTTCATCATTTTGACTATTGCAGGTGAACGTCCTCCTCTTGGGGATATTGGTGCAAGGGGCTCCAAGCACTTACAAATATTCATTGACAATTGTTGGCATGAGGAACCGACAAAACGACCCAGAATGGGTAAATTATGTGGGAAACTATGCGACTTGGAATCTAAAGCAATCAAATTTAAGTAATTACTAATAAATCTAAGCGCAATATTTAATATTAATTACTAAATTAAGTAACTTTTGTTTTCAGGAAGCCACTTATCTTCGATTTTAAGGATATAAAGCTGTCTGAAGATGTAACAATCTGCCAAATTGGCTTATTTTCTTATACTTTGATAAGATTTTTTATACGGGTTTTGTCACGTCCGTCTGAATGAACGATGTAGCGCAAATCGATAATCGTTATCTCCCACAAATTTAAGCTAGAGTAACCAAATTTTAAATGTATGTTACTGATAAGACTTTACAAAGAGGGCACTCCGATCTCTTCATCAATTGGTATGTAGATTACTAGACCGTTTTTCTAAGTTTGGAAAGAAATGCCTTGGCAACTCCCACCCTTTCTGCAAAAACACGAAAGCATATATCAGCCACAATGTTAGAGCAAGAGTTTCCAAACTTGGAACGTAGATTACCAGCTAAGATTGAATAAACAATTCCTGGCTACGACTAAACTTATAAAACCCGCAATTTTAGGGATAGAGTCATTAAATTTTAACACCACATTTACTCAATGTTCGAGGTGCCCTACCCCCACCATGCCAAACAATTTCTCTGCCACCAGTTGTCAACTGGCAATATACTGATATCAGACTGCAACGTTCTCACTTGTTCTAACTAAAATTTGTTGCCTACAGGTCATTGCGGAAGGTGAATTTGGCATTGTCTACAGAGCTGAATGGCGAAACATACAGATAGCATTAAATAAATGTGTTAAAGTTTTCAAAAATAACACAAGATCAGGTCTTGACAAAGAGATCACATTTCTCTCAATGCTCCATGACAACATTATACGAATGTATGGTATTACCTATGATGTTGAGAAAATACCCCATCTACTCATGGAATATGCTACATGCGGATCACTCTACAATTATTTGCATGGTAGCGAAAAGCGAGATTATACAATTTCAAATTCTCTCTACTGGATGTATCAGGCGGCAAAGGTACTTTGTACTTTCTTATTCGTCCGACTAGTTAACAGATTTTTTTTTGCATTATTCTCTTGAAGGGTATTGAGTATCTATTGGATACGACCACAACAATACATTGCAACTTAAATTCCCAAAATATGTTGCTGTTCGAGAACTTTACGCTTTTGAAAATAAGTGATTATTGTTTTCCGGCCGATCCGAAAACACTTTTGATCCATCAAAATAAAGCCTATGTAGCCCCAGAGGTATGTATTCCCTAAATGAATTGGAAATTAAAAAATAAACTCTATTTTCTACTTAGGTCTTGGATGGAAACCCGTATACAAAAGAGAGCGACATATATAGCTTTGGGATTGTTTTTTGGGAGGTGATGTCACGCAAAAAGCCCTTTTATCAATTTGCCGATATTATAGAAGCGATACTTGAGGGTAAGGCAATTGAAATATTAACAATGTAGCGTACAACTTTTTTAAGTTTTTCAGGCGAACTTCCGGATCTTAGTGATATAATTGACTCAAGTTTTAATAACAAGGAAATAATTGGAAGATGCTGGGCAAATTCAGAAGAGCGTCCCACAATAATGGAACTAATGGATATGCTGAATAAGCCTGAGTAAGTTGTAAGAGCAAGAGTAATAACAGGTTATAGTTCGAAAATTATTTTCTTATTAATCACCTCTTCTATAAATTATATAAGGTCCATCCATCAAATTATGTTATTCAATATTAATAAACCAATTTCATACGTTACATATTCCCAGGGAGTTTAAAAAAGCAGATAACCTTGAATCTGAAGCAGCTGCGGTCGTAAACTTTGAAGATATTGATCTTGGACAGGTAACCTTTAAGTGCAATAAAATATAATTCATTTATATAACCATTATTTCCACCCATCAGGAAAGTGTTGGGAAAGGTACCTTCGGTGACATCTACAAAGCTAATTGGCATCAAAAACAGATCGCAGTACAGAAATGCACAAAGGCCACTTTTGGTGGAAGTGATTTCGACTTCGACTACCTTGAAAAATGGATCAGAAACCTTACCCGCGTTAGCCATGAGAATATTGTGGAACTCTATGGAATTACCTTCCATAATAATTATGCCTTTATATTGTTTATCCAGAATTGTGAATTATCCAGAATGTATATCGCTTCAGCACTATGTGCATGGAAAAGCAAAGTTTGAGTATACAGTGGCGCGTGGGCTGAATTGGATGATCCAGTGTGCTAAGGTTTGGTGAAATTCTTTTGAATAAATACATGAACCCGTGTTTGACAATTATGATTGCAATTGACATTCCCACTTATAGGGTTTAGCTTACTTGCATTCCATGACACCGAAATCTGTTGTTCATGGGTGTTTAACGACATACAACCTACTACTACAAGCCGATAACTACCGAATCTTGAAAATTTGTGATTTCGGCATTGCTCAGAAACTTTTAAGTCCACTTCACGTGACATTTTGTAACAATTCTGATTATATGAACAAAGGGATATATAAGACATACAAAAGGAAAAATGGACTGAGCGATTTAGAAGAATTCTACAACATATTAAATTGTGACTTTTTCAACTTTGGAACTGTTCTATTGGAGGTGCTTTCACGCACGAAGACACTTTACACGTATTCACGCGGTCATCTACGGAATTGCTTGCCACTTCTTACTAAGGGCTGTAAGCCCATAGAAGACATAATTTTACGTTGTTGGGAGAATGAAGTTTATGGAATGGAAGAACTCGCTTCTGATCTCACAGAAATACTCACGTAAGATTGAAATGAATTTAAGCAAGTATAAAATTATAAGATAATCAAATCAATTCTTAAGACTTAATTGATTTCAGATCCCCTGAATTAATATTTTCTAAATTCATAAAACCAATGGATAAAATCGAGGTAATGTTTAGAATACTTATGCTTAGAATATTCTATTATAAACATATTTTCAATTTCTAATCTAGTGTTTTGAATCGCCAAGACCGAAAACTTCTGAAATATGGAATATGTGAGAAAATATTTATTTAATATTTAGTTAAGCGTTAATTATTTTATTTTTATTTTTCCTCTACGATATCATTTAATTTTATTCGAATTACCTACAGGACTCCGTATGCAGATACTGTGAATCCCGGGGATATAGAAAAATTCGAGGTATCACTACACAAAATAAATTAAGTTTGAGTTAACTCAATTTTAGCCTTGCAGAAACTCGGGGAAGGCAGCTTTGGCGCTGTTTATAGAGCGAAATGGTCCAATTTAATTATTGCTTTAAAAATATTAAAGCCAACGACCACAAACGATGTCCGTGAAAAATTTGATAAGGAGGTCAAGATGCTTTCACTTGTTGACCACAAAAATATTGTGAAATTATATGGGACCACCTCTGATTTGGAGTCTGTTTCTATACTTATGCAATATGCAGATGGTGGTTCTCTCTATAACTACTTGCACGGCGATGAACAGCTGCCTTACAATATGTCATGTGCTGTTGACTGGATGACTCAGACTGTTGAGGTTAGTTTGTATACTGTAAATTAAAACATATGATTTAGTTTTCATTATCATTTATAGGCTATAGCTTACATGCATGGCAAGAAAAAGCCCATAATTCATAGAGATTTGAAATCTCAAAACTTACTACTAAAGAACAATTTTAAACATTTGATGATTGGCGATTTTGGCACTGTCAGAGAATTGGCGACAACAAACACGGCAGATATTGGAACCGCTGGTTATATAGCACCCGAGGTTTGTATAATAACCCACAAATTAGCATTAAGTTGAAATATTAGTAAATTAAATGAATCGCTCGCAGGTTCTCAAAGGAAGAGAATATACGGAAAAGTGCGACATGTACAGCTTTGGCATTATTCTATGGGAGGTATTGTCGCGCAGGATACCTTTCCATCACTTTCAGAATAACGAGCCATATGCAAGGAAATATAATACTTATATCGGGAAACGACCTGATCTGAAAGTCGATCTTATTAATGAATGTGATCCATTGCTAAATTTGATTAAGGTTTGTTGGCATCAAAAGCCGGAGTTGCGACCCACTGCTGCATCTATTGATCTTACTAAAATTACACCTTCTGATGTTTATATTACCAAACCATAACCAAAAAAATAACATCAAAATACTAAAATTAAAATTACACAATATTTAATGAAAATATTAATCGTTTCTGACTCGGGTCCCGAATGTATAGGAATACGTACATCTCAATGGGTGCAATTTGAAGTTGACTTGAAACTTGAAATATAATATAATATATATTATCGTCTGTGCCCACCCTGAACAAAGTTTAGTCTGGGAAATCGCTTAAATCGATAATTGCAAATCTCCCACAAATTGAAAGCTGGAGTGACAAAACTTGAAACGTAGATCGCCTTCAAAGAATGCCATATAAATGTACATACCCTTAAAAACACGAAATCTTGTCAATGGACAAGAACGATTACTAGGAACCTGGGAAAACGCGTACAGCCGCACCAAAAATACTTAACAAGTCGAGGCACAACTAATCAACACACCAAATATGAAGGTTATTTGCCACCAGTAGTCTGCTGGTACTAAACTGGTGTAAGGGTATTCCGCGGTCGGTTACGACTGCTGCATTCTCAAAGGCATTAATTTGATGTTGAAAATAATTATCCAATACAGCACAAGACAGAACAGGCAGTCCGCCTGAAATGCAGGCAATTGCATCACAACGGCGGACTGCTGCGCACTTTCAGCTGAAGCCTGGCCGGCTTCCAAGCATTTGTTGGGGTGCGATGGCCACGCCCCTATGTGCTTAGTGATGCGTGCATGTGGCATTGCTGCACACATGTACTTGCTAGGGTTAGGCAAACGTTTTCCCAACTATTGAACCATTGCCATATCGTATTGACACTGCGACAGCACACAGCTTTAGGCAGCTTCAGCCAGCTCAAGCCTGCTGCATGCTGCTGAACTGTCGGAACTGAGACAGTCGCCAACTAGCAAGCAAATCCCTTTAAATTGCTGATGTTTCAGCAATCGCAAGTCTTAGCCAACAATTTCTCTTATACCATACAGTGCGTCTTCAGGCTTTTTTCCCTTCCCTCCTCCTATTTGAGTCAAGTGGTCTGCAATGGCTGCACTGCGTTGGTCTGTAAATCTAAAACCAAAGCGGATTGCGATTGCATTGATATGCGATGTTGTCCATGTCCGCTCCATTATCCAGCGTGTATTTCTTTGTATGCCCTTTCTCCATCCTTTACATCCGCACAATGTGAGCTGCATCTGATTTTCTGGACAAAATCAGGCCACTCGGCGTCGTGTTCAAGTGCTTTACAAAGTGGCATTAGAGGCCCTGCTACCTTTCACTTAGCCTTTCGATTCTGCCTTCCCAAGCTCTCAATGATTTACAAATGCCATCCGTTTATTTCGCAATCTGACAGCACATTTGATATTTAAATAAATTTCGTTTTTTCCTTATTTTGTTTTTAACGTGAAGCATAAATTCATGAAGCAAATTAAGAGAAAATACATCAATTTTATATTTGAATTGTATATGTAAACTGCAGACGTGCATCAAGTATTGTTTTTTTTCCCCCAGGAACTGATGAATTACAAACTGTCAAGTCTAGACCGCAATTTCAGCAGAACATGAAGCTAAAAATAAATTCATGCGGACGGAATTTAAGGCTTTATAATTGTGGCCAAAAAAGTACTTTGAAATTCATTACTCCTGTAAGTCTGTTTAATTGAACGAATATGATGGTGTTTGCTTATCCACCGTCACCTAAATAATATATAACGTGTTTATCGTTCTAACCATTTCACACGATATCACCTGGCGTGAAACTGAAGACAATCAGAATAGCACTTTGAATTTTGAATTGAAATTGGAATCAACTTGTTAAGTTGCGTCTGTCGCCAAACGCTCCGAGCTGCACACGAAAGACACGTGAGCCTCGCAATTGTTTGCATTTGCCTCGTGTTATTTTTTCGTTACGGCATTACAATTATTTTTATATATATAGTATGAATGGGAGGTGGTTGGTGGGCGGGTAGGCTTGGTTGGTTTGTACTTGTAGTTATTTGGGTTGGTCGCCTGCTTCGAGCAGTACACAGCGGTCGACATCGTCGCAAGCCAAAGAAGAAAAGAATTTAATTAAAATCTGAAATTACTGCCAACGGCGAGCAAACCGGGCTCGCAATTTTAGATGCGCAGCTTTGCAGGTTATTAAATGCATATTGCGGGTTTATTTAAGTCACAATTGCTGAGCAATGTGGCACGCCCAGATGTCCTCGAATGCACACGGAGCAAACCCGAAAGGCTGAAAACAGAGACGAAAACTGTGATCTCACATCATGAATACATTTACTTTAAATAATTAAATATAACTGTTGACCAACATAATATAATTATTTATCCCCCCCCCCCCCAACGTTTATATATATGTACAGATAAATATATGCACAGATAAAGTGAAAGCCGCTTTGTTGCAGTCCAATTTAAATTAATGTCAATTTATCCATTTCGCTCAACGAAAAGTGCGAGGCAAGAGTAAAATATTACTCATCCGTTGCTCTTATCAATTTAAATAAAATGCAGCATAAGAGAGACACATCTGCCCCTTATTATATTGTGTGTGTTTGTACGTGTGTGTGCTTGTATGGGTGGGTGTGCTAGAGTGTGACGTAGATTGAAATACAGCAAAATATAAGCATAGCCACAAGGGCGGCATGTCATTTAAGCCTCATCCTTCAATTCCGCATGGTATTACGCATATATCACTTAAGATGAAATGATAAACAATTTCACTTCCATCTCATAAATGTTTAAATTAATATCAAATTGAATAGGTTTTCATTTAATTTATTAATTAATGATTAAAGTTAAACATTTAAATAATAAATTATACATCATAATCAATCAAAAATGATTGCCATACACTCTTTGTTTTGATTTTAAAAATGAATAAAATAAGACTTCCTCTTGGGTACCAGAAACACAACCAGACTAGAAACTAAAAGTATAAAAAAGAATAAAAAAATAGTTAATTTAGTATTTAAATCTACTGTTAAACATTTACAAATATTTGATGTTGTTCAACGGTGTACTTGAATTGACATTAATTAAAGTTTAATGAAAGTTTAAAAACCTGAGAATACATTTATGGAGTGACATCTGTTGTTATTATTGTCGCTTTTGTGCCGCTAATAAGGTTAGTGGTAATGTTAAGGACAGTTGTGACAGGCCAGTTATACATACGCTTCTTGGCATTCAGCGTGGTTACACACACACCTACACATTCATAGCTAAAAGCAATTAAAAATTTAATTAAAAAATTAAAACACATTGGTGGGTGTTGCGCTTATTTGGCAAAACATTGTTTGGGCGTCGACACGTACTTCGCTTTAGACAAACTACATGCAGAAACACACACACACGCATACACACACACACGCAGACACACAGCCAAATGCAGATGCATATGTAGCTGTGCTAACATTTGTATATTTAGACGTGGCAGCTTGTCGCAATGTACATGATAAATTCATTAAAAAGGTACAGAAAATGTTGCAAATGGTTGGCTGCTAGTTGTAAGTAGTTCTCCATTGTCGAGAATCTATTTGTGGTTGCTGTTGTTTTTGTTGTACTTGATTAAATTTAATTGCTAAGTAACATGCACACGAAATGAGTAGGGGCAAAAAAATAGTAATAAAATTAAAATTCTCGGCGTGGGCTCATTTGTCATTAAATAAATTAGTATTTTGGCGTGCATTTGTAGGATTCAACAATTTTAGAATTCTTTTTGTTGCGGCGTTTGGATAACTAATTATTTCCCTCTTATTTTCGAGAGGATCTCCAATTTGGTCAATTTTAATATAAATGTTAGTTTTGTGACTCTCTAAATACTGAAAAGAATATATATATATATATATATATATATATATATATGCTTATGTATGTTTGCTGCATACAAAATTAATAGCAGGCGTTGCTGGCCCATTTTCAAATATGTACATTTAAGTGTCCGTGGCTTAGCAATACAAATATTGATAATCGAAACCCCAAATAGAAAATGTGTGCTGTTCAATATTGGCCCCGTTATCGATTGGCTTTTATTTTGCTCAATTAAATGAATTTATTCATCTTGGGTCTGTACAGCGTAATTTATCTATCGCACTGCTTTTTGATCATCGGTATTTAGATGCTGCTTAAACAGCAAAATGAAAAATACATTTTTGGCAGCATTTGCTTGAATATAATTTCACAGCAAAAATTTAACTGCCAAAATTTCAATGAATGTTTCATTGAATTTCAGTATTGTTCGCTTTTTAATATTATAAAGCTTTAAAGTTTCAAATCAACAAAGTTGAATGGATAACTTGCTCCGGAAACAATAAACATTTGACATTTTATGCTAATATGCAATCATCAGAGATATATGTTTCGTATTATGGGAATTAAATGAGCGAATGAGAATTAGAATCAACTGTTGTTCACAGCAGGACCAAGATCAAGCAAGGTTCTGCATTCCAGGCAGAATAACTATATAAATAAATAGGTGTATTAAAGAAGCTAACAATGTTTAAGAGCAAAGAAAATAACTCGGGATTGAATTTGGCAAATTTGGCTAAATTTGAACTGTTATTAGACCTAGTTTCTGCAATGCTTTCCAATATCCTGCTCAAGTGCTCGAGTCTAAGTCAATACATATGTTTTTCCAAATGCGCCGCACTTAAGCGCAAACATAAATTCTTCAAGGTTTTAAACAAATCTTGGCTTAGGTCAACTCGATTTACAATGGAAGCGCCCATAAATTCAGGGCTTTGCACACTACCCGAAAGCACTCAAGGCAAACAAACATTTGAATAACTGGCAACTTAAGTGTGTGCTCCCGCTCGAAAGTGTGTCCAGCATTTATGAGTGCAATGTGGAAGATTGGCGTGATTTGTAGCAATTTCCTCATCATTTTATATTCCCATCTAACGCGATAGAGTGGCTAAAAATATTGTTGGCTGAACACAACAGGCCATTACTGTAAATATTTCATTAAGTTTTAAGTGCCTACACAGAGCAGCAACAGCTCAACAATAAAAATGGCAAGCCAGAGAGAGGAGGAGAGCCGATTTCACGACATTACTCATACGCAGCGTGAACTCATTAAGGGGAACGCTGCTTGAGCCTTGGCTTGGCTGTTGTGTCAATAGCTTTAATTGCCGGTTTGTGCACTGCCATCAATGCCTCTGAGCCATAAGTCCTTGTGCGTTCGTCTTTTTCCACAATATAAATTAATTTATACGGTCGCAGCACCCCTGCGGATGTTGAGTGTTTTTATTGGCTGCTCGAGCTTTTAGCATAATTGAGTCCACGGATTTTATATTATTGACAATTAGAAGTGTCAATAAATCTCAGGGCCTGTTATTTATTTTTTTATTCTGTTATTTTTTGACAGCGCAAATGTGACCGCAATGACTTGTTAATTTGACTGGCTCAATTTGACGTTGATTTTTATTGACTTCGTTTTTTTTTTTTGTGTTTCCTTTGTGGCAAGTGTGTGCTTTGTTCATTTGAAAAGCGGTTTTTTGTTGCTAGAACGACTGCTTTAATCGAGGAGTCCACAATGCTCTAAGCATGACTTCAATATCCGCACATCCCTGAGTACCCTCACAGGCATGATAAACATTTCTGTGGCTGCTGTTGTTCTTTTGTTTTTCGTTCGTTGTTGCAACATTTTTTAATTAAAATTTGTTTGTTTATTTGGAAGTGAAGCAATGCCGGTTCAACGACAGGTTGCTCACACGTGCGGCAAAATGCCACAAAAGATTTTAGTGACAAATAACTCATTAATTAATTTCGTCTTTGGACTAAGCTTCAAATGGGTCTGCGCTGAAATCGCTTGACATTTGCGGCTCTGACAATGCCCGAGGCCGTTCCAAAAATCCTTTCGCATATGCGGTCCACACCGATACATTCTTTTCACAAGATTAATGTTGGCTTTCACGCAATTTGGAATGTAAACAAAGTGTCGTAAAAGCGTTTTCAAAACACTTCCTTTGACTGTGGCTTGATCTGAAGTCGCTTTGTGCCAAGTCAAGCTACTCACCTGTCCACAAAGTTACAGCCATTGATCAACGTCAAATGTTCTCTCTGTTTATTTGACTCTGATTTTGCTTTCAGTAACAATTTTGTTAGTTATTGAAATTTTCAATGGGAAAACATAATTCACAACAGGTAATAGTTTCTTGTCTGATATTCCTTCAAGCATTATTATTAAACAAGCAACAAGAGCATTAGGAAGAAGAGTTCAACAGACGGCTAGGGAAACATTCGTGCGAATCTCATCAAGTTTCTTTTGATTTTTTGTGGCACACACTTCAATATGCTCTTGTGGCAGCGCATAAAAAATGTTGTGCCCAAAAAAAAATAAATAAAAAAAAGCAAACGAATGACGAATGAATAAACGCATGACGGGACTGACACACTACAGTTCAAACCCCCCCTCTCTCTCCCCCTCTCTCGAAGAACCCGTCTCCGTTCCGCTTCATTTAAATCCTGTTCCCTGTTGTATGAATATATGCATTTGCCTTACTCGTGGTCTGTCTGTTTGTCTGTCTGTTTGCCAGTCTGTCTGTCTGTCTGTCTGTCTGTTTGACTAACTGTCGTTCCGGTTCCCCGTCATGTTTGACTGACATGAATGACAAGAAAATCGTTACGCGCACACGCTGACATTAATTGAAGCTGATACATAAAGAGTAATACATAATAATAATAAAGGCAACGCTGCCACAACCATAACAGAATGTGTGCCACACATACACACACACACACTCACACACACACACACTGCGAAAGAGAAATACCCAGTGGATGAACGGGCGGCATTCAGCTTTGCTTAAAATTGAAGTGAAAATATTTGCACAAAAACCAAACGAATCCATCCAAACATTGCGAACATGATTGCAATGTGCATCTTTGTTAGTTGCGGCATGTTTGAGATGAAGCTGAAGATGCAATCGAAGGTGACACAACACCTATTCAATTCACATCGGTTCGCATTCAGCAGTTATAGCAATAGCAAAGATGAAACATTAAATTCGAAATGCAGATAGAAAAACCTTTTCAATTGTCTGCAAACGGGTTCAAATTAAATTGGATTTTTACTACTTTTATTCGCAATTTAAAGTGTGAGCCCTTCTGAGTAAAAGGAAATATAATTCCCAAGAAAAATATAAAATATAATATATGGACTGCTCAATGTGCACTTAGAAAGAAAATTATATTTATAAATATACAAAATAAATGCCCAAAGTAATGAAAAAAGAAAACCGAAATAAACCCATCGACAATTTCAGGGCCATTTAGGGTAAGTAATTACTGCTTGAAATTAAAAATGGTGCAGCCCATACACAGACCACAGTCACAGACACATACATACATACACACTCACGCACAAAACCGGTACGAAAGCGAATGTCAAATGGCTTCTAAGCCCTGCCCCGTGTCAAAGCAGCATAAGCGAGGCATATAAGTAGAAGCACCTACAATAAATATTCTTTCTAATGAGAACAAAACGTAATCAATTTGAAAAAACAAAGCGTTTTTTATTCACTGTTTGTTAGCTTGATTAATACAGCATTTGAAAGTATGTAATTATTAAGTTAATCGAATTATTAGCCCACAAAATCGAGGATTCAGTCTTAAATGTAATATAAGAAAATCAAAATAAATAAAAGAATATCTTATAGATTGGATAGAACACTATATTATGCATTGTGTTGCTGTTCGCTTTTGCAGCTGTTGTGTGCGAGAGTATCTTGAAGTCGGTTCCCGGTCCATGCAGTTTTTCTCTTGAGCGCCTTTCGCATCACATAAAATCAATATACGCTTTTTTTGTTACATGTATTCCCGATTGGTAGTCGAAGTAAAAAGTAACAAAACAAAAGAAGCAAACAAACAAAAAAAGGCGCACACACATACAAGAGGAGGACGGAAAGCCTAACGAAATTAAAAATTCAATATCCTGTATAAACAATATTATAAATAAGTATTTACTGTGCAAGTAATTGTTACATTTCATATCTCGGTGATGGCCGCCGCATAATATTTTGTCCACGCAACTGCCGCAGCTGTGTCCTGCTTAACAATATGTATATACTTACAAACTGACATACTTATTTTTTCTCGAGTACCTTACACTTTTGTATGCCTACTTAACTTTTTCTTTATTCATGGCAATGACTTTAACCGTCCCCTGCCCCTGCCCCTGCCCCTGCCACAGCAACCTGCCCCACACCAGCCCACGCACAAACAGTGGCACATTTTTTACGTTTATTGTTTGTGATTTTCACCACTTGGCCAGCAGCACAGCAGTCACATCTGCAACCTACCCAATTGCACTTGAAATTAATTTTTAACTTCCGCAAATATTTTGTTCAGGCTGTTGTCAAGTCTCCCCCATCACCCCATCACTCCACCTAGCCCTGCTGCTTGATCGACCATTTGCGAGCAAAACTTCATTCATTTTTTTGTTCCACGGTCTTAATGAGGGGCATGCATCAAATGTAGCAGCCGGCATCATAAAAATGAGCTACCATCCGAGCGGGCAACTAAAATAAATAATTAATTATGATAAGTCATGTTCAGATCTGGGTACGGCCATTAAATGCCATTTTTTATGGAGAAATAAACAGCTTCGATATTAACACGGGCAAATTCGGTGAATTACAATTTCCTTAACGAGGGATTAAAACATCATATCACAAATAAGTCAACATAATTAAACACAATAAATATTTAATAAAAAAAAACAAGTAATATTATCAGTTTGCTACACGACTGGCAGATACCCTGTAGTTTATTCCACAACAATGCGCGGCGAATGTTCAAAACACAGCAACAATATGCAAAATTAAGGAATAAATTGTTAGAAGAATTTTTATATTAGTAGCTTGAAGATTCCAATTAAAGCACTATAAGCTTGCTATGTTTTTTTATTTTATTTTATTTTATTTTATTTTTTGTTGTTTTCTGTTGTTTTTTGTTGTTGTGTAAATTGCAATTTTTGTTGGTGGTTCGTTTTCTGATTCCGCTTTCTGTTTTTATTTTCGCCGAATTGTGAATTCGGCCACAGTCATGAAAGCTATTGTTGTTGTAGTTGTTGTTCCTTTTATTGCTGTAAAACTTGGCAATGCGTGAAAACTACCATACAACAAACTGACACGCCCACCCACACACAAACACACACAATTGCCCTTCCGCGTGAGCTGCCTTTCTATAAACCATGACAGAAAGGCACGAAAATTTTTAATCCTTTTGCCGGTGCAATAATATATTTGCCTGTGAGAGTGTGTGTGAGTGTGTGTATGTAGCCATTTTGTTGGGAATGTATAAATTAAACAGCAGGCACACACGCAAACACAGACACAACTCACATATGCATGTACCAAAAAAGTTTTTTTGGCTAAATCCTTTATGAAAAGTTTGCCATTTATGGGTTTTTCGTGGCAAAGGCGAGCTAAGCGTGTGTATGTGCGTGTGTGTGTGTGTGTGTGTGTGTGTGTGCGTGTGTGCGTATGTGCATGTGTGGGTAACACTGTGTGTGAGTATAAGTTCTGGTTGTGTAGCAAAGGGTTAGTTGTGAGTTTCGTTGCGGTCGCTTATTGTGAAATCTAATTAAGTCATTATCAATTATAAGAGTGCGGAAGAAGGAATTATGATGTCCTCTGTGAAATATCTCGGTGAGGCCATTTTGCGTACACAGCTCGTCCTTTTGGCAGGTGAATTAATCAATTAGTGACCTTCACTAATACGTAGCATACTTTTTAGCGCCTGACAAAAGGTTAAAATGCCAAACATCATCATCCACATTGCTCGAGCTCGCCTTGAGAATGAGAACAGCAGCAGCAGCCGCCCGACGACCAATTGTGTGTGCGTGCTGTGCTCTTCGAAAATCTCTTTTCGACAAAACCCACACACGCATTGGAAGTTCGAAAGTGCTCAACAAAAGAGAAAACGTAACTCAAACTAAGAGAGAGCGAGAACGTGACAGAGAGAGAGAGAGAGAGTTTCCAGCTAATTGCTCTTTGCTCTACCGAGGGCACACAGGCCACGCTCTCGTTTTACAAACGTCAGAATTAGAAATTATAATTGCCGCTGATTATTCAAAACGTGAGAGTATACATGACCTACACCCATACAGGCACCTATAGCAACCCGCACACACCACATACACACTCACCACACACACGCAGAGTTGAGCTTTACACACTTGAATCGCATTGAATTTGAAATTTCTTAGTGCCTTCCGTTTTGCGTGCCGAGTTGAGTTTTGGCATCGCATCTGTTTTTCCGCTGACATTGTTCGACTGCACTTGACAACCAACATAATTCAGCATTTAACCTTGCCTGTGTTACCTGTCTTTCGTATTGTTGCCACAGATACATGCGTTGCTTTAAATGTGTCCATTTACATCCTCATCGCACGCAGTCTGTTTCAACAATATGCAGGCCCCTTTATATCTCAATTCTGTATCAAAACTTGAAAATATATCATTCTGAAAAATTTCGAAAAACCCCTTTTAAACCTTATATTATCGGATGTCCGAATTATCAACTTTATTCAGGCAGGTAAACACTTTTGCAGTGATTTTCATTGCCACAATGCACAACAATCTATGCAAACACTTGGGCAGCATTGCAAAAGAGGTCGCTGAACCAATGGGGGTTATTGGGTGCTCGGAACATGGGTTTCTCTATTCCACATGAAATTATTTACAATAAAAGTTAATTTTCGACAGTTGTGGGAATCATATAAGCATTGATGAATTATTTAAGTATTAGCATTTTTAAAAATCAATTTTAAGATTCCGTGGATTCTATAATCAGTGTATATTTCATTATAGGCTTCTGTGGACAGTTCCGAGTTCCTTAAATAATAATCGCTTGAAATTTTCATTCCTTTCGCAAGATTGTTTCAAGCCTTCTATATAAATGGTTCAAAGGTAAAAAAGATTACGGCTCTGAAGCAGACTCCGTGAGCTTAAAAATTGTAGTCGCTATACAAGATATTTAATTTCACTGAAAGTAAAATATTGGTCGCCTTACTTTTGAATTCATCGTTTTCATTTCACCAGAATTTAATTTAATCTAATTAAGTTTAAGGATATGGCAAAAGCGAAAATCAGATACCCCTTAGTCAGATCTAAAATGTATATATGTACGGGTAGATTAATCTTTATCGATTATATTTTATCTGTGTGAATTTTCAAAAATCAATAAAAAAAAATACTGGATAATCTTCTTATAAGCCTTACACTGAATAGACCATTGCGCAGTCGAGTTACTTCTACAGTCTCGACTTTTTATAATTGTGTGACTGTCTCAATTATAGAGTCTGTTATTTTATAAGGTTTGGTAAACAGTTTTTCACAATTTTGGCCTGTGCAAATGAAGCCCTGGGAGACTCATCAATTATTGTGCTAAATATAAGACCAAAACTGAAGCACAAATTATTGTCAAGCCAATTATGTGCAATATTAATACTTATTCATATTCTGCTATGCACATTATAAATTTGTCGTACAAGTATGAGATATTTAAATCCAACTTGTTATCATTACTTGGACTAGTTCAGAGCTATCTTGAATTATAACTGAAATGGCGGTGACAATATAGGCGGTGACAAACTTGCCAAAGTTCGTTAGACTTGATTCCCAACTGGCTTTGTTAGCTTGGCTGAGTAATGTCTCATTTTAATATCTCACACTCACAGCCGACATACATAACAGAACAGAAACGGCCTCTTTTACTCCACTTCATCTAATGGAAAATCTCTGGGGCTTTGTTTGCCACCTCCTCGGTACCCATAATCTAAACTTTTTAAGCTATTCTCATTAAAGTTTCAGAGTGGGAAAAGCACATGTATTTAATCATGCATGGCTAAACGAGAATTCGTATTCCCTGGCCAATATACCAGCTCATAATATGTTAACCACACAACCTTGAGATACTCCCACACTCATGTCGAAACTTAACCCCCTCCACACCATGCATGATGCCACTAAAACTCTCAAGTGAAACTTGAAAAGTTGTATGCTTTTTAGTGTCGATGGAATGCCACACCACCCAGCAAGTGAGCCACTGAGCCACTGAGCCACTCAGCCACACTCAACTAAACAACCACATCGCACTATTCTGTTGCGTAAAACTCATTAGGCCACGGTAAGCATGAAAATTCTCAACATATTTCCAGCTGCTGCGGACTGTTGTTCGTTCACATGTGCCAGCAAAAATGAAGTTTCGACCGCAAATGCTACGATGGCATGCAAATTATGCGTAGTTAATATGCCACGCCCCTCCCCGTTAGTAACTATCCAGCTGTTGCTGCATGTGTTGGTTAATTTTCGTCTTTAAGATACTCAATGCTGTGGTCTGCATCGGCAGGCAGCCCCTTTGAGCACCAGTGCGAAAGGATTGTAAAAGCGTTTCCTGTGGCTGCACCGCAATAACCGCAAAATGCCTTTTGCCAGTGCATCTGGCATGAACCACTGGGCTGCCTGTTGGCCTGTTGGCTGCCACTGAAATACATTTACCCACAGATACAAGATACATTTGCACACGGCCAATTGGCACATGAGTACATATTTGTAGATCGATGGCATTTCAACGGTCAATGATTAAGGTCAAGCAAAGTTTTTTTTTTTTATTTCAAATGCTGGAGTACTTTAGATTGGAATTTTTTAATTATTATAATTTTTGTGGCTGCTGCTGGTTGGCTTATATTATTATTATGAGCAGTAAGCTCATCCAGCAGTCATTTGACGTCGAATGTGTGTGGCAAGTGTACCACAATTCACACTCATATTTTGAGTCTTGGAAACTTAAGGCCTCTGGAGTATACTTAAACAACTGAGAGGATTCAGACGCTTCGCCAGTGGTTGAAAGGGCAGAGCCATAGCAAGAAAAGAGAATGGTTTAGCCAGTTATGATAATAACTTTAAGATTTGCTTATATATCTGCTTCGCTTGAATTACATTTGTAACTCAAGCAGACGTGGTCATTTTTTTTTTTTTGTGCTTTGCCATGTATTGTAAGTGCTCATTTGAATGTCGTTGGGCACCACTTTGATTGGCTTGTCGTTCGAATCGCACTGAAGCAAGATATTCAGCATTATTCACATTGGATTGGATTGTCCAGCAGGATCAGCGCCAGAGAGATACTCATGAAGATCCATTCATTAAAAATTTGTAATCAACTGCCATAAATTCTACGCAAATAGTCAGCATTGTTTTAATAGTTCATTGCACTATAATTTCTATACATAAAAAGTTGACCTTTAGTTACAAAGACTAACCAAGTACAGATTCAGCAACTCAATTGGCTTGGCGAATCATTCAATTTAGAGAAAAGAAGTTAACCGAACTTGCTAAGAGATGAAGAGGAATGCTGATTCTAGATTTCCAGTTACTTATTTTCAATTTGATATCTTAATAAAGTTTTACATTTTTAAATGATGTCGTACGCTTTTATTATTTATTTTATTTTCTTAATACAGATAATATACAGATAATAAAAAAATAATAAAAAAGGTAGTTGCAAGTGTTTGCTAAGTGTTGTTTATTGTTTTGGAAAGCAAAATAATTTAAAAGCATTTGCTTATAAATATCTCAAGTCAGGTCAGCTCTAGGTAACATTTCGGAATCAAATTAATTTAAGTGGGAAAGGCAAAACTCAAATTATATTTAGCGAAAGTACTCCCTGCTTGCACGTATGTGTGTGTGTGTGTGAGGGAGAATATATGTATGTACGTGTATGTGGGAGTGTGAGGGTTTCCGTCGCGTGTGCATATATTGAATTACATGGGTGAGGGTAGCAGTATTGACGTGGTTGAGTTATACGCACGCTTAAGCGCCTCAAGCCCTGTCTTAGTTCCAGCTATCAGTTACTTCAACCCAATTCTGGCCAAGCTGCGATTGCAAAACGTTTTGCCAATAAACTTCACACAAAATCAAATTAAATTTGTCAAACGTAAAACAACTTGATATGTTCCTTCCCCTCTCTCTCTCTCTCTCTCTCTCTCTCTCTCTCTCTCTCTCTTCTCTTGCTCTATCTCTGAGAGGCTGTGCACCCTTTGGCTGCCCTCGGAGTTGCCCTGAGTGGGTTGGCAGCTCAGCAATTATGGACTGCTGTGAGGTGGGTCTCTGTGCGTGCGTCTGCCCAATAACAATGAAAATAGATGGACCATTGAGGACATGGCAGGACATGACAGGAACAAAGGGAACCGAGGAGAGAGCGTTGAAAACAATCGGATTAAAGCTCTGTCCTTACTCTGGGAGCGAGTGTGGCATGTTTTCAATGTTTATTGTTTTAATTTACAATAAAAAAATATTACAATGTGCCGTTTTGATTATCATTTTTCTGCTTTATGTCAGCCAGACACTCAAATTGAGTTCCACAATGCAGATTGAGTTTTCCAAAAACACTATTTGTAAAAATCGATTGTTCCGCTTACATTCGATATGAAATAGTCTTGAATGCAATTCAAATTTGTTGAGAACAGCATTTAAGTGGTTGAGAATACCAATTGACTTCATTGGCAAAAGCATTAGTAGATTGTCCAGCAGAGGCTTAAGTCCGTATATAGTTAAAATTCAACTTAAATTACACATATTATTTACAACAAGCAATTAGAGTCACAGTCTGTTCGTAGGTCTTAAGTAAGAGCTGGGATTAAATTATTTAATATGTTTGATTCTTTTCGATTTATCTATTCGGCAAACACGCAAATGTTTGACACTAGGAGTACATCACAAACAACTTTTGAATATGTGAAACATTTTAATTCTTTAAACATTATAAATAATCTACGCAATATGTATACAACTTTTGCACAAGTATTGCATATTTATTGGGAACCATTTTGCACTCTGATGGTTTAATTCAAACTCATGTTGATGTATTTATTTATTCCGTGCGCTCTATATTGAGCGAACAATTTTACAAAATTGGGATTACCCAGTGACATGTTGTGCCAACTGTAATATTCGACACAATCAAAAGAGGTCAAAGAGGTATCGACCGCAAAGTACCAAATGTATATATATATATATACATATAATTACTTATATATTAATTTTATATACATATATATATACACATATATATATATATATATATATATATATATATATGATACATATGATGTCGAATTTAATTCGAATGTACATAAATTAAAAATGTGGGAAAAGCGAGCTTGTCGACAATGATGGTAAAATGATGCTCCACATGGCGTGCGCTTGATTTTAATTACCGCGCATCGAAATACGTTAAAATGTATTTGTGTCACAAAACACGAGCCATCGGACGCACGGGGAATAAGTGGATATAAATCAAGTAAAGGAAAAAAATAAGATGCCTTGATTGGCTTCATTAACTGATGCGCCACAATGAGGCATGAGCCAATAAAAGTCTTAAGTTTAAAATTCTTTACGGACTTGCTGCCGATAGATAACGGCTACAAAATGTGCAGACGAACTCACAAATAAAACTCAACAATCGTTTGTTTATTGTTTATTTATTTTTAGCAATTTCTGCCCCCACTCGAGTACTGGCGGGTATGTGCGGATGCTACGCACTCCCTGACAACAAATTAAACATATGTCATTTCAAGCAATTTTTGGATCTTTTGTGCCCTTGTGACTCTGAACAAAATAAATATTTATCCGGCACTGATGGCATATAAAACAAAACCCAGTCAAATTCGATATAAAAAAAAACACTAAACTTATTTATTTTCAATTAAAGACATTTCAGTTGTTGCTTGCTCTTGCTTATGGCCTTGCTTGCCACAACTACATGTGTAAATACGATTTCTCCAGAAATATATTTCAAATTATATTTATTTTTAAATTAAGGACATATTTTTGTCTTCCTCTATTTTATTTTGCTGGTCGACCCACGCCCGGAATTATAAATTAAATAAATAAAAAAATACTTTACTTACCTTTCAAAATTAAGGACATGTTATTTTTGTTCCTCTATTGTATCTTGCTGGTCGACATAATTGCTGCGTGTTTTCAAGACCCACTCCTGGATATAACAAAAACATCAGAAACAACATCAAAAATAACGGACAACAGCTGCTGATGGCGAGCAATGATGACTGGCCAGTCAGGAGACCTCAAAAAGTCGCCTATTAAGCGCGACAATGGCGCCGAGCGGATGTAAAAATTATGTTGAAAGTTGCTTATTGTATGCGGGAGTGTCTCTCTCTGTGTGTGTGTGTGTGTGTGTGTGTGTGTGTGTGTGTGTGTGTGTGTGTGTGTGTGTGTGTGTGTGTGTGTGTGTGTGTGTGCTTGTGTTTGTGCTTGTAGTGGGCTGAATGTGTTTGTGGTGTGTCAGAGTTATGTTCACGCGGTGCGGAGCTTTGTTTTGGTCGCTCGCCGGTGGTTTGTGGTTCATAAAAAGTCAATAAACCGCGTTTATTGTTGAGCATGTCAACATAATTTCTGTTGAAAAGTCATTAAATCAGCCAGTGTACGTATAAAAAATAAAGAACCGAAACATTACGATTAAAATGCATAAGACTAGCTGCGAAACAGTGAAACTGTTAGTTGTTAGTCTGCGCTAATCGATGGTGCTCGCTGAACGACATTAAACCGCTCACCCACTAAAAGTTGTCTGTGGCTTAATTGCTCTGCGCAAAGCAGGACTCTGAAATCTTGGTCCTGGCGCCGCGATTCGTCTAAATAATAACCATAAATGAAAAACGAAATGGTGAAGAACGCGCCAATTTCATTTGACAGATGAAGATGATTGATTGGTTTCGTTGATTGCTTTATAAGCAAACGCCTACTTCTGGTTACTGACTATCATCGATAATACATCTGATTTAATCGAACATGTTTTCTATATACATCGTAATACATCTGATTTAATCGAATAAGTTTCATATAAATTCAACTATTTAAACAATAAGCCGAATATAACCAATACTGGAGTTGATACACGACATATATTTTTAATGGCAGTTTGAATTATCATATTATATATTGTAATACTACTTTATTATAAATTATACTTTTCAAGTTATATTTATTTATTATTATTTATTATTAGATTTCTACAATTCTGTTTTTAACAAATCAAAAAAAACATCCGATTGAAGCAAATATTTTTTTTTAATGATTGATGTCAACGCCTATCTCTATCAGCAATTTAATACTTATCTCTCTGCCGATTGATTCTATGGCAGCTATGTAAAATACAGATACTACTGTTCTAGTGATGTTGATCAAGAACATATTTACTTTATGGGGTCGGAGAAAATTAGAAAACAAAATTAAAATAATAAATGTATTTGCCTCAAGTGAACATATGTAAGAGTTCTCGATTGTGCTTTCCTAATCCAAAAAACTGTTCTCTTTTTATTGTCACACATCAGACAGCTCTAATGCATATGTAATTGGCATAATCCCAGCACGTATTCAATTGCTTAGTTGTTGGTCCAAATCGACTCAAAACGATTGCCAACTTTTCTTTGCAAATTAATTTCAATGCAAAGCCAAATTGCAAACCTCGATTTGCTTGGCTCGCAAATCGCTTAGTGAGTTGAGGGATGCAAAGTGAGCTAATACGACTGCAAGTTGCGTAGATCTGCCAAAAAGACAAAGACTTTTACACATTTAGAGTTTTAGAAAACAATTTAAAAGTGAAATAAATCGCTTTGAGCTGCACAAAACTATAAAGTGCAGCCAAAGGCGGCATAAGAAATGGATTGACCTTACTTTTGTCTTCAGTTTCACGCACTTGATGTATAGTGTAAATTGCAGCGCAGTGTTTTCACGTTTATCTGACAAATGGCAGGTCATTTTTAAAACACAGCCAGCTGCACAACCAAATTGCGAACTAAGGCTCAACGTTGAGGCCATTACCAATTGTGAATAGCATTGTGCACACCTGCGAGTTGCGAGTTGCGATTCAGGGAGTCCAACCAGAACCAAAATGTTGGTCAAGCCACGAAAACTGAAGTCTGAAAGCTGAACCTGTACAAAACATATAATGCTGCAAATGCGTTGAATATTTTAGCACTGTTGCAGCTGGTTAGGCATGACTGCAACACAAACGAGAGCCAAACAGCGAGCAGTTAGCAGTTACCAGTTAGCAGTTAGCAGTTAGCAGACATGGCCTAAGCCGAGCTCTTCACTCTCCCACTCCTCGCCGCCTCACCATGCAAATATTTATGCATAAAGTTGGCTCCGTGCTCATTTTTTGCTGTCTGGTTTGGCGGCTGTGCAGCCAAATGAAGTTTTGCCAGCGCTCGTCGATCCGAGCACCCTCGGGCACAGACTGCCTTTGCTGCCTGCTGCTGCTGGAACTTGTGCTGGTGCTAGTGCTGGTGCTGTTGTCATGGAACAACTAGTAGATGCCGCTTGAGCCTTCTTGTGAAACCATGTTGTGGCTTTGCCATTGTTTGCCAGCTGACAACAGTCGGCAAAAGTTTATGCCGAGAGGCGCTCACTTTGGCCCTGGCTTCCACATAAATCATACACCACGCTGTCACTATCTGAGCCCCTCTCACCCTCTCTCCCTTGTCCTCTTTCTCTCCCAGACTCTGTCTATCAGTTGGTTAGCATGCCGCAGCCAGCTGCAGCAGCTGCAGCCTAGAAAAGCATCCACTACATTTGGAGCACAATTGGACTGTGTCAGCCCTTTAATCCAGGCCAACAACAAAGCGCAATGCATGCAAATGTAAAACTGATTTGTTGTGACGAACACTGAGATTTGTACTATCTATGAGTTCAGCAATCCATGCCGAGCACTTCATCAACCGCCAATGACTCTGTCCAAGCCTCTGCCATTATCTCAGATCCTTACTATCTACTACTTCCCTTGCAGAATTTTGTCAATTTGTTGTGACTGTCCAACCCACTTGACATAAACATAGAGGCAGTTATACCAAGGAAGCATGTTTTGCCAAAATCTGGTCAATTGCAACCAACCTTCTTTTGTCAGACAGGCAAAAAGCTAACTAGAGTGTAACCTCTCCCCCCACATTCACCAAGCTAAGGGTAACTAAGTCTCCTTGAGGGATTTTAAATATTTGGCATTCGCCAATCTGGCATTATGCGTATGTCTGTCAGATACTCTGATGTGTTTTAATCCCACTATTGTGAGTACAAGTTGCATTCGTCTTTCGAGTTTGTTGTTTAAATTACAACTGTCAGTTAGCTAGGGTATAAAAAACAGTCAATTATCAATGATTTGTTAACTGTATATCTTTGAATTCAATATTAATAGGCTTACCACAATGGATTTATGTTCAATTCAATTAGAGATAAATGATGAAAGGTGCCAGCTAAAACCTGTGCAAATTAATATCGTGCTCACCAAACAAAAATGAACTAAATGATTGACATTTCAAAATTTTCACATTAATTTTTCTGTCAAGCTTTTTGCAGGCCACTAGTGTGGTGCTAAAACCCACTTTTGACATAAAAAAAAATTATCGATAATGGCAAAGAGAAATGCGAAATATTTCGAGATGGAATTTTGACGTTGGGTTTGGAGACCGCAAAACAAAAATCCACAACATTAACTCACTGTTGGCTATATGGATTCTTTTCGGCGATGTCAAAATAATGAATTTTGATACATTTTGAGGGCAGTTTTCGGCGAACCACCATAGAAAGGGCAAGTACATCGGAACGGAAATAGTAAATTATTAATGAAAAATGAATGCGAATATATTAATTCAGCAGAACTATATTGCGAATTTCGGTCGCGAGATTGTTCGTCGATCTGTGAAGTAGGCTTATGACTGTAATCCAACATCATTTACATTTACTTATCATATAATATCGATATCGAATGATATCAAAGTGAAGCAGTAGAACTAAATCGTTGTGATTAAATAAAGTGAGCCGATGTGTTTAGAAACAATTTATAATTTTGTTTTGACTGCTTTAATATTGACCACCGGTCTCTAACAAATTGAGCACAATGTATTTAATGCAATGTAATAAACTAACAGCTTAGTAAATCAATTAGTTAAAATGTTTATGCAAATTGTTTTCAACCACTTTGACTTCGAGACATAATGATATATGTACATGTAAATCCGTTTTACATTTGGTTTTTAACTTTTGAATCGAGAGGGTTAAGCGTCTGTTCCGTATTTGCTTGGGGCAGCACCCCAAATCAGACTTTGAGCGGATGTGTGTGCGTCCCATGTGCGGTTATCAGCTTGCTTGTGCATTGGCATTCGTGCCACATGCCTTGCCTGGCAACTGAAGTCCACTTCGAGCATGACGAGAGCTCGTTTTGCCGGCAACTTGCTGGTCTTTTTAGATTCGAACTTAACGGTTTCGAGTTCCATATTAGATGAGAACTGCATTTATTAAAAAGATGAAGCGAAATACCTGATAAACATGGCCAAAGAGCAACTAGTTTTGCAATGATGTGGCAATGCAAAATATATCGCAATATATTTGAAACTCATCTCAGTTGCCACCAACGATTCATTTGAAGACGAATTAATCTCATTCTTCGCGAATTAGTTTTTGCTTTGCAAATATTGTTAACACATCTAGCAGAGTTTATCGTTTGACTTTAAATACTGTCAAAACATGTTCTAATAAAAAGTTTTTTAATTCGAATACGCTAAGCAAATATAAAATTAGTGTCGTAATTGGTGTCAGAGGATATTATATATATTGTCAGTATTTGCGTACTGTGGAAAAGTTCGACTTGAATTTGGAGAACGAAATTCAATCATCTTTTGAAGTTTATAGTTCGGCATTAGTTGGCTGCTGCCATCCATTAAAAAGATCCGGCAATTTGAATACTCTTCGCAGGCTGCTCGTTATAAAAAACGTCGCTTCCATTGTCAGCAAATTACGCAGTCCAAATATTTGCTCAGGGCAAAGAGAAAAGTTTCCTGACCACGGACCGAGCAAGTTGACACTCGGCCAAAACCAAGCCGAAAGTGAGGCTAAAGCTGATGGCAAAGTCAAAGTGCAGTGTGAAAACTTTGCATTGCAATTTGTGGCACATTTTCGAGAGCTTGGCGGGTTGGGCTCGTAAGTGCGCTGTTTAGTTTTGAGCAAAAATTTGCTTAAATAAATATTAAGCTGTTGGCAATACGGCCGCAGCGAGAATCTTGGCCATTGTGAAAGTCCCAATGATAAAGTTTTTCCATATTTTGATTGACTTGACAGTTTTACCCGATTTTCAAACAGCGAATTGTCAGACGACTCACCCACAGCCAGCCACAACCCCTCATCCGATCCCAACACCAGCCCCAGGCATGCCAAAGAACTTTGTAGTGACCCAAAAGCAACAAGCGAGAAATGCTGATAAAAATATTTTACTTTGTCGTATAATAAAAATTTCATTACGATTTTTGCGGTGTGCGGTGACGTTTTTTGGTTAGTATTTTTCTTCTGCTTTGCCCTTAAGCAAAAATGTAAAATGTGCAATGCATAATAAGCTCGACGTCGCAGCAGAAATAAAACGAGAAGCGACATGGCTGGAAAACATGGCGCAGCGGAAGCAAAACAAAAGCCCAGGACGGGACGGGCGAAATGAAATAGGAAAATGAAAAGGGAAAGAAAAGCAGACCAGAGTAGAACAGAGTAAAGTAGAGCTAAAGCAAAAGCTGCAGGGAATTTGCATATTAGCTGGCTGCACGAAAGTGGGAGTAACTAGAAATGCGGCTCTGATATGAAAAATACAACTGGGTGGAAGTCAACTTGTCGTTAAAGCTGCGCAGGACGTCTCGATGGTCATTGATGGGCTGCGCTGGACGCGTTTTGGCCAGGGTCCTGGCTGGATTCCTGGCCAACGTTGCCTTTTTTCTGCCTGGCAGCGTTTTGTGTGGTAAAGTTTTCCCCGCTAGCTGCCTGCCAATTAGATGGAAATTTATGGCAATTCTTTTTATACGCTCGCAAAATTGTGCAATGTATGTGCCATTTGCATATTCGTATATATTTAGTTGGTAAAATGTACTTAAGGGAGACTTGCGATAAAAAACAATATGTTGACAACGGCAGTCGACAAAAAATAATAACAATTATCTCTGTGGTGTCAATTGTCAGTGGCAGCTAAAAGCAGGACAAGGGAAACACAAGCTAAATTGTTAGTAGTAAATTTATTAATTATTATAAATATAACTTTCAACAGAATGTTGAAAGAACATTCTTAGTTGTTTGATTAACAGGTGCGAACTATTTGTATTATTATAGAGACACTAATTTATAGACTCTATGCTTGGGTATGTTTTGTAATAATGTTATTTATCGAGATACTCAACTTATTACAAAATGCATGTAATTACTGCCAACAGCATAAGCTGGCATCCATATCTCCGGCAATGAACTTGACATTCACTAGTCTGAGTTTGCTGCTTAGTGCTATCCCTAACTATCTCTCTATCCATCTTGTTGTAAACTGCATACATAATGGAGACATCGCATGGGGCAACGAGTCTTTGTTGGGGGTCTGGAGGTGTGCTCATCTCCACCATCCACCTTGCACCATCCAAATGCCACTTTGACAGTTGTGTTGCGCTTTGAGCATAATTTGTTTCCAATTGCGACGTCAGGCGCCGCCATTAGCCTGTCAAGTTGCACTGCACTGCTCCAAAATGTGTGCTATCATTTCTTTTTCTTCTTCTTTTCTTTTTATTTTTTTCTTTTTATTTTTTTCTTATATTTTGTTTTTTGCCCACTGTCAGCGTATAAGCAAATCAACGCAACAACGCGGTGCAAGGCGAGTAGAGAAATGTGCAATAGGAAGCAACAAATGGGACTTCAGCAAATCGCAAATAAACTCGAGCAAAACACACACACCACACAAACACACCACCACACACACACATCACATACACACACATCATAGTCGTCGTCGTCCTCATTCATCATTATGCAAAACGTGCTCGCTGGATGGCATCCTTTTAGCTTCGCCCCACAGTCAACCTCAAGCTCAGCAATATAGACTCCTCGTCTCCTGCGCTCTTCCCTGGCGTTCCCCTTATCGTGCTTCCAACTATTTTGCTGGTGTAGCTGTTGCTGTTGCTGTTGCTGTTCCCATGCAGTAACCTGAATTGTCGCAACATTTGGTTTTTATTGTTGGTCCTGCTGGCTCTCGACTCTAGCCGCTACGTTTGCGGGCACTGCGGTTGCCAACTTTACGCCCAACATTATTTTACTTAGTTGATAAACTTTTATGCGAACCTGCCCCACCTTCCTGTTGCTGCACCAGATCCCCTACACGGTTGGGGCATGCCAGGCGTATAGCTGTTCCATACAACTTCTCTATGTCTTGCAATTTGTCGCTTTGGCCGGCATTCCTTTCGATTTCGTTTATATTTTAGCAACAATTTTGTGACCTTTACTTGCGGGCGCAATTCGAAGTTTTGTTTGTTTGCTTCGCTTGTGTGCAACGCATTTATCAAGGTGCCTACAAAGCCGAAAGTATTTCGCTCAGTCAGCTTCACCTCGTTCCTTCTCTCCAACAGACGCTATTGAAAAGTGCAGCGCGGCGAAATCATTTTTAATTGTACACACACTTTTCATATATTTTTTCCTTCTCAGAGTTCACTCTTCGGCATTGATAAATGGCAGCGCCTGTCATTGGCACAAGGCGCAGTTAAACTACAAATTGGTGCCACAGGCAATGCAAAATATGTTCACATGCCCATACACCATAATAATTAATGATTTTCAATTTGTTATATTTATCATTGTCATCTATGCACGAAAGCTACGTTAATGTGTATGTCACTGAAAATGGTTTCATAAATAACATTTATGTTTATTGTCAATTCCGCCAAAAATTAAGAAATATATTGGTATATAATATACACATATATGTTACAAAAATGTATTGTATTTTGATTACAATTTTAATCATTACAGATTATTGGTAAGAGAATAAATAACGGGATAACTGTAAACCACTATGTATATTGAATTGTTTTCAATATTAAAGTTTCTGTTTTAAATCAGAGGAATACAAACAATCGCGAAAACTTTTCGTAGACAGCTTTCATTTGAGCTTCTCACAACGAGTAGTTTCCAACTCGAGGCAGCAAAATATTGGGTTTTCCACAGATAATCGATTATATTTTTTGTTTGTCACCTTTCACACCCATTTGACACAAGTCACGCGTTGTTTTTAATTAAAAAACTTCTACGTGCAATTATTTTTTTCTTCTTCACAGACCCCTGCATTTTACAGTGAAATGCGTTAAAAGTTTATTTTTTATTGCACATATTTCAATTGCAGCCTGAACACAAGTTTTCTTTTGAAAACGTTGACTTTTTTTTAAGATTCAATTTAACTTGGATTTCATTCGATAAGCGAATAAGTTACAATATTGCGTATACGCAACGCTGGCTTTAGGTCTCTGAATGTCAACTCAATGTCAGGAATGCCAATGCTGCTTCTAAACTGTTGTTGTTGTTGATGGTGTTGCTATTGTTGTTGTTTTTGTTGTTGTTGTATTGGTCTTATTGATGTTGTCGCTAGCGAAAATTGGCTTTAAGTTAAAAATGCACAAACAACTTGTGCAAACAACAAAACACTCGAAACAACTCGAGAGAATCACAACAGCAAAGGAGCGACGCAAAAGGCAAATTCTTCTTTATTGCACTTGTTCAGATTTGTATACCCTATGACAGTTGTAGCACCGATTTGTTGCACTAGTAATCCCAGCATGTATAGCTTTGAGTGTTTGAATACCGAATATGAATGCATAATTCAGGAAATTTGTAATTTGCCATATTCTCCGCTGTAAGCAAGTATTTGCATAAACTCAAGCTGTGTCGAATGCAGCTGTTGCTGTTTTCTCTTTTCTAGGGTCTTTTATCGCCAATCATTTAAAACTCGAGCGTTCTTCGGAATCAGTTCTTCCGTTTCGCTTTACATTTTGAATTCGGAATGACAAACGAACGTAGTGAATCGACTGAAACTGAATCATCTGATTCACTGATTAAACACGGCTGCTCGCCGGTGCTGGGGGATCAGCTTTAACCCTTTGGTGGCATCATCATAGCGTCAAGCTGTTGAAGCATGAAATTTTCAACGAGTAATGAAGTGTAAAGGTTTATCGTTTGAGGGAAACGCAGGCCAACCTATTCATTGTTGGACCTTGTTGTTATCGCTGCTAGCTCTAGTAGCTTGATGTGTTTTCTGCTGTTGTTTTTTTTTTCTTTTTGGTTTTTGTTCTCTGTTTTATTATTATTGTTTTGAGTTGCGTATTATTTAGCTTTTGCTTTCATTTTATGCCATATTTCAGTGGCCTATGTGCTATTGGGCTTTGTTACGCTTGCACAGTTTATTATTATTTGCTTCCCCTCTTTGCGGGTTGCTAATTTTAGACTTCATTGATTTTCACGATTTATTGAAATGTTTCGCCGAAGGCCAATTCAAAGAGCTGCTTAAATTCCTATTTAATATTTATTGAACGAGTATTACATTTCATATAGGTACTTAATCATATGTTAAGTTATTATAGGTTTATTTCTAATTAATAAGTAAAGGTTACCAACTTCATAGACATCACTTTATTTAGTTACTTCAAATTATTTTTTATTGATTATCGGGGTATCTTTGAGTTTAATATTCAGTTAAAATTGTACACTCTGCATGCTTATTAGCTCTCTGTTAATTAATTGTTCAATTACTGGCAAAATTTTACTTGATTCTTTTAAATACCATGTGTACACAGTACAAACATAAATAATGATAAATTTGTTACATACAATTGTGGATGTATGTTTTCCATGTATTTGTTGTGTGTAAACATATTGTTCATTGTTAAAGTTTAATGCAGCATAATTCGCTTTGTGTGTTAGCTTTGTACAAACAAATTGAATATGCCAGAAGTTTTTAGCCAAGATACAATGAATAATTTTCTTAGTTCTTTTTGTTGTGCCTCTGAAAACAATTGCTTTCATTTATCTACAATTAAAAAAATATTTAAATGCAAAAGCTGTATGCAAACAAGTGAATTATTGTAACAAAAGAGTGTAAATGACGTATCTCGACTGCGGGCAGTACTCACCTTAGTCAATTGTTACTTTATACCTTGCAGATACTCTGTGCCTATCGATTATTCAAATTAGTTCACGTATAACAAAAAACTTTAAATATATCTGACTAAATCAGTGGATAAATTCTTAAATGGATAACTTCGAAAATGATGTGAGCTGTTCGACTGCGATCAGTAACAAAGTTATTCCTTATTGTTTGACAGAAACAGTTTGAGCAGTCACATTTGAATATTGAGTTGCATTTATTTGAATTGACTAAACTCGGCACATATCTTTAGTGTAGTTTAGTCCTGCCAACTATTTGATCTTATCTGGCTTTAAGCATTTCGTTTCTTTTTTATTTTCATTTGCTTTATGAGTCGCTTCAACATAGTTTTCTGAGCTAAATTCACAGTCACAGAACTGCCTTCCTTACAATTCCTGATTGAATTCGAAGCGATTGCACCTGTACTTGTGTTTCCTGTGCCCCTGTGCACTGTCGCTCCCGCTGCACCATGTCCTCGTTGCACAATTGACTATTTATGCCGAGCCCAGCGGGGCAGCAAAAGTGGAAATGGAAGTTGTAGCATTGAAAAATGTTGCAACTAGGATATCAAAATGTGCATATGAAAGTTATTTCCACACGTAATAGGATACGGAAACTCTGACGATACGTTTTACGATATCCTTTTTGCTAACCCCGCTATGACTATGATGCCAGGCAACTATATACATTATGCAAAAGAAAAAGAGACTGAGAGAAAGAGAGAGAGAGTGAGAAAGAGAGAGAGAGAGAGAGAGAGAGAGAAACAGATGCCTTTCGTCATTCAATACATATGGAATGTTTAATGGGTTTACTTTGGAACGCCCAACCACGTTGACTGTTTCCGCTAGAGCTTCCGTACGGCCGGCTTATGTTGCCAGTAGTTACAGATGCTGCAAGTGGGGCGTGGCAATGGCATTGGCCAGCAACTGTGCAACTGTGCAACTGGGTAAAGTGTGCTCCATGTGTCCGCTGTCAAATTTGAAAATTATTCAACTTGCTCAACGTGCAAGTAGAGCATGAAATGCCACTAAAAACGGGAAGCATCCGCGCCGTTTGCAGGTGTAAGAAACACATAGTTGCCTTTAGCCAGAGGCTACAGATACAGATGGCTTCAGTTGGCGCTAACGAAACGTGGCGCAAACTTATTGTGGCAAGCAGACAATTGCAGGTTGGCAACTAAAACATTTCAAATGTGGCGCTTCTTCATCTAAATCCCATTCAATCGACTGCACCAGATTCAATGTTTCGCTGCTTTTGCAACTGCAGCGTCATGTGCGTCATTGATCTGCGCGACGCCCCCTGAACTGGCAGCTGTCAGTGACATATACCTCCCCAGACCAAACGCACTGCGCCCCATAAACTCTCAGTGACAAGCAGCGGGCGAGCAGCGATGCTGCCAATTTTGTTTTAGCTTGTCCAATATTACTGGGTATTGTCATGTAGACGTCTAAAAAAAAAAAATCCAAAAGGGAAGTTGCTGCGAACGCTTTGATTGACCATTGAAATTGCACGTCAACGTTGCAGCCAGTGCTGGCCACGTGGCGTATGAGTTATGTTGAAGACGTGCTGCCTTGACGCACACAATCTGCTCTATATAAATCTGTGTGCGTGTGTATGTGTGAGTGAGGGCAGTTCAATAGTTATTTAAATCACATATATTCACAAACTAAATTTTCACTTCGTTTAGTTGGGAAGTCTCTCACGTACTTATAAATGAATCACAATCAATGTGCTGTGATTTGTGAATTTTAGTTAAATTAAATAGTCAAGTATTATTTATTGCAAGACTTGTCTTAAGTACTAATCGTAATTATGTTGATTTGTGTCTGCTTTAAATTAGAATAATGATAATAAAGAATGGCTTGAGTTAAATATCGAATTTTCTTTTTTATTTATAAATTTAATATTTGATACGATAAAAGCTTATAAGCCTCATTGAGGTTTTAAAATTTTCAACTGTGGAGGACTGCAGACGCATGGTGCTACCCTCACTCTTTGTTAGGGTAAACCGCAGATGATGTTAATCTGTTTGCTTTGGCACTCGCATAAATCAAGAACATATATTGCATGCACACATATGCTTATGCAGCAGCAGAAGACTATCAACTAGCTGGGTGGAAGCTGTGGCAGCAGGCGTCAAGCGTCAAGATCAAAATAAAACAAATGAAGCCAGCTGCAATAATAGCAAAAACAACAAATACAACAAAACAGCAACAATAACGATACTCAAACTGGGAACCCGCTTAGTGATTCCGGCTGGCACATGCAAAATTAAGCTGGCCTTAAGCGTGCCCGAGAGAGAAAGAAGCCCACCATAGTGTGCACATATGTACTTACATAATCGCAATTGCTGCAAACAATAGTGTGTGCAGATTTACATAAAGCAACATCGCGGCCCTTTAGGCGACTGAACGTGTCTTTACTTGATGTAATAAGCAGGAGACTTTGGGACTTGTTTTTTGACAGCAACAACAACAACAACAACAAAAGCCTCAGCTCAAAGTGGGAAACAAAGAATCAGGCAAGTCGCTGAAAAGTATACAATACCAAATCAGACCCCCGAGTGCAAGGCGTAAGCAAATTACATTCGAAGTGCGGCAATGTAGCAATGTGGCAATGAAGCAATGGCATTCGCACAACTGCTTGAGCATGAGCCCTACTTACAACGCATGGCAGAGAGCCGAGATGATATGTTGGGGAAAGTAAATATATTTTGCATGCATTTCTGCACAGGACTCGTTAAGTAGCATTAAGTTTGCTGTTGCGTGTGCGTAACTATGACACAAATATTTATGCAACTCATATGAATCAACAGACCCGCGGAATGACAAACAGACAAACAGACAAGCAAACAAACCAACAAACAGAAACTGCGATAGATGTAGTTAAGTAGCTCGAGTTTTCTGTAGCACCCTTGGCCGCGCACCCAGCTTTCCACACCAAGTGTTGATGCTGAAAAGTTAATGAGCTGCCTCAGCAAAGGATATACACCAAGAGGGGAGCGCAATTGAAGGCCAAGATGAAATGCTTAGGTGCTCGTATGACACACACACACACGCACACACACACGCACACACACACTCACACACGCACACAAATACCTAAAGACATACATATGCTCGAGTGTTTTTATGAGCGAGTCTTAATTAGATTCATATTTATTTTGTGTACTAATTCCCATTAATAATCTTGGCTAATTTCATTTATGTAACAATAATAAATAGTTAAAACGTCAATATTAAAATTATAAGAAATTAGCTTTTAATCAGTTTACAAAATGAAATTCATGCTTTGCCAACATCATTGCTTAGTATTCGAATTTCAGTCACACATGGCCAGTAAAATACAATCTTTTTATAGACGTTATAGAGTTAAATTCCAAACTAGACATAAATAAGCAGAAAAAAAATGTAAATTGCATTTGCTTTTGGCTAACATATTTTATAATTGCCTTCATTTAGTAACGCTAAATTGTTTACTTCAAGTTTTTTAACTTTGTCCATCAACGTTGAGTTAAAACCACTGAAACCAAATTCGGCTAAAAAAAAGTGCTTCGCCAGAAAATAAAGTAAGAGTGGCTGCAGTGGAAGCATTATTAAAATTATGGCAGGTAAGCATTTTAAATGGACAGAAAAAAAGGTTGTGTTCATGAAAAAATTATGTTTTGCCATCATGTTCTTTAGTTCTTCTTCATTTATTATTTATTATTATAATAAAATGCTTGTTCTGAGTGCTTAACCAACAATATTTTTGTGTTAACATTAACTTAAAAGTTGAATTGGACTCTGAAAGTATTTTAACATTTTAGATATTTCAAAAACATAGTTTGCTCTTGCGTAATATTTTAATCGACATACGTTTATCGCACAAAAGTATCTGTTTAACAATATGTGCATCTTCATTCTTCTTGAAATTGTTATTTGCCGTTGTCTATTTGCAGTGCAGCAGGACGTATGCTTTACCTTAGCCCAGATAAGAGCTGGGCGATATGTCAAACATTGCGTATACGCCCTGTAGCAGCTATTGTTTATGTACACCCTTCTGTCTGCCTGCCTGCCTGCCTGCCTGGCTGGATGTCTCTGTGTTTATCTATCAGTATCTATCGCCTGGCAACCTGCTCTCTCATCGCTTTGTTTATTTTAAGTCAATTGCAAAGCAGCAAATTAAATACACTTGAAATAATCTTTAACAGTCTGTTATTTATTACACAGAGAGACACAGCAACACTCGCACACAGACATCAGCTGAGATGCGATTGCTGCCATCAGTTCAAGCTTGGCTAAACCCAAAGACAATATTAAATGGCAAACCTCTTACCTGTGGCAAGCTGTTTCTAATTTAATCACTTATTTGTTTTCGATTCTATTTCAATTTTGAGCAGAAGCTGAGGGATCTCCTCAGTTTGTTTAACCCAGCGGCTATTGCCTCCTTTGCATATTAATTAGGTTTATTTGGAAGAGTCTAATACTTAATGTTTATAGCTCAGTTTCCATTTTCCAAAATGTGTGTGGTAAAAAATTGGATTACAATAATTCGAAAATATAAATATCATTATTTAGGTAATTGTTAAGGCTTTTATATATACATATATTTGTCAATGAACCCACTCAACTGTTCGTCTGTTAAAGCCTTTTTGACATAAATAAATTTGGAAATATTTAATTAACGACCTTGCAGTTCAGAAAACAATTTGGTAGTTATACCACAGGGTTTGGATTGGGATCAGTTGCAGCGCAAAATCAATTAGTTTCCGCTTATAAATTTCAGTTACATAAGCAGGAACCAACCAACAATCAGCGCCAATTTCATATTTAATACACGACTAGGGAATTACGATAAGTGTGCAAAAGTATGCAGAAAATATAATACCCTTTAATTCTCAATTCACTTTGATTGTAGCAATTCGGTAAGTCTGACAGTTTAAGGTCGCCTTTCTAGTTTCGTAATCTAATTAGTTAATGGGAAGAAATAATCAAATATATTTTATATTTTAAACAATTTTCTTTTTTATTTCTAAATCTTGAATGAAATGCAAATTAAGAACTTAATTAAGACCGAATTAAGACCGTTGCAATCATATATTTTGTTTGCAAATAAAATAAGTCTATCATGTGAAATATAATAGTGAAGAAATTATTTGCTCGTTTAATTAATTCTACGTTTCGCGGCATGCTTTTGATTTAAGGGAACAAACTGCGGTAGTATAAAAACGCCCCTAAAGCAAAATTATTTTTACTTGTGTATAAATAAATTTATTTTTTTTGGGCGCTTTCCCTGCGATAAAAAGTTTAAATAAATATTTTTCACAATGTATAATTCGATTTGAAAGAGTCTGCCTTTTTCTCGACAAAAAGAATTGGAATAAATGTTGAGTGCCCTGCGGAAATGGTGGACTAAATGAATGTATTTAGCTAAGCTTTTACACAATTTGTTTGGTAATAGACACAAAGTATTGTGAATAATTGAGATGGATACAATCGGCTGGAAAATTTGCAATCAGAATCAATGAGATAAATGGTCGCTTTATTGGCTAACCATTAATTATCATTTATTATTATCAAATATTAATAAGAAGTTTGATCTAATAGCCGATGTAGCCAATGTGCTTAAGGGCAGATTGAACAACAAAGCATTTACACGCTGCATTGAGCACAAATTGTGGGGCCAAGCCACATGTGCGTGTGTGTGTGGGTGTAGGTGTGTATGTGTGTGTGTATGAGCTCCCTCCCGTTCTTTGCTATACATATGTGACGTGTATGTATGTGCGCAAATTCGTATCACGTTCAGCAAAATGGGAAAACGTATAGGTCGGGTTACGGAAATGTGAATTCGATGTCTTCAAAAACAGCTTTTTAAATAGCGTCACCCACGCGCACGCTCCCAGACTCACACACACACACCAACTCAGCTGCCAAGAGATTGGAATAAACTTAAGCTGCAGCAAAAATAACAACAATAACTGCAGCAGGTGGAGCGATATTCGCAGCTGAGAAACGAATCTAGTCTGGGCAAAGAAGTAGCTCAGAGTAATGAATATTTAATGCGAAGCGTTGCCAGAGTCCTGTTCAACTCATTTGCTGTAACCACAAGGACTTTTCTGCTTGATGCTGCCTCACTTTGCTTTTCCCTTTTCTTTCTTTTTCTTTTCGGCAGAGAAAGCGTGAGAACAGCCAAACGAAAATTGGTTTTAAATTGATTTACCATAAGCGTATTTTTTTGTTGTACAAAAACCAACGACAATGAACAAAGAAAAAGTGAAGAACCGGAAAAGGAAGAGGAACAAGCTGAAGCATACAAGTCGCAGCGTAAAGTCTGTGCAGCTATCGTAAGCTGCCCCCTTTTATTTCTTCCCATTAAGCAGCCATAAAACAGTTAGCTGCTACGTCTCTCTCTCTCCCTCTCTCTCTCTCTCTCTCTCTATCTCTCTCTCTTTCTCTCTCTCTCTCTCTCTCTTTCTACAGCTGTCTGACGATCTGACTCCCTCTAATCTGTATGCACATCAGCAAATTAGAACAAATCGTTTTGCCATTGCAGTTGATTTCATGCTTAAGCATTGCGGTGGCTGCTGCCACTTCAATTGCAGCTGTCTGGTCGCGCCACAAAGTATGCAACAATTTATATGCAGCATCGTACATGTTCATTACAACTGCGTGCGCTGCACTCGCGATACGTGTCGCTGCTTAATTGCAGCCACCCGGACAACGGTCGGCAGCAATTAGAAGACAACGACAACTAGCAGAGAAAGACAGCGAAAACGACAACGACCATGACAAAAGGCAGTGTTGGGAACAATAAAGAGGCGAAAAAATGTCACTCAACCACATGACATTTAGCAGTTGACAGCACACACACAAAGAACTTCACACACACACACACACATGCACACACACCTGTCTATTTCATGCATTTTTGTCAGCCTGCTTCTGCTTGCATTTCATTGCTGAAAACTATTGTTAATGTCGTTCTAACTGCTGCTGCTTTTAGGCCACGCCTGCTCTGCCCTTCAAGCTGAACCAACTTTTTTTTGTTTTTTTTGTATATTTGTCAGTTGCTCTTGTCGGTGTTGCTGCAGCTTCTACTGCTGAGCGGTAGTCATTAAAACTTTAACAGTTTTATGGTAGCAACGGCATTCTGACATTTTAGCTTTAGCTGCCCTTTTGTTGCCCTGCAACCTTCCATACATTTCGGTGTGTATTTGAATGTGTGTGTTTCTCTGTGTGTCTTTGAGTGTATGTTAGGTGTCTCGTGAATATGCGAAAAAGAACAACATGAAATTACCATGGAAAACACGACAGGCAACTCAAAATGAAATTTTCAGTCACTCAGCTTTCACTTGCACTGCTCCTGTTTCATTCGTCTTTTTTTTTAGCTCCCATCTCTGACGGAATGTGACAAATTAAAATACTGAAAACAATTTACCAAAAATACTAAATGCATGCAGGGCTGAAGAGCGTCAGTTGTCATGTCCTTTTCCCATCTAAGAACTTTAATTGCACTTGTTTTCAAATTACAGCTTAGTCTCTATTTCATGCAGCTGTTCTAAAGTGTTTGTCAGATAAATATGTATCAGATATGTATAAATATATATTTATAATAGCTATATACCAATAGTTAAACCGACATTAGTTTCCATTGAGTTATGTGCATAGCTTATTATTTTGAAATAAGGTTTAAGCTAGATAACGTTGAAACAAGTTTTAACGCAACTTGAATTGCATTCTTCAAGATTTTAATGGTAGCCTTAAATATTTAATAGTACCCTTGAAGCATTGTCCCTAATTGAAAACCCATTCATTTAATTTCTTATGCCCATTAGGATTTGCTTTTTTCTATTTAATTATAAATGAGCAGCTTGCGTGCATTTTCTTTTATTTATGCCTTTCAGTGAACATTTTTTCCTGTTTCATATGATCAAATTACTTTTACAACCGCAAAAATGGCTGCAGAAGACAAGTGCCAGCAGCGATACCACCAACACCACTAAGCCGCTTACTGTTAACAGACGAAAGGAGTTGTATTCAACACTTCGCGCAGTATGTGTGTGTGTGTGTGTGTATCGAGTGGGTAGGTGTGTGACATTTGGCCTTGGTCGCCAAGGCGTATACGTAACATCTTGTTTCTTTTATACATTTTTTATATGTGCTGTATGTGCTTAAGAGCTGAGCTGGGGAGGGTGTTGGTTTATTTAAAGGGGCTGGCGGGGGCACATGAAGTGGTAGGGCTTTAGACCGAAATCCGCTTAATGCGCGCATAAAAAATGGCAACAGCGACGAATGTTGGGTGCGCAAGGGCAAAGTCCCAAACTTGATAAAATGTAAAATTATCGCACATTCATTGTTATTGTTTTCTCGCTTGGATGTTTCTTTTTTCTTCTTCTTCTTCTCTCTGCTCTCTGTTCTTAGCTGATGCCTGCGACGAGTGGCATCAGCGCCGGGCTTTTGGTTAAGTAAGCCAACTCAAACACGCAGCTAAACACACGAAATCAAACTTGAAGAATTACGTTGATTTGCCTTAAAGTATGCGACACAATACCGACTACAAGGAACGCTCGCAGGCAAAATATATGCACACGCACACGCAAACACACACACACACAACAAATTTGCGAGAACGGAAATTTTGCAGCACACGCAACGCATGAAAAAGGAAAGGAAAATGTAAGAAATGGCACGGAAATGGAACCTCTTTAATGCCTGCCAGTTACATTTTATACATTATTTTATTTTATTTCATTTTCATTTTATTTTTATGTGCTGCGCCAAAGGAATAACAACAACTATGTTTCAGGCAGATCAGAGTGATCGACTTAAAGATACCAAACAAAATAAACTCTTACTTTCATTTTTTAATATGTCAAAATACATACGCCAATCACTCACTGAATGCGATTTATCTAATATGGGAGTGTTGTATCACTGCAATCTTTACTTGGTGGTAGAAAATGTGTAATTCCAATTTATGTTCATATATGTGTATGTTCCAATATTTTTAAAATGCCGGAACTGCCTGTTTATATTCGACATAGTGCAGGGTATAAAAACAAAACCTCGGAAGTCAAGAAAGTATTTTTTTCTTCTTTTTTGCTGTGTATTGCGATTCGCTTTGACGTCTTTGGTTCTTCTTTATTTTGGCGTTGGTTGGTTTTGTATTGGCTACACTAAATCACTTTAAAAATTAGCATAATCCGGTGAGTAAATAAAAATAAGTGAACCTCGCTGACGTGCCAAATTCAGATCTGAATGGGCCATGAGCTTGAATTCGTTTCTTGGTCAATCGCAATCACAATCGCATAAGAAGTGAACAAATTGCACTGCAGCAAGTAGAGGAGAAACGAACGCTACGAATGTGGAGATGGCTGGAGAGGACTTTAAATATTGCTGGCTTCCCGTGGATGGGAATATAATTTTGGCCAGGGGCGTAGCCACTTAGTGTAGATGGCTAGTCAAAAAAAATCCTCATGAATGAAACTTAATATCATTTTGGTTTGATTGGAATAGGCTGCTAAAATGAATCGATTTGTTTTCTCCCTTTGTCTTACTTATTTTGCTCCTTTTGTTTATCCGCGCTTTCAGTTGCCAATTCCCGATGCCATTTGTTTCCAATCCTGGTTGTGCTTGTTTTTGTCTTGTATGTCTTTTATGGCGCGGAAAACCCTTTTGCGCAAATTCTTTTTGCTTGAGTTATGCAAATCGCGCACCGAAGCGACAGATAAAAACATATTGATCAATTAGGCAGAAGTTGTTTATGTATTCGAAAGATTTTTTGTTAGTCAACAACAACAGTTCTACTTAACGAGACCGTTTGGATACAGAGTCTGAGCCATGCCTTACTTCGTTTCATTTGTTTGATTTATTAAGTTTCCCTGTGGTCCTCCCTTAATTCAATCCCAAATCTAAGGCAACAATCTTCTATACAATCCAACCAAAAGCGTCATAAATATGCTTTGAGTCAGCAGGTGGACACAAAAAAATAGAAGGAAACTAGTATTGGGAGCAGGCAGAGAGCAATCCACAAGATAGATGATTGTACACACAAATCGAGCAGCGGCTGAAAATCTTTTGTTATTTACAGAATCAAACATAAATGTTCGCAAAATGTGTTTTGCTGTCGTTTACATAACACTGCTGGACAGGTTTGGGGTTCAAGAGTGAGAGAGCTCTGCCTCGTCTGCTGATTGATGATATGCTGCAGACGAGCTATGCAAAAAATGCAACAAACCAGAAACTAAAACTGCAATTTTTCTACAAAAATGGTAAATTAAGACGAGCAAATACACATGCAAACATACAAACAAACAATACAGGAAGGGGGGGGGGGGGGAGAGAGAGGGGGTGCTGTCACGACTGACGAGCTTATGGGGTAAATGCCGAAAACGACAAGAGCAACAACTATGACCATTTAACATTTGCTTCAACGCATGGGGATTTATTTGAAAATACAATCTAATGCTTTCGTTTTTCACTTACTACGTTCAAAGTGCAATTCTGTGAATTTAAAAAAAAACACTTCTGATGTTAATATTCAAGCCATAATAAATATATAGGTCAATGTGAACAATTTGGTCGTTGACTACTCTATGAAGCGAACAGTTCGTTCAAAATCCTCTCCTCATAATGTGAACACCAATCCGTAAAGAAGATATGATATAAAGAAAGGGTATCTATCAGTGACTTTTTCGCCAACATTATAAAGTTGCTAAATGCGGATTTGGTTTCTCTTATTGCTGAAATTTACAAGTCACAAATGGCAAATAACCGAATCGGGATTGGGTTCAGCTGATGTTGCTGGCTTGTGCGGGAAATATAACTAGTTTTCATTTTTTACTTGAACCTTTATTGCAATGCAGATTTCAATTTAATTTGTTGTTGTTCGACGTGCTCGCATTTAGCTTCAGCACGAACCCTAAAAACACACTCACACAAAAGAAACTCAATTAAAATTGAATAAATTTCCATGCTGTTGGGAATAATTACGAATTTCAATTTCTTTGCCGCAGGATGCAAAAAGCAAAGGCAACACCCAACACCAAAGCCAACTGCCAGTCAGCCACGAAGCCAGCTTTACAGCAAAGGAAACTTTTTGCGGGCCAACTGTCGCAGGTCTTCTCCATCAGATTGCCACGGTTGCTACGCTTGCTACTCGTAGCAACCGTTGACAAACCAAATGCCTCAAAGACATTAAAGTCCACCCACCCACTAACTCAATGCGACTTACAAAGCAAAGTTACTTGATGTGGCTTTATGAACGAATTATTCACAAGTCTTGAGCATAGTTCTTAAGTAGTAAATAGTAAATACATTAAAGAAAATAAATCAGGAATACATATCTATACATATTTCTATTGAGTGTACAGAAGAAATGCAGAAACTTACCCCATCATAATAATAACAACAACTGACTGAGAGACTGACTCAAACTTAGTAAAGAGCTTTAGAATATTTGGATTAAGACTCCCATTTGAAACATCTCATACCAGTAAGGTCTCCTTTTGACAGATTCGAACAACAAAGCAGGAAATTGGTTAAAAAAAAATGTTCTACCAAAATATTTGGTATCAATATCAATATCAATATGTGCTTTTATCATTGTATTGGACTTAAAGTATTTTTCAATCATCTATTTGACATTTACTAGCGGTGCTTTTCATATATGATTGTTAAGCATCCTGAATGGAATACTTATGTGGTATTCTTAAAGAAAAAAATGCTTATCCCATATAAAAGTATAAAATGAGGAATTGACATAAGAAATAATAAAATGAATATAGTCAAATTCGCTTCACCCCAGAATAATACTACAAAGTAGTACTATAAAATAGTACTACACAAAATTCAGCAGCTGAATTTGCCTAAGACTTAAGTTAGATACTTGCATGGAAACTATGTTCATGTTTGCACAGCATAGCCACAGTTTTCCGTAGTTTCTTTTGCAAAGCTTGGAAATGCGGCCTCGGGATGACAGTTTAAAGATGCCTTTGCTGACAGGCAACTAATCAAGCAAACAAATACCCACCGCAGGTTCTGCTCTATTCTTATTCTGGGCGTAGTCTCTGTAGAATACTGTCATGACAACTGCAGAGCCAAAGCCCATGCATAGAAATTTTGAGCTGTTAGATAACGCGACGAGCACGCTCAACATTATTAATTTTAAACGCCTGCTGCGAGTGGGACCCGCAGACAGCAGGTGGCCGAGTGTCGACGAGCAGACAGATACAGAGACTAGTCGAGTGATGCAGAGAGGGACACAGGCACAGGCAGAGGCAGAGGCACAGACAGGGGCAGAGATGAAATGTGGGAGAAGTGTTGAGCAAAGAGTGAGAAAACAGGTTTCTTTATATTCTGGCACTCATTCATAAATTTCATGTTATAAGCGTGCGAAAATTGTACAAGTATTTCAATTTAATTATGAACTGTGTCCCTGGCGCAAAGACAAAGCCAGCAAGGCGATTGTAACCGCAACGGCTCTGAATGCGATGCTCCTGTGCCACTAAAGTCTCAATGATAAATGGTATATTCTGCAGTAGCAAAGCAACACACAGAGATAAAACACAGCGAGAAAGAGAGAGAGAGAGAGAGAGAGAGAGAGAACGCAATAGAGAGAAGGAAGCAGCGGTAACATTAGTTTAGGTCGCCAAGAAAATACTTGTGCTGAACTTAACTTTTATCATTCTCCGGCTCACAGTTCACACATATATGCGACTGCTCTTACTCCCATATATATCTTTCATATGAGGGATTTTACCTGAACGCCATTACTCACACACACACACAAACACATACACACGGGTGGGAAAGGGTTACAACTGGAGCGTTTCACCCATTACACGCATCCGGCAAAGAAACGAGCGTGCGACGCTCAAAGAAAACGCCCGCTGCATGCAACAATGTGCAAGTCAAGTTGAACAGCATTGCCCCATTCAGCGACTGACTTTCTCTCTCAGCAGCAGCAGCAGCAGCAGCAGTATGACTGTGACTGTGACTATGATTGCAACAGCAGCAGAAGCAGAAGCCGTAGCCGAAGCAGCTTGACTTTCCACCTCGATGCAATTTACTGTAAAATTGCAGGCTGGCGTTTATTTAGCTCCTTCCTGGCTCTCCTCGTCCTCCACACAGCTGCTGATTGGCATGGACGGATTTGCTTAGCAACCAAGCTAAGCAAATGCCACGTCACGTAGCAATATACGTAATACGTAATGTTATTCAAATATGAACTTTGCATTGCTCACAAAATATTTCAAATGGAAATTAAGGTGATTTTGGAATTTACAGATGATTCACTGCACTATCCATTGAGTCACATTGTGAATACCTATTTTAGTTACCTATCGCAAGACTTATTCACTGTTTGGATATTGTTAGTCACAAGATAAATGCTAAGCCCATAAACATAAACCAATGCAAGTTATAATAATGAATGTTAATATTTGTTATAACCCACTCAATGCCCAAAGTTTGCTTAATTGTTTCTATTGCCTTCACCGATTGTGATTAAGGACCTAAATCATCACTTGAAACTGTCACAAATCAAACAGGTATAAATTAACTGTTTAGAAGGGAATAACAGTGATGTGATATAAATAGCTCTCAAGCAGTGCCAAATAACATAGCATTGATCAAATGATATCAAACAACATATTTTAGCTTTATACATAACCCAATTATGTACTCAAATCTGATGGGTATGCAGAGTGGCAGAAAGGGAGAAAGAGAAAGAGAGAGATTTGAGAGAAAGAGAGCTGAGTCTGAGAATGGCAACAGTGGCACAGGTTATGCCATCAAAATGCAATTCCTTTCGATTTGCGCTACGTGCCTTGCCCATTTATCATACACTTGCTTTCTCTCTCACCATTCCTTTCTCGCGCTCTGTTCCTCCTGTGTATTGTGTGCGTGTGTGTGTGTGTCTGCGCTATATGCAATCTTCCAGCTTTATGCGCTTTAATCTGTATCGTGTACTTGACACAAATACCATAGGAAAACAACAACAACAAGAAGCAGTAAGCAGAGCTTTATTTATATACACTCACACACACACTCACATATATACTCACACACACGCTCACACACACTCACTCGCACACACAGAGAGAAACCGGTACGCAGACAGCTGCACTTTGCATAAAAGTAAAGGCGAATGCAGGAAAATGAACGTAACGCATATGCCCAAGTTGGCTGCTGCATAAATTTAGCGCTGAAATGTATACAGCACATTTATATGTGCGCACAGTGAAAACAATGCCAGGTGGCAGCCAGTGGAAACGGGCAGCCAAAAGAAGTCAACTGCAACTGAGGCAAGCGACACAACTTGCAACTTGGCAGCCAGCTATATGTTTATACAAAAAAGAAAAAAAAAAAACCCTTCTTCTGTTCATAGTACAAAAATAAAAGAACGACCGGGAAAAGTGCAACGTTGCCTCCTTTATTAATTCTAAATCATGGCTGCATGCTGCAAACCGGAAAACAAGCAAAAGCAAAAGATAAAAAAAAAAAAGAAAAAGAAAAGAAAACACAAAGTGCGCAAAGAATGCTGCATACATTTAAAGGCCAACGAGTGGCAAACGGAAATAATTTAAACGCAGAGCGCTGCTGACTTCTGCGCGAGACCCTCAACTGATGAGGCCGCCACTTAAGGGTGCCACCGCTACCTCTTGCTACTTAGTCTGTTAGCATTAACATTGCAATCGGCATGGAGTTCAATGTGCCACTGAATATAAGCCGGAAGCATTAATGCTCTCTCGTCTGGCAAATGCCTGCCCAGATATGCATGTGTGGCAGCCACTCAATACTCAGTGCAACCGACTTTTGCGCCATCACGTGCGCAGGGCCCAACAACTATGCGACAACTTAAAACAAAATGTATTCATGCAACACACATACACACACACACATATGTATATATACATATATATATAAATATATATATTTATATATATATATATAGACACTTACTGAGCCCTGCGTTGGCATTAATGGCGAAAAGAGCAAAACGGTCGGACGTGCCTCTGCCTAGGCCACAGAAAACGGCATAGAAGAGAGCCAAACAGAGCAGATAGTGGAAACCAGCAAACAACTAGCCACAATTGTGGTCTCAGCGACAACAACAACAGTTGTACATAAGAAATCCCTTTGTGTACGCGGCGTATGAGTAATGTGCGGCTTCTTAGCTCCTCTTCTGCTCTTTCTCGTATTTTGCAGCAGTTACTGGTAGTTTGTTCCCAAGTAGTTTTCAATTAGCTTAGCCCTGACAGCCAGCTTCACACACACGCACTGAGAGCGCAAGGCTGAGTGCTTTTCACACACACTCACACACAATCTCTTTTTTCTTATTTGGATATATATATATTTTCCGCCGTTCTATCTCACTTACGCTCTTTACCTTTGTACAGTTGTGGTTTTTTTTTTGCTGCTGAAAGCACATCAAGTTGCTTAGTGCACCATTTTCACAACAAAAAAACAGAAGTGATACAAAAAAAAAGATTGAGTCTATTAGATGATCCAATAGAGGCTGGTGAACCGATAGGATATCAGGCGATGCAGCGGAGAACACGTCAATGCCGTGGACTGCACATTTGTTTTCATCGGCAATTGGCAAGTGAATGCTTTTAGCAGGAATTGTGCACGGCAGTCACTTCAAATACCAAATCGGTCTGTTGTCTGTCTGTCTGTCCGTCGTCCAATGCCTCTTAAGCCGCTGCAGCTGAAATTTGTTGCACTTTTTTTTGTTTTGCAAGGAAGTGTATGCTTGCCCAAAAAGCTTGTATAAACAATCTATTTGTATTTTTTTTTTAAATTGTCATCAAAATGTTAACTTTAAATCAAAATCTGAATAGTTTAAATAGAAAAAATATCAAAAATTCGCAAACAAAATTTAAAAAACAAAATCTTTTTCCAAGAAAATATTGAGCTTAAAATAATAATTTATATACACAATATTTGTATTTATTTTTTGAAGATATCTCTAAATACTTTGCATCTAAAATTGATAATTTTAATATTTTATTTTAATAAATGATTTATTTAATAATTAATATTTTAGGGTATTTGAAATGCATTGCCTGAGCATTCTGTTGGTTTGGCTCACCTGCTTTGCCAGGTCGAATAATTTCCGAATTGTTAGGCAGATTACCTTAAGCACTTCAGGCGTAACGACTGCGGCAGTTAAATATTGCATTACTCGAATGTGTGCTACTGTGTTTCCCGGCTCTCCCCATGTGGCATATGCATATATTGATGTGCTGGGGCTGTAAAATTGTAATGTACTGCAGAGTCTGATTGCGATGGGGTCTTGCAGAGCTGTCCAAATTAAATTTCAGTTAACCCAATCAACCGAATGACAGCCAAACACTGTAAACATCAATATTTGTGATTATTTGAACAGCGCGTTTCGGGATCAATTGACTCGATTGACTCGAGACCTTGATGGCGCTTTATTAATAAAGCCGCAGGACTGCTCAGTTGCTCAGTTGTTTGGTTCAGGCTCCAATTCTCAGTTCCCTGTCAATGGCAATTTTTTTCATAAATTTATAACCAAAAGCTATAACGAATGGCACCCATCGCCTTCGTCCTTGACAGCAAACATACATATGTATATACATATAGCATAAGGAATTGGAGGGCAGTTTGGCAAATGTTTTATTGCGTACATAAATTGCAATTAGGCTCAGCGCCTGCCGGGATAAATGCGCTCAGCGCACACGCCGAGACGCACCGCCCGACACGATAGGACCCACCAGAGTCCGGCAGGACCCGCAGGGACACGCAGGGACATGCATGTGTGCGCCCAGGGAGAGCCGTAGTATGACGAACTGCCTTCTCATCGTTTTGGTGGGTTAACAAAACATCAATTGGCTTATTAATGTTTGCGGCGGAACAGTTGCTGCTGCAAGGACAACATCATAATCACCAACGACTCGACGGGCAACGCGTGCGTCAAATTGGCGCCTGGAGCACATGGCCACATCGACTTCGCCTCCTTGGGACAGTCACGCCTGTGTTTAATGTGAAATTATGGCTTTAATGTGCTGGCAAATGTCAAGTCGAATTTTTACAACAATTCTAAGTTTGTATGTATGCATGTATGTGTGTATCTGTGTTTACTGTGCGCCTCATCGCGCATTTTAATTTCCTTTACTCAAAGAGTTTAGCATCAGCCCGACAAAGACGCATCTTGGCCCATAAAATTCAAACTGGCTTCTTGGAGTTGACTCGATTAGCTGCTGATGCTGGCTCCGTTACGAGTCAAATAAAGCATCCACTAATTAGCTCGTTCTGAAAACACATGAATGTATATTGTGTTTACAAGCACACATTAAACATTTAATAAGTATAAAATAAAAATTAGTTTCAGCTCTGTTCGATACATCTTTTGAATACGCAGTCAATACACCTTAACTTATTTTTTATTTCATTCTAATTAATATTAATTGCAGCTTCGCTGAGTTTTTGAATAAGAAATCAATTCATTAAAACAAAAACAAGTAAGAGGTTATTTTTTGTAATATATTAAAAATATTATGTACCAATTCATCAAACATTGTATAAATTCTAAACAGCAATAACATTTTAAGTAGCAATTAATTTTTTTTAGTAAATTGATTTCAGAAAACTTTGAGTAGAAGTTTAACAGAAAATTATTAAGCATTGTATCATAATATCGAGGCAATTAACACAATTATGGTCATTATTTTTTAGTTTAGTCAAGCCAAATAATGGAGTTAATTAAGCACTTTGTAATTTTATATTGCCCACAAACTACCAGACATTTGACCTAATGAAATGCACAAAACTTTTCTTAATTGCTGTTAAAATGGTGAAGAACAAGCACAAGCTGAATGTCAATTTGATTGATTGAACACGTGTGTGCGTGTGTGTGCAGTTTAAAAGTCGGAGAGTAAGTTGCAATATTATTATTATCTCCAGCTCCGAGGAGCTCTTTGTATGTGTGTGTGTGTATTTATGTGCTGGGCTTTCTTTCATGCTGAAAGGCAAACGTAACGTAAAAACATTTAAGGTTTCAATTAAACAAAATCCAAAAAAAAAGTAAATAATGAAAATAAAAAAGAAACCCTAAGGGCCGCCGCACAAAGGGCCAAAAGCTAGAAATGCGGCCAAAAGAGAGACAAAGGATATAAGGGTATGAGGTAGTTAACCGAGGGCAGTCGCTAGAAATATTTTAAGTAATCAATTTGGGTCTGCGAAATAATATATACATATACATATATATAAAAATATATGTGTATGTTTGTGTATGTATATATATAGTTGGGCGTTGGCCAAGCCTTTGGTCCGGACCTTCCGCACGTCCATACGATTGCCTTATTTTTAAACTAAAGGGAAAAAAATTATTGAGCTTACGTGCAGCATGACAAACGATGGCTGCAGACTTTTTCTGGGTATGTTTGTGTGCGTGTGTGTGTGTTCCATCAAGTGTCAAAGTTTAGACTGTAACGTCCACTTGAGTTATATTGAGATTTATTGTGCTAACGAAAAGAACTCGAAAACGTAAGGCTATAAAAGGTTTCTTTACTCTCCCCGCCCTTAAGCACACGAATCATTAATTATGATCACTGTGCACTGGACACTGCTGTTGTTTATTTGTCCTGCAATCCGCCCGCGGCAATTTATGCGACAAGTTTTCGTAGGCGTCAGCTTGCCTTTCAATTTCAATTTCAGTTTCAGTTGGCACTGCAACTGCAGTTACAGTCTTTTATAAAGTTCATTCAAGAAACGCTACATTTCAAAGGCTGCCTTGGCTGCTAGCCAATTGTGCCGACCGGCTACAAGCCAGTGGCACAACCACTCCCAACTGCCTCCTAACACAATAGAAAACAACTTACACTTTCTTTCCCTCAAGCCTATACGCCCACTGCATCTGCACAACGCATTGTAATTGTAAACTAAAGCTGCAAGTTGTTTTGACACTTTTGGCCCAAACAAAAACTTGGAGGCGACACAAATAGTAGGCTCATGGCTGGACTTCCAAGTGATTTTCCTTAAAGGGAATGAAATTTATCATCTTTACATGAGTATTATAATTTTAACAGTCGACAGTCCTCACAAACATTTTTTAAAAATACTGCCTGTCAATGGCATAAACGGCACTATCGATCTATCATTATGCAAACTTTGAAATGCCCACTTTCAGCTTCCTTCAGATATCAGATTATAAGTACCCATCTTTGGAGAGTCATCACAAATTGATTTTGGGAACACATTTGTTTGTGCTCTGTAGCTTTGCGTGCTGAAATGGTATCCTGATTACGAGCCTGCGCTACTTTCACAGCTCTTTTCGGCGGCAGAGTTCTTGTTACTTTTTATCTTATCGATATTTTGCGTTGTGTTTGGGCTTTGGCTGCTTGTTTGTCGCAGTTATAGCTGTTATTTTGTTAGCCTCTTCTGCTTAACCCAGTTCCAGTTTCAGTTTCAGTTACAGTTACAGTTCTCTGCATTTTATTATCTGAATACTCTCACAATACGAAACGAAACTTTCCAATGTAAATTAAATGCCGATGCCGCCAACTTTTTGCTGACATTTTTGTTGGGGCAGCCGCGTTGGCTAACCTGCAAAAATGTACTTGCATAAAAAAAACGACATATACATAAAAAAAAATACAGAATTTTTTTATTTTAACCGCGGAGCCAACAAATAAATGTGGTTTAAACATGACAATCCGCTGTGGGCCGTCGGCTCGTTATCACCACACGAAATGAGCGAATAAATAAACTGCGGCACAAAATGCGAGAGGCGTGAGCTGCAAAATATACAGATGAGGACGACTGGCAGGAGCGTGGCCTGGAGATGGTGGTGACGGAGGAAGGGGTGGATCGTTGTCGGTGTGCAAATAATGTTGCCTACCTTGCGGCACGAGACAAATAAGCGAGCGGCTTGGTTGGCATTTGGTTGATGGGCAGGTCGCTTGGGCGACTGACCGTTTATGGTCGTCACTTTTTTGTCCTCCTGTTTGACAAATAAAACGTGAAATGTCGGAGCGCAAAAAAGAGAGTAACCAATAAAAGCTTAATTAACTGTTTATGGCCATGGCATGTTAACAGTCCCAAAAAAAAAAAAAAAAAAACCAGCACACACTCCACAGTCATTAATTTGCGGTTGGAAAGTTCGAGAACTGGAGCAATGGTACCCTTGGATTGACTCGGCTACGTGCCCAAGGGCGTTAAGGGAAATACGCTTACGCTGAAGTTGCGGCACAACACGACCAAAAAAAAATAAAATTAAGGCTTACGCAAATATAATTTGCAAGTCCTTTCCAGAAAAACACACAAACTAGTTAGTATCATAAATTCTAACACGTCTCCATAAAAAATCAGAATCTTGACTGGGAGGAAAATTCAAAGCAACCAAAATAATTAGAATATTTAATGATTCGTCCATTAGAAGACTAAAAAAAAGTCCGATTCTGGGGTTGGATTTTCCATTTGGAATTGAATAATTTCACTTGAATGATAATACATACATGAATGCAGCTTCTTAGCTCAATCGCGAAAAGTTTTATTGAATTTTGGACTATGGGGAAACATAACAGGCCATTTTATTTTAGATATTATGACATAACTTAATATGTACCAGAAATCATAAACTTATTTCTATAATTCTACGCAGACATATCGAATTTGTTTTTTTTTTTTTGTGAAAAATTACGCAAGTCATTCAAATTTTACAATGTCTGATATTTCCAACTCGACCGTCACTCCTGATAAGGCGTCGGCAATTGACGGTTTGGAGAAGTCGCTCAGTCCTAGCACTTCCGAGCACTTATTAGATACATTCGTCGTTCCGTCTTTCGATTCATGCAAATCTTTCGAAACCATATCTAAAGCATTAAAGAACCGCTTGAAAAGCGATTCAACGAAGTGTCTAAATAGGAGCACCAAGGAACTCGAGACGATGTTTGGGAATTCGGTATCAAATTAAACCTGAGGCAGATCCCAAAACCAGTCTTTCGTCCACACACTCAACAGCCCGAGCCACTATAATAATTGGAAAGTTCTGTAATTGTTGTAAGACATAATTTCCACTAATTAATTGGATCCATAATTGCAAATAAGAATTCTATAATCGAATTCTATAATGAAAAGCACATTCCTGAAACAAGGCAAATAAAAAAAACGTACAATTAAGCATATATCTGAAAAACTGTCTATATAAACTATTGTATTCTGTAATTCAGTTTTTATTCGTCGTTAATTGGTTTATTAAATCGGAGAAAGGGGCCATTCCACAAAATAAATGTATGTACATATGAAAATATTTTGATATATAAATATATTTGTACCAACATTTCAAAAGCAGTGCTTTCAATGACATTTAAATCGATGAGCATATTTCAGTATTCACTGTATATATAGGAAAGATCTACGAGTTTTATACATTTAAACAATATAGGGCTTAAACGGGTTTCAAGAAGTGAAGCCTTAAAAATTGTTTGTTTGACGTAAGTGAAAAAACAAAGCAGGCCAATCCTCTTCTAGGCCAAGGTTTCCTTCAAAAACATTTTCTACAACAAAATGAATTCATTTCTTGAACTTTGCAAAGAAGAGAACAAGTCTTGTAGTCGTTTTCAAAAAAAAAAAATATAAACTTTTGGAATAATCTTATAATTAAATTTGTTGTGTATACACGATTTCGGTACAGACAATGTCTGAAAATCCAAACTCGATCGCCACTACCGACATCATGCCATCAACTGATACACATGGAATCGGTGATAGATGCATGGAGAAGACTCTCAGTCCGTGCAATTCCGAGGTAAATGCATCGGACAAATCCACTGTCTCATCATTATCCTCGTGCGAATCGTTCAAAACCATTTGTAAGGCATGGAAGAACCGTTTAGAAAGTGAGTCGATGACAAAATTAGACAGGAATATAAATGACCTTGAAGCGAAGGTAGAAAATTTTACATCCAAGCTGGATGTGAGCATGAACGTCAGTGAAGATGAATTAACTAATTTAGCCAGAAGTCTATCGTTATGCGTCGTAATGGAGAGCCGGTCTCTGCAACTCACAGATAGCAGCGAGGAAGAAATACCAAGTGTGGCAAGCAACTTTCAGCGACACCTCCTTGAGCCCCAGGAGATTCGCGATGCATATGCTATCTTTCGGCAGTACGATGTAAATGGAGACGATTTTATTGAGCTGTCCGAACTCAAGATGGCTCTGGAGAAGCTATCGGTGCCACAGACGCATTTATCAGCGAAACAGCTCATGAAGGAAATCGCTGGGCCGCATTCACTAAAGTTAAATTTTTGTCAGTTTCTATTTACCTACGCAGCGATCTTGCACGACTGTAATTCGAATGCCATTCAATGGAATCAATCTGTGGTGGACAGTGTTACTCCACCAGAATCCGTCAATGTTTCCAAGGAGGCTGTCAGCATTGTGAAACGTTTCTTCGAGGCGAAGGTGGCACCCCAATCTCCAGAACCAATTCCGAAGTTATCCAAGAAGGAAGACAGTTTCAAGAACAAAGTCCCGGATATATAGAAAATTGTCTCATTAAAACCGACGTCTTCAAACTCTATACGCGTTGTTTTTAGCCTTTGCGTTCCAAAATTGGTAGTGCTATTTAAATTAGTTTGACCTTGCGCCAATGCAAGTGTCCATAAATCACGTTTCAATAAAACAAAACGAACAACTTAAGTGTCCAATCAAAGGTAATTGCCATCGCCTGTTTTCGGGCGCAAACATAACAGAACGCAAATATTTTGCACCCACAAGAGGAGTTGCTCACCTTTCAACCTGCCCATTTTTTTTGGATTACTATGTAGCCAAAGCGAAATGGGCTCCACACACGCCAACTTCCAACTGCCAACTTCTAACTACCAACTGCCAATAGCGAGTTGGCAAGCCGCCAACTGCCAAGTTGCGAGCCGCACCAAGTCTGGCCGGAAGTTACCTAGCCCGAAGCCAAAAATATTTTCGTGCAAATAATTTGCCAGCTTAACTACGTTAAGTATTTAGATATGTTTTTTTATACCTTATTTTGGTATACATAGCACATGGGATATTGTGGGTTCATTACTCGTAAACCAGTAGAGGTTTTAAAGTAAGGGCCATTAACTACAGTGGGCGCCCGATATGGCGCACAAATATATATAAGACTACTGCACAATTTAAAAACAAGAGTAGGACTGTAAAATACCCTACTCTAGGCATATCATACATAAGCTGAATGCTAACATAAACATAAACTTTTTTATATTGTGCGAGAATGAGTGAAGACCATGTTCGAAGGTTGTATTAATGTTTGTATATACGGTGAACACATTTAAAGCTGTTTGGTACTTTGAAAATGATTTGTGTGTAACCTGAGCAATACCAAAATTATAAAAAGAATTGTCAAAAAGAAATTGAAATTTGAGTTGCAGACTTTTTACTTCATGGAAAATGATTGCGCTGTTGTAATTCGTACGTAATTTATGAGATATACATACAAACAAACATACAAATTTGTTATCGAATATATTCTCATTCATCTTCGTCACATTTTATATAGAAGTATAGTAATTTCTTCTAAGTTAAAACTAATTATACAAGATCCACACAGTCACAATAAGATTAGTTTGTAGGGTGTTTCAGATGTGTATATTCATATTTTTTGTATATATCTGAGTGAGTGAAATACGCTCACGCCCTACAATTATGTTTCCATTAAGCCAAAGGCGGACTGTGCTAATATTTATAACAGATTTTTTCTACCGCAACTCTTTTGATAAATTCACGTTGAGTAATATGGCACGCCATATACAAATTATAATGAAAATGGCGGCATCTGTATAACGCTGCGTATACGCAATGCGGCCGACTTATGTAATAAAAATCCAACAAAAGTCATGCGAAAATAATGAGCATAAGCATGGGCATACAAAATGGAGACGAAGGAGGAGGAGCTGCAAAAGATGGACGTGGAGGGCGTGGAAATAGTTTTCAAATTAAAATAAATGCCGCAGCTGAAGCAACTTTTATGCGTTCGCAGCAGCTACCGGGAAGCAGGCAACTGTGGGGGGTGGGTTCGGTTCAGTAATATGGGGTTGTTGGCTACCCTTGTCCGCACTTAGCTAACCGAAATGCCATGAAAGTAAATTCACTAGAAAATTAATTATGAACGGCGACGACGATGACGACGTTGGCGATGGCGATGGCGATGGCAATGTTAACCGAAAGCAATGCAGCGGATCTGCCTGTACCATATACCTTTTAATAGCATTGTCATCAATTTCGCTCAATTGCGCACACAATCGCATCTAATCACGTCGGAACGACCCCAACTAGCGAGCAGCAGTTACAGCAAAGCCAATTTTTTGAGCTTGCTGCGATGCTCCCTCTAAATGTTTATGGTTATGGCTATATGGTTGCCTTCGCTGTGTATGTGTTTCAAAAAGGGTCACGTGTCAAATGTCATTGACATGGTTTGTCTTGCCTTTAAGTATTTGCAAACACACACACACATACATATACACAATCAGAGCAACTTATGCCAACAAACCAGAGGCGAACCCCAAAAAGTATGCCACGATTTCGCCTCATTTGCTGCACGTTCCGCTGTCTGCGTCGGTCTGTCTGAGACTCGCCGCCATCCGATTTAGACCGCTGTTTGTTGCTGTTCCAATTAACTTATAACAAAATTCAAAATGCAGCTCCAGAAAGGAATGTTATACAGAACCGATAAACAACAAGAAAGCCCACTATAATCACAAGTGCTCGGCCAGGAGATACATATCTGGAGCACAGATCCGTTGACCTCCCAGTAAAAGTTGAGCTTGTTTTCCGACCAAATAATTTTTTCTACAAATTTAAGATCAGCTTAAATCTGTTGACACAAAAATTGGTATTTTGTCCAAACCAATAAATCTTTACTCTTAATTCGTATAGCCTTCATGTAAATACCCAGACTAAAGGACTATGATCAAAGTTTCATATAATATAAATAGAGAATGTATCCTACGACATCATTAATGACAATAATATCAATGTATATAGATATACAGCAGGCAAACATTTATTAACTTAACGAATAAGTTAAATACATTTATTCCACAACCACATTGCATTATTTATATGTATGTGTATAGTATAAGGATTTTGACCATTTTCCTTAGCTACAAATAAAATCATAACATTCATTTCAAGATAAATATTAATAAAACTACCGCTCACAGAATAATGACTGAACAAAAATTCAAATTGTAAACTAAAATCGAATGTCATACGCAAATTCCATTTGCAAAAGTGTGAAACAAATGAAGAAATACTTGGGCACGTGTCATTCTGTCAATGTGCCTTAATTCTTATGACAATTTAGGGTCCATACAGGCTGTCGGAATGACCGACCGGAATGTCCGGTGGTGTCCAGCTCTACGTCCAAGGGCAGCAGCGACTGTCACCGGGGTGGGGCCACGGCTGCTAGGCATTTTACTCTGGAAGTGTCCAACAATAAGTTTGTAAATGTATATGCAGAGTTCTCAATGGCTTAACCCTTTTCACTTAATGCGATGCCTTGGAGACATTTCGGAGATTAGACAAACCATTTTCATATCATATTCCCCAAATGCCAGAAACGTGCACGAGTTATGCGTGCTATAAGTGTCTGAGCCAACTCATCATAAGGTGGCATCATATCCATAAGAAACTTTATCGTAGGTCAAGAAAAGGCAATGTTATAAAATCGTTTGATGGGGGGCATTGAAATCAAATTAAGAAATGCTCTTAGGCGTATGTCAGACGTGCCACGTGCCAAGGCCAAAACCTGAAACTGGCACGGGTCTAATTAAAAGCTGATCAATTCTGAGTGGGAATTGAAACAGTTGCCTGTCATACAATAATATTTAAATTTGAATTTCAAATGTACAAGAGTTTACACTAGTCTACAAAAATGCCATTATTTTGTGAACTTTGGCACCTCATTATTTCTTAGTATATTTTAATCAAACAGCACTCGAGATATTCCAAAGGAACTGTTATCTAAATCCAATGGAATTCTATTAAAATATATTTTCAAAGAATTTGTAATTGATACAAGTATATTGTAAATATAATCTCATTATGTGCAGTGAGTTTATGTTGGCATGTATGTATTGTTTCGTGTTAACAATTTTAAAATAAACGGTAAAAATAAATTCTGTAAATACGAAGGTTTAATATCAAATTGCGATTGTGGGAGCAATTTATTTCTATAAAAAATGTAATTATAATTAGAAAACGTACTATAATTGTACAGAGTATTATTTACCTTTGTCAAAGTACATGGAAAATTAATCATGTGGCTTTTTATAGCCACAAATATATGTCGCGACAGATTAAACATACCTTGTTTTTACTTTAGGCTGGGAAAAATATGCGCTTTGAAGTCTACCTTCTATACTTTTTCAATTATTATGATATTGATATGCTTTACGAATTAAAATGAGAATGAAATGCTGTAATCAAAATTTAAATCGTATATAAACCAAAGCGCACTTGCGTATATATTCACCTATACTTAAGGAATATATGAACGAGATATTCTATTTTTGAGTCACTGGTACTTTTACTTAGTTACTAGTACAGGGTATCTGCTCGTCTGCACTGATAGCTAGAACATGTTCTTTATTCGTGGCGAGGCCAAAACATGAAAATATCGGCGAAAAGCCATTTTGCAATTGCAAAAACGCAAAATAACATTTGCATACGGATTAAAGGGGAATGCTTTGAGGAAACTGAAAACAGTTAGTTGCTCAAGCCAAAAACGAAATTATTAAAAAAATGTTATAAAATCAAATTAACCGAGCAGAGCTCTGCGAGATATTATAATAAAGCAGCAATGTAATTCATTCCCTTGAATTCAGCTGCAATTGTGAGAGCAAAGAAATGATTGAAAGTTTTCCAAATGAAATCATAATGAGGTTAGAGTGCAGTTCGACAGATTAAATTTGAAATAGCTTCTGAGTGGAGCAGGAAGATGCTCCACATGCCCGAAAGACCGCACTAAAAATCAATCTTATTTTGAACACGCCCCTAAAAACTGTTATTGGAAAGTTCAACAAAGCACTCCAGTAGTTTTTACATTTGCCTAGCTGATGTTTTTCTCTACTTTATTGCTAGAGTATTTTTGTTAGCAGCCAAGCAAATACGTACAACAAGGGCAAAACAATTTTTGGATTCAATTTCCGCGTTCAGAACTCGCTTGTTGCTATTTTGCATAGCTAGTGAATGAGAATGGGAATGGGAATGAGAATGTGGCTGCAAGATTGGGATCACGTTGCATGGGCAACGGTTAGGTGGATGGTGGATGGGTGGTTGCGGTTTAGTGTGCTTTGCTGCGTGTTTTTGCCACTTGGAAGCGGAGCATATTGGCAACATTGGAAGCATCTGGCATAGGCGTAACTTTGCAACTTGTTCGCCAAACTTTCGTTTGCCTCTTTTTGCTTTAAGTAATTCGCGCACACTCAAAGATTTATGCACTCGACAAAACTGCATTTGCAATTGCACTTCCTGCGAGTAGTTGATATATATGTCAAGGGATTAAGTGCGCTTTTGCCAAGCGAACGGATAAAAGTTCTTAAGTCGAATTTGTGCATTCAACATTTGATGAAGTGTTTTCTCCATAGTTCTGAAGCAAGAATTGCATTCAAGTTAATCAACTGAATTGAATTGAATTGAATTTTAGAGTCAAACGGCTCCTGGGGTAAATTATAATAATACTTTCTGTAATTATTTTAACAATATTTTGGGTCATCGCTTATCTACCCTTAATAAGAGGCAGTTGAGCCCATTCCTTAAATAAATGTTATCAACTTAAGCCATTATTACTGCAAATAGCTTTTATGTGACTTTAGTATTTATTATAAATGAAAGCAAGATGTTATATGAACTATAAACTTGAAAGCAATTAGCACTTTGTAAACTGCACACACAAAAACAGATTTACTCTTGACTTCGAGAGCTATTAGCTGAGCAAGATAGTTAAAACTTCCGCCTGCATATCAATAACGCAGTAAACTCGTTATGCGCAGCGCTGCATAAGGCAAAACAGAAGCAGCTAAGACGGAAGAAACAACCAGATTATGACCAGGGATGATGGCTGGTCCGGTCGTGGCCCAGTTTCACCCCCAACCAAATTGACTAGTGCAGTAAGTCAAATGTTTGGCTGTCTCATTGCTTTCGTCATTTGCCTAACCAGACCAAACAGACGCAGCAAGGCTAAGGACACACACAAAAACAGACAGTTTAATAAAATGAAGTATAAAATGATCCAAGTTCATAGCGCGCTACAAGTTAATAAAAAAAATAATAAAATAAAAAAAAATGGTTGGAACAAAAAGTTAAAAATTTGAAACGCCAAGTTAAGAAAATCTGTGCATTTCTAAGTCTATGCAATGTTCATTTTTCTTTTGTTACCTCCGTCACTGCTGCTTCCGTGCCTGCTTCTGATGATGAAAAATTGAAAAAGTGAACGACAACGTTGAGGCAAATGTTAAGATAAAAAAATAAAAGGAAAACGAATAACGAATAACGGAGTAAAATCTTTGGCTGACGCGCTTAACCCTTCTGGGTTTTGGCAGGCGGCAGCCATGTTGGCACCCGCTTTGATGATACCGAAAGGCAACTTTCATAATGATAATAATTTTGTGCATGATTTATGAATGAACAAGTTTTATGGCTCCCAGCCGAAGTCCTGTACCTCTATCTACAAAACCTTGTGCAAATGTTAATTTTGGCACAGCAAAGAAAAGTGTACACCGAGTAAAAATGCAGGACCACGGGCTATGCAGTGAGACAGAGAGAAAGGTAGCCACGCCCCACTACATTAACATCCATTTGCCTAAGGCTGGCACACACTCATAGAGAGAGAGAGAGAGAGAGAGAGGGAGATAGGGAGAGAGAGGAGGGCCAAAGTTTTTCACTTTAATATTTATTTCAACTGTCGGACCATTTTGGAGTGTAGTAAATTTACATCTTTCAGCGTTCAAATACACAGATGGGCCGCTGCCCGGGTCAGTAGAAAGCTGAGAGACCTGGGACCCCTTTACAAAATCATTTCGCTGTGAAATTGTGTCCGCATAAGAAGATGGCTATGGCTATGGCTATGGCGATGGCGATGGCGATAGCGATGGCGATGGCTTTGGCTTACAAAGCACGTGAGCTCATTCTGGATGCACGCTAGTAAAACTTTCTCAGACTACGAGTGGGTCAGGTTAGGTCAGGCGAAAGGCAGTCAGTCGGTCTATTGCCTGGGAGTGCAGCTTCGCCTTCGCAATGCCATTAAAATGAAACCCCAAAAGAATGCTCTGTAACTGCTGCTGCTCCTGCTGCTGCTATAGCTGCACAACAAGCACAAGCCGTTAGTTGTGGCCAGCGTTTGATAGCGCTTTATAGCCCCTGGGCAGCTGATAATAGTTGAAATTAATGCGCCGCTAGTTTGCGTTACCCGGCGACTTATTTAGATTTACGAGGCATGCAATCGATGCCCAGTTGCATGACTGCAATTAGACGCCAACAACAACTCCAAATTATGCAAAGCCAAAGCACTAAAAAAAATCAACAGCTCAATACAGACAAAAATTTCGTCGCTGCTTTGCGTGTGCGGGAAAGTCATAACAAGAAATGTTTGTTCCTTTGCCATTTTTTTTATTGTCTTTATTATTATTTTATTTTATTTTATTTTTTTGGGGGTATTCTTAACAAGGTTCTGACGGCATTCATACAATATTCACACCCAAATATTACGAAATTTATGATGTTTCAGAAATAAATTTCACTATTTAGCCGCACACATTCTCATAAATATTAAGTTAGTTTAACACGAACCGTAATCAAACATCACAAGGAAAGTATACATATGTATGTACTTACAGGCACAAAATAGCTACATAGTTATTTTACAACTGCGTCAAAACTTTATTGAAAATGTGGAATACTCTACATCATACTCGGCATCATATTGAAAGTATTATTTTAATGCAAATATTTACGTAAGCGGCTTTAAAATTCACAAATTAATACTCAATAATACAACTAATTTTAGCTAGATCAATCTTATATATTTTCACTGCATTATTATTGTATCATTATATAAACATAATATTAGAGATGTAAGATGAGAACCTAGCTGAATTAAGGAGAAATCTGTTTTAGAAACATGAACATTCATGTCAACTACCTTTATTTTTGGTTGCTTATTATTTGTGTTACTGAAGGGGTTCGTGAAAGCACTTGCGTGTGCCAGTGTGTGTGGGGGTGTGTGTGGGAGTGTGTGTGGGGGCTATGTGCATAGGGAAATTTACAAATAAATTCCCAAATGTGACAAGGACAATTGCATTGAAATTCTAATACCACAACACGCAAGCACATGCATGTGAAGAGCCATATGTTTATGTGTGTGTGTGTGCGCATAGGTGTAGGTATATTTACTGGTAGGGTAACAAAATTTGGTTGCTGCTCTAATGCAGCAGCAAAACCGAGCGCTGAGGACGTACGTGTGGCAGGCTCCTGTTTTAAGGGCGGAAGCGGTGAGTGCTTAGCAAATGTTTGTTGCAGTTTATTTGCGCATGTAATTGAGGTCGTAAGCAACAAGCCAGGCATACACACACACATACACACATTTACACATATGTGCACATACACATACATACATACACGCTAAAAGCAGGTGGGGCATACCAAGCATCCACTACTATTGATATGGAGTCTGTGAAGTCTGCCACTTCCAGTGTGCGGTAAATGTCATCGAATCGTAGCACTAAGTGCGTAAAGTTGTAATCCTGGAACGGGAGAGTAAGTGAATCAGGCACATTTCAATTTGGTGTTCAGTTTTCCAATGTGCCATCGAGAACTTCTCTCATAACAAATAACCGCATATCACTTGCCTTTGTCAAAAGCGTTGCATTTAGACAGAGCCGTCAAGGCATACATTCAGAAATTCGTCGAGGACATGTGCAAATTAATTTCGTGTTGACATTCAATTAATTTTGTGCATCAAAATGCAACCAATCGCCTGTCAAACGATTCAAATCAATTCGGCTGAATGCACGTCAGAACTATGGTTTCTGTTACGCTTGCATTGCCTTGCAATGCCAACTGAGCAAAATACAATTATTTAATTAAGCTTCAAATTTCTAAGAGAAGGCGTAAAAAGTTCGCCTTTTGGGGGCTTCAAATGTGAACGACTCTCCTTAGTAAATTATCAGGTCACCTTATATGATCATAAGAAAAGCTTTAAAGTAGATAACTAATGGCTTATCGCGATAATATAATTGATATATAGTTATACAATTAATGTGTTACTTTCCGCTTAAATATTAACTCTGAAATATGTTCAAAAGTCACGCCCAACTGAGTTCCACTAATGAATATTTTAGTCTAACGAAATAAAATAATTACTGGCCTGCAATAAATTACTTTTGTCAAAGCGATTTTATGCTCTGCTCAACTATATACATATGCATATGTATAAGTACAATACACACACACAGTTAACGACTATTCAATCATGGAGCTAAGGCCCTCTTTAAAAATAATAAATTAAGAAAAGTATCTGAAATAAATATTTCTGTGAGTCTATATTATTTCAGTGATTTTTAATATAAAAAAAAAGAGAATAAAAATAAAAACAATGGTACGCTCAGTAAACAGCAATAAGTAGGCTTCACTGTACACTTTTAGCATATTAAAAAATATTTATTTATACCCAGCTAAATGCCATATATATGTATTTCGTGTAATGTTTTTTTGTAATTTTAATTGAATATTGATGGAAATTACGCGGCTTCCAGCGTGCTTTTTTTGTCGTTTAATTAATTAGACAACGGATATGTAAAATTTGATTATTTTATGGCATATGAGTAGCATAATAATGTAATTTGCTCTTGAGTTCACGTGATATGTTAAATGCTGCTCTTTAAGAATGTGTTTTAATAATATGTTGAGCGAATTATGAACCCGACTTGTTTTCCGATCCATCACTTGACTTTCTAGATAATTTGCTTAACTAACGTTTGGATATCACACCTCAAAAATGTCGAAGCTGCTCTTCTGCTGTTAATCACATGCAACACGCGAGCAGTGCCACACGTTTTATATTGAATATGCCACAGCAGGGCCGGACAAACATAATGACAATGTCAGCATTAAATATATATGCACAAAAAATCAATTAAGGCAGGCAGCGGTGTAAACAACGAATTTACTATAATGAAAAGCAAACGTTATGTGTTTGTATGTGTTTGTGTGCTTTGGATAAATGCGAAATTGGAAATGTTAAACCAACAACAAACATCGGGTAACAGGCGACCAAAATTTCCATCACAATCGAAAAGAACAAAGGAGCGCTCCGATTGAAATCGCTTGATTAAAACTTTTTTCATATGTATTCAAAAAAAAAAAAATGTTTTTATTACTTTTTCCTCCGATTGTTATAAATGTATGAACTGCGCAATGTCAATTATTTGTTAAGTGGGCCAATAAAATATTAAACACATTAATGATATTATTTATATGCAGTCTTGGCAAATCTAAATCGAGCATTCCCGTATGAGTATGTATAATATATCTTCTTTAATTTTTTAAGTGCACTAAAAAATGTTTTCAATTCTTAAAAGGGATGCGTATGATATACGAACGCGAGATGATAAAAGAAAGGAAATCTTGAATGCTTTGTGTGTCTGCTTGCATTCGGTTTCTCTCTTTCTCTCTCTCTCTCTCTCTCTCTATCTGTCTCTCTCTGCTAGCAGTTGACACCTTGCACATGAAGCATGAATTTGAAGAAATTTATAGCGCACTTTTCGAGACACGCTTCCATTGTGTATTGTGGCCTGACGGCTGCGACTGGCAATAGACTACTCTAAGTGCAGTTTAATTAAAGCCCAGCTGGCATTGTTATGCCATACACGACACAAATGTCGACCTCAACGTCGATGTCAGCACTGGCGTTGATTTATGTAATGCGGAGCGTTTTGCGCGCTGGCAAAGACGCGCTCGAGCCGCGTGATAATCAAATGTCATTCCTGGCATACCAGTGCGGGCCAGTGCGGCGGGTGCGTCAAGACAGTCACCCACTGGTGCCACATAATACACACGACAAGTGCTTAATTTATTTTGCATTAAAGCCTCATTTATCTTGCCTTATCGCTCGTGCAACAACATTGAAGATTTACTTGGCCTACCCACACAAGCGGCATCAGGCAGAAGGCACCAAAAAAAATACAAACAAAAAAGAACCCATGCTATAGAACATTGTGTGTATGTGTGGGACACGCCCCTAATTTATGTGCCTTCACTTGCAAGCGGCCAATTGTTACGCCCTTTTTTTGTGGTTGCTTCTCGAGTGATGTTATTTGTAGTTGTTGTTGTCGTTGTTGCTATTTCTGTTGCCGTTGCCGTGTCAATGTCCTGCGCCTGCATCATCGTGTGTGGCCTTTATTAATTGCAACGCCTCAACCGAAATTGTTTGCCATTTTTGTTTTGTGTCGTGCATTGCATTTTTTGTGTTTTATTCACTGTGTTGTTCATGGAAGCACTTTCCAGCTAACCACTGACCATGGCAAAAAAAAAAATGGTCAACGCCTGCGGTTAGGCTTTAAATTGTTGCCAATTTGTTCATGCGTTTTTTTGCTTACCGGTTTTTGTTTTGCCTGTTCTGCTTTTTGTTGGACATCCATTATTGAGTTACTGTCTATTAGGAAAAAAGGAAATAAAAGTAGGATGCAATGTTAATTATTTATACCAGCTTAAAGCTACCAGTGCTTGTTATTACATAAAACAAATTCAATTTATTTCTCTTGAGAGTTTTTAAAGTCGAATCTGTTTTATCAAATTGAAAACGAATTAGAAATAGTTATAAAAACTATTTAGTAAATAAAGTAAAATTTTCCAGCTATGCTAAAAGTGCCAGTCAAGTAACTAGCAGATACTTTTCTACAAAAGTTATACCGATCAGAATGAATGTTTTATTCATGTACAAACAGTAAGAAATATTTTGCAAGTATCAGGCGCGTTCACTATGCATAGAAAATTGTTCAAGTGTAGCCATTAATTTTTTAACGACCCTGCCGGCCATAAAAATACTGAAAACCAGCAGCAACATAAACTAAATCATAAATCAAAAAATAATAATAATTTGTAATACAGCGCCCGCTCTTGATTACCCAGGTGAAGTTCATTCTGGTAACAAATAAAAAATGAATTATTTACAACAAGGCGAGTTGTACGAACAACAGCAACAGCAACGGCAACTGCCACATGTGCCAAGTGCCATGTGGCATGCTGCCTGCATGTGAGCAGAGATCGCAGGCGCCGCCAGCCAAGTTGTCCTTGCTCAGGAGAGCAAGGCAAACAGTTACCTTGAAGTAGCATCGAACGGGAAGTGCCCAGGACAAGTTTGGCAAGCCATATGGCCAACATTTGAATTTCAGTTATAGCGCTTGCCTCTGATTTATGGCAGTGAACAAAAAAAGAATCGTTGTTTAATTTATAACAACAAAATGCGAAACACAATGTAGGCTACTATGTATATGTATATTCTTGAAAGTTAATTGCTTTTACTACTTGCCGTCGCTTTGGGCAATTAATTTTGCCTTTCCTTTACTTTCCGTTCTGGGTAGATCTCTACTTAAATTTAACTCAATTTTTTCGCAAACTTTTGAGGGGCTTATGTAGATTTGCCAGCTCTGCTCACAAGGCTTGTTTTTATTGTTCCTTTTTAGTGGGTCAATGTAATAATTTGCACCACAGCGGAACAGTAACGGTAACTACACAAACGTGCCAGCGATAAAGTGAAAGTGCAAAAACAACTCACAACAATAATAACAACAGGAGCACACACACACGTATACACATACGCACACACTTTGAGCACACTAAACACACAACGGGGCATAAGAAAAACTAGAAACTGCCATTGGCAGGCAACTTTTTTAGTGGTTTGCTCGTTTGCCAAACGGAAATCGATCGAAGCCAGCCAACTGGACTTGCACTTCAGCATGATAATATATATATATATATATACATATATATATATTTATATATATATATATATATATATGTGTGTGTACATTCGCGTGCCAGTGTTCCAGGAATTGTAGTCTTTATTTTAGTTAGCAAAGTCTTGTCGTTGTTTGTGCTCAGTGCATACATACAGATTATGCATGATAAAAGTAAATTGTACTACAATAGAATAACTTGACCGACATCGGGAAGTGCGAAGTGAATTTTGAACAACCATCAAAGTAATCGCACAGATAAGTTATCGGAGCTGGCAATTCAATGCCTTTTAAGTCAAAAGTGTTGAACTGCTTTTGAAAATAGGTATAATCCATTGAAGCAATTAATAATAAATTCAGAGCATTAGGCAACATTTTGTGAAATGAAGTTTTAAGATCGTAACTTAAGAGAAGAGAATTCGAGTTGTTCGGGTCTTTTGGAATTGGTATACAGTGAACAGCTGCATCATGTTAACAACTGGTGTTATTTTTATCCTGGCTAGTGTGGAACTGCTAAACATTGTTGGTTAGCTGTTAGCCTTGGCCATTGCGGTTGTTGCTATTGATGATGTTGCTGTTGCTGTTGCGGTTGCTGTTGCTGTTAATGGCCTGACGGCAGTAAACATAACACGCATAATAACATACCCAGCAAAAGTTTTTAGATGCAAGGGATTAAAAATTAACTGCAATCGCAGTAAAAACTCAGAGGCAAGCACCTAGCCTCATGCAGCAACAGGCAGCCAACGTAAATGAAAACTAATTTCGAGTTTTCCAATCTGGGTTAAAAGCGTTTCTCTTTCTTAGTTCAGTGAATGCTGCCCATGTGGTTGGCTGATGCTGTTTGCTGCCTTTGCCAGTTTTAATCAGACAAGCGCTTTGAGCAAAGGAGCTGCAAGTCAGTCACTCTATCAGGCAGTCAGTTAGCGAGTGAGTCAGTCAGCGAGTGGCTTTGTCTTTTATGTAATTGTAAATTGTACGCTGTTCGCTTTTACAAATCATTTGCAATTCATTTGCTAGCCACTTATGACCCGTTTAACTACCAACATTTAATTACGGCGCACATTCGCTCCTTGCAGGCGCTCACGTTAAATCTCAATTCGCGCAGTCAATGACTCCACTCGGCGAGTCTTAAATGGAAGGCACTTGTACAGAACTCTCTGAAACTGCCGTAACTGCCGTAACTGCTGAAACTGCTGAAACTGTTGCAGTGCAGGTGTATTTGTTTCCTATTAACTAAATCAACCGTATTCAAGCGCTGCCTGTCGCTACCGGTTCCTGCCTAACAGCCCATCCCAATTCACTCCGCTCCTTCGCCTGAAAGCCGTGAAAGAGGCTTACTCCTACGGCTTTTATTGCTGCTCACTGCTTCAGACACAGCCCGGAGTGTTGACTGCTTGAGTGGGCTTGAGGGTGTAGCTGCCTTCAGGTAGATGTTTCTCCGTTGCATGTCAATGATAATCTTCGTGTGCCCCTTTTCCTATAGATACTTTTGTAATCAGCAATCGAGAGCAGTTGTTAGCCCTCCAGGGCTACAGCTACTCGCATTTGCTATTCCTTTGGGCGCCAAGAAAGAAGTTCTCCACTTCAAGTGTTGACTGAGTGAGAAAAATCTCTCAGGTCAATGCGGCTAACATTGTGTTATTAAAAATACCTGCCTTGAAATCTGCCAAATATTTTACAATCTGTTGACAGGCGAGTAGACAAAACCCATTAAAAGTTTCGATTGCTTAGCATTAAAATTAATTGAGTACTTATAATACACAAAGGACATTTTACAGCCCTGCGATGCAGTTCACATTTACTCCCAGATACTTTTGCAATCTGCGGCAATTGTAACTGCAACAACAACGAGCCGAGCACATAAAGAGGCTCGGAGACTGGTCTGCTGCATGTGCCACGCTGCAATGAGGTATGCAAGTACAGATGCAAATGAAACTTGCCGCTGCTGCCGCAGTCGATACCTCTACTCAACACAACTTAACTGGGCCTTCGACTCCGAGCGGTGGCTGCCGCACAGCGGCAGCTGACTGGTTGCATGCATGATACATTTGCCCTGGCAACGCCAGTCCCAGTTTCAAGCATCAGACTCCGGCATTTGTATGGACGTTGCGCTGTTTGTTTGTTTGCTCGGTTGCTTGGCTGTCAGCAGAGCCTCAGAGTGAGCCTCAGCCGGAGCCGTTACCGGATTCGGAGCCTGAGCCGACAATTTACTGTTTGCATTGTCGGTTCGTTCACCCAGTTTTGGGGCGGTCGGGTGCCGTTTTCCCATCTGCAGTTTTCCTATTTGTTTGCTTTTTAAAGTTGCAATCATTGTACACATTACACCCTGGCAAACATGACCCACATTTTTGGCAGTCCACTCACTGCCAATCCCTCGCTTGGCCGTCACTCTCTGGCCCACTGTCTCCTCTGGTAGAGTCTCGCAACTGTTGGGTTAAAAAAATAATTTGGCTAGATTTTTTCATTAATTGCAAAATAGGCACTCGGCATGCTGACTGACTGACTGGTCGACTGACTGACTGACTGAATGGCAGCCCGACAGTGTCTATTCAATATTTCATGCATTGTTTTCCATGTCAGCAATTTGTTTTTCAATTTTTACAACAGCTCTTCGCTTTTGCAGCACAATCAGAGCACAGCCTCGACTCGTCCGTTGCCGTGCCAGCCATTTCATTGCCAAAAATTGAATATATACATTTTTTCTTGTGCACGTTTAATATGCTACAAGATTCCATCCACACATCATACGACTGCTCCCCAAGGACCGCATAAATTGAAATCCTATGCCAACAGTTATTCTCTATATAACAACTTATATTTGTCTTTATGTGACATTTTGTAGAAATTCATGAAGTATGAAAACTCCAGGGATCTTCACCTATAAACTATAAAATAGTTTTTAACAATGAAAAAGATTATTTCCAAGTGTTTTTATTATTTGAATTCTATTTGGGAAAAGCGTTATTTCTTAATTGCCATAATTTAAATTATAAAAATCAAATATTTTATTTATAAGTAAGAGTTAAGAAATGTTCACTTCAGAAATGCACGATTAACATGATAATTTCAGACTGAAAGTACTAACCACTTACGTATTCAGAGTAGAGGGTATTTATTTTGAAAGCCCACACACACATACACACACACACACATACACACACAAAAAACTCGTACACGAACGTTCATTGTACTCAGTTTGTCTGCAGTTTTTGCTTACTTCGCTGTTGGATTTTTTTGGCAACCATTCTTCTGCATTTCCTTGTGCTGCAATTTGCTTGTTGCTGTTGTTGTTGATGCTGCTGTTGTTGTTGTTGTTGCTATTGTTGCTGTAGCCGCTGTCGGCGGCTGAGCAAAATTTATACATATGAGTTCCGCTAGACGCCGCCATCGTCCGTCGACGACCACGTCATCGACTTGTGTCAACACTGAATTTAATGGCAGGACTGCCTGCCAGGATACAGAGTGAGTTAGTCTGCGTGTGTGTGTGAGTGCGTCGAAATCATCATACTGTCTTTTTATGTAGGTTCAAGTTAGTGGTTAGCACTTGAAATTGATTGGACAACTATTGGCTTTAAATATTAGAGCAAGACGCATAAAACAGCGCTCAAGCGCTCAGTGAGGAAACGCAGACATAAAAGCCAAGCCAGGAAACGCCAAATGGTCCCCAGCCAACAGGATGCTCATATGTCAGTGTTCGTCTATGTGCATTGGTGTCATTGGTGATAGTAGGAGTGGAGTAAGTGAATTGTTACAATATAACCACTTTGTGGCCAGTGAGCAGCTGACTGAGAAATGCAACCAACTGTCCATGCTAGTTTTCGACTGAGAGTTAAAATGAAATTCACATAGAATATTAAACCGAAAATAATGTGTAATAGACCAGAAGGAATAAACGTCATCAAGCAATAAGCGATAAGGACTGAGTTTGAAAATTAGACTCAAACACTTAATTAAACTTTTATCCTTTACTTCGAAAAAAAAAAATATTCAAATAAAATGAGAAGGGTTTAGCTATTTGAATAAATTATACATTTATATTATGACAAGAAGAAATCAAATATTCTGAAATAACCTTAAGATTCTATCGCAGCTGCTAAAGGATGCAATTCTACTCTATTCAGCCACTTTAATGACTTTTTATGTTTTCATAAAGTTTAGTCACATTCGTGCGATTAACCGTTAAATATAACACAAGACTGCTTGAAAATCTTAATTAAAATACGAAATTTAACGGTTTAATCTGCTTAATACATTTTTCCTAACACCTTTCAAATACAATTTATCCAATTGTCGTACGACTGTCAAAATGAATACACAATGTATTTGTCGAGTTATTTAATGCGATCAAACTGTCAAAAGTAATCCAATTTTGAAGCACAAAAGTTTTCATCAAAATTATATTATACATTTTCTAATATTTTGAAGTGCTTGAAATAAAATGTCATTCACCTTGAAAGCACTAGAATTCAAATTAACTTATGACTCGAAATTGATATTGTTTTTATCACCCGACAGAGACGGCTGCTTGTATCCAACAGAATATTCAGATTTTTAAAACTTACAACTTTGAATGGGAACACATAAGAAATAAACATTAACTGTATTAAGTATATATAATTATTCATATATGTATATATATTTATAAATTTTGACTTGCCAAATAGAGTAGCACCCACCGCGAAGCTTCGAAATATGCAATGCAATTCATTTTCTGGCTGCGGTTGACATAATTCCTTGCCACAAATTTATTTCAACCTTCAAGTTCTGCTTGCATTTTACCTTCCAACTGTCAGTATTCACTTATTGAGCTTAAGTTATTGTCAGAGCATAGTATTGTATAGAGTGATAACTCAATTTATATAGCAATCAATTAATTGCACTCCCTTCGAATTGATTTTAAACAAGAGCCAACAATACTTGGGTCAAATACGGCACAGCTTGAGGCAAACAGTTGGTAATATGCAGAGGGCACTGAAACTGGCCATTAAGAAATTGAAACTGGGCTAATAAACCATAAGGCGTCATGAACTCAACAGCAATGTGGTTGTGAGCCACGGAAAATGAACAAAACAGAACTGCCAATAGCCACGGAAAAATGCCACTGAGTTTTCCAGGAAAATTTGTTAAGTAAAAAGCCACAGACCGGCAATCATAAAATACGATAATAGAAATTGAAATAATTTGCCCACTTTGGCAGCTAGCAGGGAAAAACGTAAATTCAGCCATATCCAAAACTATGCATTGCAAAATGTATACCTACTCTTTCTAATTATTGCTACCATTTCTCTCCGTCTCTCTCTCTCTCGCTCGGTCGGTATGCTGAGCAGTGTCGCCACATAAATCAGAAATGTGCGGCAAGGTTGGCAGCGTCGCAGCTTGGAAGTGGAAGTTCTATGCAGACGAAAGGACTTGCCAACTCTTAACCTTAACACACACAACAGTTGCGCAAGCTGAAAAGTGTGCTACGGAGTTTGTAAATATACCAAACTCACACACATCCGAGCACACGCACACACACACACATGCGCTCACTCGCGTGGTAAGTAAGCATAATAATAGCAAACAACAAAGAATGTTGCCTACTTGCAGGCGCAAGAGGCGAACAAGAAAAGTTTTTTGAACAGCCCCTCCGCCCAATTCCAACACCCCCTTGCACCCCGCCCTCCGCTGTCTACGTCGATGCCTTGCAGTCCCCTATAATGCGGAGGCGCCCGTTTTGGTTCCGGCGCGCAGCGAACCTTTCGTTGATTATTTTCACAAAGCAGCTAATGTTAAATTTACTGAAAACGTTTGTTTCAAGTGCTTTATTATTGTTTTTTTCTTTTTCGTTTTTTTTTTTGATTGCCTTTTATTGTTGGTTGTTGTATTTTCATTGTGCCGTTCACTTTATATAGCAAAGTTGCGCAGCACAAAGAGCCAGCGCTAGACAGCAAATAAAAACGAGCTTGAATAATGCGAAGACCAACAACAGCAACAACAGCAACATCAGCAACAGCAACATCACCAACAGCAGCAACAGTCAGCCCCGTATGCATATTAAACTGATGGCGCAATCATTATGCGACAAATGTAGAAGGCAAATGAGCAAAGGATGCGCTCGCCCATTACAAGCAGCAAGACGAGTACGAGTGCCGGACAACCTAAATGGTCAGGTGGTCTGCGCTGCTCCGCATGGGGCCACAGAGCACTGTAAATCATCTTGAATGACAAGCGAAAGCAAAGCAAAGCAGCGCGGAGAAGGAGAAGGAGTGAAGTATGGACAAGGTGCATACTGTTTATTTTTCATCTAGCGCTGACTGAGCAGGGAATTGGCTGGCTGGAGATGGAGATGGGTCGGAGACGGGCACGATTGTGATGTGCCAGCGCAATGTTCACCTTTCAACCACAACGGACACTTGTGCAAACATAAAAGCAGAAAAAAAAACAACAACCAAGCAACGATGCGAGTTGGGTTCGAGTTGCAGTCCGAGTCCGAGTCGTAGTCGGAGTCTAAAGTCTCGAGTATGAAAACATTTACATGCACGGATATGCAAGCGCTAGCTGAACGATGGTTGTTCAGAATGTGCAACGAATGGTGGCAAGAGTAGGCAAGCAAGCAAGGAAGCAATCCATGGATTGCCAACAGCAACACCCTCATCACTCAAACCCGGCTGAGTTGGGAAAATCAACGTGAATCGCGCACAATTACTAACGAGAAAAGTCGCTCTGGGGATCACAAAACACATCACACGGATGGGGGTGAATGGGGCGCGGCAGAATGGGGCGGCGACAGAATGGGGCAACATGCATTTAATTTGTATTTTATGCGTGCATTTTAACAACAATGGGTGGAGCTAGAGAGGGGCAGGTAGGGTCAGTAACATCAACTGTTGTTTGTGGCTTGCAACAAATGTTGCTAGCATGCCACAAGCTAATTTCTAAGAATGTGTCCACAACATTGCGAAAACTCCTTAATTTCCCAGCCCAACTATGAGAAGCCATTGAAAACTATGCTCAGCTATAAAAACAAATTTTATGTTAATGCGAAAATGTTTTGGTTCGATAAGCAATTGTGTGAAAATGTCAGATGGCAGGATGAAAATCCCGTTACAAAGAAAATAGTAAATTTTATCACACACCACAATAATTACAAGACAGCAATCGAAAAGTAAGCTGAATGGCTAAGTTTAGTTTTGACTTATTCGGGAAATAATTCGACAATCGAATAATTTTTGGCAAAGATTTAGCAGTTTAAATTTGGATTTTCAAAAAAAAAAAAATTTAAAATGTGATTTTCCTGAAATTTGCTCAAGAAGACGTTTTTTCAACTATTGTTATTATTAGAGGTGAATAAACGTTGTGATTAACATATGAAAATAGACCGGCTTTATGCGGGTTCTATAAGGCGATGCAAGCGACTGACTCGATGGAATCAGAGAAGCAAGTGTACGTATCGATCCTAAGGAACTTAGCACTAGCTTTGCTTGCAGGCAACAACATCTTATGACTGCAAAGCGGGAATGAAAGACAGACTGCGGTCTGAATAGGCAAATAAAATGTATTCCAGCAGCATGCATTTATTTTATATACGTTATTTTTATAACAGGCAAAAGGCGATATCTCCGTCCACATAAGGTATTTATACTTTATTTATAAAGATGACGATCTGAGAGGAAAAATTGCATTATATAATAAGTGTAATAGTGCAATTGATCTTAACAAAATGATTGTTTCTGGCAATCCACTGCTGGATGCAGGATATCTTCAAGTCGATCAGTATCAACTTAGGTGCGCTTGAATAGTTGCTGGTTGCTGTAAACTACAATGTTTATATTATTTAATGTTAACAAGTTATGAGTGCGGTCAAAATCAACAGAAAAAGAAAAAATAATCCTTACCCAAAAAATTGACTTAAGCCGGCTTAAAATTGGCCAGCAGCAAAACTATGGTCAACCATTTTGCAACATTTGTTATCACATTTTAATAAATTCCCAAAGATAAAAATAAATTGCCTTATTTGGTGTGTCGTTATTTATTTATTGACCTGTGCAAGCAAAATACTGTCAAATGGAAGGGTTTGGATTTGCAAAATGTAGCATTTGTTAAAAATTGTGGCAATTTTAATTGACCAAAAACAGAGTTTTCAGTATTCTTCACGTAAGCTCATCGAATAAAGTTTACAAGCATTCGCTGAAATGCTGCACAGTAGTTGCACCACTTTTAAGCTCACTCGTTTACTCGGCAATGACCAATTACCGTCTTGCCAACAATTCCTCAGGCTCTCTGATAGACCATGATAAATTTGCATTGCAAGTTGAAGAGCCTGCGCTCGACCGGAATTGCCGCGCAGCTATCATTTTCTCAAGTTTTGAGCACTTCAAATAGTGAAGAGTGAAGGGGCCCCTACAACATCAAAAAACCCATTAAGACCGCAGGCAGCAGCAATGGCAGCCGCACATAAAGGCGGAAACATAAATTGTGAACAAGCTGTAATACTGCAGGCGAGAGTGCTAGATAAGCAGATACTATGTAACCAGGCTGGAGCTTCAACATACTGCTAAATGCATACTCAGCTAAAATGAAGTATATATGCAATAGTTGAAAGATCTAACGGGTAAATAAAACTAATTTCTAAATGATCTCAATTGTAGATGGTATTTCGGTTCAAAACACTGCCGTTTCAAGCACCTATGTTACGCAAGGGTATATATGGAAAATGGGAAAAAAGAAATAAACATGCTGCTGTTCAGAGTTTTGAACGCCGCGTCTCGAAAGCTGTGAAAATATTTGTATTACATTTTATTTTTATGAAATCGCGCAACAAGCAGCCAAAAGGGAATGGCAGACGATGACGTTGGCATTGAACAGCTTGGCATATTGAAAAGCACAAGTTTTGGGGTCGACTTCCAGAGCAATAACCAGGCAATTGCTTTTGCCAAACTTTGACTCCTCCACTCCCATCAGCCCATGCGCAATACTTTGAATTGACCTTCTCCAGAAATCCGCATTTTACTTGCCACATTTGGCATTAATTGGCAGCCGGAGACTAGGAACCATCATGATCATCAGCAACCGCTCGGCCTGGACCACATTAAAGACACAAGTGTCGGCAGACAGTAGTTCCCAAAAGTATGCTACTCGAATGTTATTTGTTTAGGCAGGCAATTAAAATGGCCACCACAATACATGCTTTTCGTGAGTGTGTGTAGGTGTGTGTGTGTGTGTATGTGTGTGTGTGTGGGTGTGCGAGTGCGAGTGCGAGTTGACTTCTAGCTAGCCAAAAGCAATGATTGTTAAATTGTTGGCAAATTGGATTCTACAAGCAGCTGCACAGGTTATGCTGCTGTTTCCAGCCACTTTGCACAGGTCACCATTTCACTCTCTCACTCTCTCTCGCTCTCTCTATCTGGCATCGTGGTTCTGATAATGGGCCACTGGCTACAAAATAGGCGTAAAATGAAACTTTTAAGTACTTTATGGGCAGCACTATAAAACTGCCAAAACAGCAACCATGTGGCGGCATCAACTTTTTGCCCGCCAGCAACTAAAACAACGAAAACAACAACAGCAACATTGAGGAGCGCAGCTTAAATGTTTGCCACAGCAACATGGCAACATGGCAACACAAACTTTGCCAACGAGAAATGAAGCAACTGTTGTTAGCATTCTAAATATCATACCGGTTGTAAAATGATTATAAAATATAATGTAAGCGTGCGCCTGTAATGAAGCTATTGTTGTAAACTAGCACAACAGATACCGTACATAATGTAGGGCGGATTTTGCGATAAATATTTGTGGTAAAACAATTAGGAAAACATTTAAAACATTTTTATACTCAGCTTACAAGTTATGAATAGCGTTTAGCCTCGATAATGATAAAGATAATAAAAGATATGCGATTGTCAAACTCGTCATTTGAGTAGGAATATTAATAGATTTTTAATTTCGTTGATAAATATACCAGAAATATTAATCCATATATCCAAAAAAAATAAATAATTATTTCCATTTCACAATTAAAACCACAAAAGAGTTGTGCGCATTATATAACTAAATGTTTGCCAAATATCGTTTATTGAAACATCGATAAGCCAGATCAATGATAATTTGTGCGCTACATTCCATTTATTCGTCTTTGGTTATGGATTTCAATAATTAATGCAAACTCGAGCAACAACAAGATAATAAATTTTCACCAGATCTAAATTCGTATAAATTTAATATAAGACTAAAAGAAATGCACATTAATATGATTTATAATTATTAAATTACTAAATATATAATAGTTGCTTTGTGCACTTTCTTATAAACTATTTGAGGCCTACACACAACTAGTTGATCATCCCCTGCTCTGAGCATTCACTGTAATGTTGCTCATCTTCACAAAGTTGAGCAATTTTTTGCCATTTTTGGTTCTGTATGAGTGCCAAAAACATTAAAATTTGCTAAAATTTCAGTATTACCTAGCCAGCTGTGTGGCATTTAAGTGGCCAACAAATATGCGACGCCTTCGCGCTGGCATGCAAAAGTATGTGTATGTGTGTGAATGTGTGTGCGTAAGGCGGACAATATGGGTGCTAAAAGGATGTGATACCATTTTATGCACGTGCGTTTCGCTTATGTGCGCAATTTACACAAAGCACAATTCGGAAAGCTGTAAAAAGCCTTGCATGCTGCTTGGCACGGGGCAAGATCAAAGCCTCTTTGTGTGTCTGTCTCCACATTTGTCGCCCTATCTGATTGTCTGTCTGTGTGTCCGTTGCGACAAACAATAAAATGACAGCGCAATAACTGAGAAGCAGCAGCAACAACTGGCAGTTGACAAGTGATGCGTTCGCATCACACGCGGCGTATGCGCAATTTGAAATTCTACAGGCTAGCGACAAAAGGCGAAACTCGATAAACGATAGGCAAAAAGTCGCCAGTCATCAGAGCAAACTGACAAACTGCGAACGCAATAAAATTTGTGAAGACCTCGACTTCGCAATGGGCAGCAATTTATGCCACAGTGCCGAACTAACTTTGCGGATCGCCCAAAAAAAATGTATTGAAATGTGTGTGAAAATGGCTATTTACGCACTGTTTGGGGCAGGCCAAATATGCTTCCGGCACGGCAGCAACACGCCAACCGCGTCCCTTTTCTTTTTTAGTTTAACTTTTTTTGTGAACAGGCTTGGCAAATATTTGAGCTGCTGTGCTATATTGTACCATTTTGTGGACCAACCCTTCGGGCACATTGATGCGCACACATATCTTTTACTGATTGTCGATTTGATTACGTCAGTGGTCAATGTCCCCTGGCAAGGAAGTTGAAATTGTCTGGGCGCTTGTCGCCGAATCCAGCCGGCCAAAGACCTTCTGCTCCTGCTGCTGCTCCTGCTGCTTCTCGTTTTTGGATCTGGTCCTTAGCCAAATTATGCCAAGTATTTGCTTATTACTTTCTTGCGTTGACTACAGTCCCATACAGATAAATTGGCATGCGTTATTAGGAAAAGGTTTGGCAAATGCAGATATGCCTGCAAATGGCCTACACCATTGATATACATTTAATATGAGCAACAGCACGAACTGGCATTTTAGCAGAACAAATAGAATGATGGGAAGGGAAAAAGAAATGGAACTGCCGATATCACAAACCAATCGACGCAGTTGGGGGCGTACTTGCTCTATCATTTGCTGTCGGGCATTCAAATGTCAATTGTACGCATATCACAAAGCCATTTACAAAACCAAATGAGAGCAGTGAATGACATTCAATGGTTTATCAAGCTGCATGGGAATGCCGGATATGTATCTCAAGCGTATTTCAGCTTAAAATTGAATTTACCATTGGCAAAGAAGCTAGAAATTATCACTAAAAATCCATTGACAACATGTAGCTAATTTAATAACAAATACAAAATTTCAATTTAAATTCTTGCCTAATAATACAGAGTTTCAAATTCTTGCAAATATACGAAATTTATGGCAGTCCCTTTTCCAAGGTCCTTAGAAGGTAACTGACATTAGTTTCTGATTTCATGTCCTTGTTTTTAATAATTTGTGAGTCGATTTAATGACCGACAGAATGATATGCCTGACTTTGAATAACGATCTTAAATACACAATTATCTTTTTTATCCGGGTATAATCAATTTAAATAAATGTGTAGAATATAATAAATGAATGAAATGCAGTTATTGCGTGAATCTTTCAACAAATTTCGTTTCCACAATTCCAAATATTTCTGCTGCTGCAGATCACAGCCATTAAAAATAAATGGAAATGCACACAAAAAATATTACTTTTTTACCCTGTCCTCGAGAACTCGATGGAGAAACGACACAAATTCCTCTAAAAGTCCTAAATGCAACTTATTTTGAAATTGAAAGAAGTCAGTTTACTCTGAGAATATTCAATGTTGCCTGTTGCGAAAATGTATGTAACAAGTTCGTTGACTGAACTGTTATCGATTGACTTAACCTTGTCCTTATGAAGAGCTTCCAGTTATTACTCTGACCAGCCAAGACATTAACGTAAATTAGCGACGAATCCCAGACTTAAGGTATCGGACTCATAATGTCCTTTCCGAATCGAATGACCATTTTTATTACAAGTTGGGCTTCAACCTTGCAACGATAATAATGATAATAGTAATCTTGATAATAATAAGAATGTCAATGAGATACTTACCTAAATAATCCACTTTTGTCTTACACACAAAGTATACAAAATGTGTGCACTTGAATGGGAACCTTGCAGCTATTTTATTCAATATTTTAATTTTTGTTAAAATTCTAACAAAATAATTGCAGCTAGAGATGAATGAGTTTTTTAGACAGCTGAGTGCAAATAAAAATGTCCATAAATAACATTTATTTGCTCAAATAAATATAATTTAGTTTATTTAGTTTCCCATCTATTCAAAAATATGAAATTCTACTTGCTGCCACAGTCCACTGTACATTCAAATGAACTTGCTAGCGTAAATCTAATGGATACTTGGACTATCTGAAATTAGCCACTGGGCTGACTGACAGGTATTACAAATTGCCACGTGCCCCATGACGGAGCTTGACCGCGCCGACACATGCAGACACCGGCGAACACTTAGACACATCTACATTGAAATGGTTGCTGTCAGTGTACTTTGAGCTAATTAGGTAAGTGTCGCCTGCAGGTGGGCACTTTTTGCTGGACTTACAGCGAATGCAATTGCAGCTGCAACAGTAGAAACGGCAGCAACAGTGGCAGCTGCGGCTGCAACTTGAGTTTTGCTCTTGCTGTCAATGTAATTATAAACGAAATTATAAGCGGCGGCTGTTGACAACGCGTGCGGGTCTTCATGATGCTATGTGCGAGCGGAGATTAAAGTGGAAATTGCAATTTGCCGTGCAATATATGAATACAGGACGACAACGTTGACAGCCGAGAGTCGACAGTCGACTGACTGAAACCACAAGAGAGTGTCAGTCAGTCAGTCAGTCATGTTACCGGAACAGAATGAGTAGGCAAGCCCAGTTGCATCAAGTGCTAATTTACACATTTTGATTGCGGCTTTCGCGTTGCCAACTGTTCCGTCGAGTCATCCAGCAAATGCGCGCCAGAGACGCAGGAAATCACCTTAGCTGCTGTGTGCTGGTCTGTTGCTGTTTTGCCGCTGCTTGACTTGCTCTGCCTCATCGCCTGCTCGCCTGATAACATTATGCGGCATTTTTCTACAGCTTAATGCATAATTTGCGTCCTGGGAATAACGACAGCTCGCTAACGGCAACAGTTTCAAGGTGGCAGCTCGCAAGGCTCCACAGCTCCATGGCTCCACTGCGCCGGATTTGTAAGTGCTTGGCAGTACTTACAGACTGACTGCCATTAGATTATTTTATGTTGAGCCGCTTGGGCGGCATTTTTGGGGCCATCACTGCTGGCCATACTTGCCGGCTGCTGGCTGACAATCAAGATGCTGATGGTATCGCGCAGACAATGCGACTACCGACTCATTTCTATTGAACAGCAGTGGGGGAAAGACAAATAGAAAGAGACAACGAGAGAGAGATGGAGTGAGAGAGAGAGAGAGAGAGAGAGAGAGAGATAGTCAGCATAATAGCAGTAAGACAAGATGACTGCATTTAAGCTGCTGAACGGCACTTTGCCTGGTAGGTTTAGAAAATCAGATTTAAAAAATAAGGAACGAAGCAATCTCTTGTCTCGACTATATAATTACACAATTAGACTAAAACAAAGACATGTAAAGCTTAAGCGGAACGTAAAATTGTCAAACTAATAACAATTTTAAATTGTGTCTGAAACCAATCTAAGCACAAATTACTTACAAAGTCAAACTTGCTATCTTTATTCTAATATTCATATTATATTTATTATATTCTTATGAAAATGTTGTATCAAAGCAAGGGCCAAAGATGGTGGAAAATATTTAAACTATTTTTTTATTATCAAATTCAATATTAATTAAATTTTTCAAATAAATTGTTTGTCCTTTTTTCATCTTTTGTACTAAACTTTTGTACTCATAGCAGCAGTGAAAAATGTATAGGGAGAAATGAAAACATTCCAACATGGAATAATATTTATTAATTAATAAATCTGTGGCAGATAAAAGAGCATATTTATAAAGCAACTGATAAGAACAAGAATCATAAAAGTCCTTATTCATGAAAATATCTGAAAACTTTTAATTTACGATAGCTTCCCGAAGAATATTTATTGTATTATCAAATTTGCTTTGGATATTCCTCACACAAACAAAATGAAGAAAAACTTGACTCTCATCGTTTGAGTACATTAGCAGGTCGTGGAGATGCTACATCCAATCTTCAGAAAACTTTCTGGCACAGCCGCTATCACAACGCTCAGCAAAACAGAAACAACAGAAACAGCTACGTGGGATACAAGTGCAAAGCAATGACATAATTTTTCCCTTTTTTCTGTCCAAAGCTTCAGATGGCTTAGATGGCGTATGAGCAAGCCTTGTAAACCGACTAGAATAAAGGCATATTATAAATTAGTTGTTTTGTGCTGATAAGCAGACTTCACGAAAATGGCAGCAGTTGCGTGGTGATGAGAAGTGTGGTGCTCAAAACACGCTACTCCGGAAATGATTTAATTGGCACTGAGTGGGATTGTTAGCTAAGACCAAGCCAGAGAGCTAGGCAACAAATGTGCTGCGCATGAGTTATTTTCAATAATTATTGCCTCCATTTTATCCGAAATGTGATGAGAATGTCGAAATTGATTACAGCGAGGCTGAGTACAGCATAGCTTATGTAATTTTGGGACAAATGAGCAGACGAGCAGGCGCCTCGCTAGATGGGTGGAAGAAGAGGCAAAGGTTCATACTCATATGCATATATGCAGAAGATGTAACATGTTGTATATACATGTATTAAACAAATATGTAAATAACGTTCATAATATTAAGCTCGAATTAGAATAAGAATGTGATGACAGTAGAATGAAATGTGGCCTTCGAATGAATTGAAACAGAGAAGCAGAGCACAAAACTCAATTACGAATTCATTTCGGCTGTCGTCCTTTGACAGACAAACAAACAGAGCAAGGCAATCGAATGTGAAAAAACAAAACAAAGCAAAACACTGAGCCGGAGACTAATTTGAGCATGTAAACATATTTTAACAAAGATGTCAACATCGTGTGACATAAGGACGGTGGACGGGTCGAGAGATATATGAGTATGCGATTTTCATACAGGAATGCCATAAACAATGTCATTCGACATGCAAATTTATTTATGAAAATAAAATGCGAAAAACAAAAACAATGGTAGGAGAACCCAAAGAAAGTCAGATACATGGATGCGAAAAATCACAGAGCCAACGCACATGCTCGATTGAAAATGAGCTGCTTAGCTCAGCAATGCTTGAACAGAGGGAAAAAGAAAAAATCGCTTAAAGACCAGAAAGCGAACAACAGAAAGCAAAAGTGAAAAGGCAAAGGCAAAAGGCAAAAGGCAAAACCAAATCCAGCTAGAATAAGGCAAGGAAATTGAAGCGTGAGACAAAAGTAACTTAAGCAGCAATGGGGCAAATAAAGTGCGGATGGGATATCTATTGGGATAGAAAGAGGAATTGCAGGCAGACCACGACAACAAAGTGAAAGTTACGGCATATTCAGGAGGAAAAATAAATATACAGTTACACACACGCACAGAAGCATGGTGAAAAATCCAAGAACATGTGGCCGCGTGCAAGATAATTTTGGTTTCTTTCTTTGTTTTGGCTCTGGTTTCGGTGGGGACCCCGATATCTTTATGCCAAATGAAGACAACGCAAAACAATATGTGTATCGTCAATATTTTGATAAGTGTAAGCAAAAATAAACAAGCCGTGAAAACAAAAACGAAAAAGTTGCCCAACCATCCGCACAGCAAACTAAAACTCGTGCCTCCCCCAAAAGAAAAGGGGGAGTTGGAGCCAAGGAGTAGATGGACTTCCTCTTTTTTTCTTTTTTTTTGTTTTTGTTTTGGCTGACCAAAGATTTCATCGAATCTGTGTTGAACCAGAGCACTGTCCATTTTTCCAATGGGTTAGTTAGGTTGCTGCCTTTTTTTCAAGATGCCAGCAAACAGAGTTTTATGTGTGTGTAAGGTGTATGGGTTTTTGAGTGGACTACTTTGGTTTTATAGAACGCTCGCAGGCACTAATGGGACAGTGGACAAATAGGGAATCGAAACAGACGAGCAGCCAGCAAAAAATGTTGCTACTTGGCAAAAATGTGGAAATCGAAAGTGGTGAGTGAAACATAAGGCAGAGTCAACAACAAATCAAAGTGTCAAGGGGGTTGGCAGCTGCGAAGATAAACAAAAACGGAAAGGAAAATAAGGAAATACTTGCCGAGGAAAATGATAAACAAACAAATAATGGAAAAAGAATGTGGATACACACAGCAAAATCTTAGATGCTCCGAGAAAAACTGAACAAATACCTACAAACCTAGAAGGGACACAATATTTAAAACTACTTTAAAATTAAAGGGAGTGAAAATGAATATAGCCTACTTTACCTAACCCTTGGTATCTTATCCAAATTCAACGCGATATCCAAGTTTTTGCGTCTGCTATATTCACAATAGTTGATTCTTGTTCAGATGTTGAGTAAAATACATTAGCATTCTTAATCACTTAACGGATCAGTTTTGTAAGTATCATATATATCAAATTGCTTAAGTCTCACAGCCGTAGTATGTATGTAGGTCTCGTACTCGCGCATTCCCTTCTGACCCAAAAAAAAGGAGAAAAGAATCTAATTTATATGCTTAGCTTTTGCACTGCTTATTGCGTGCTTGCCTTCTCCGATTTTTTTCTTTTCTTTATACTGCGTCATCGACAGCGAACAATATAATTAAGCATTTGCTCTATGTGAGTATTTCAATCTTCTCCATAAAGTGGCAAAGTGGCGAGGGGAAGGAAGCTTAGAAGCTTACTAAGCAGAGGCAAGAGGTCTGCCGGCAGCCGAGTGGCCTTGGTCACAATCAAAGCTAATTTATTTAAGCCGCCAACTACTACTACCACAATATTGGTTTAGGCCCAGCGAGACGTTTATAATAAATTATTACTTGCTCAGCGATATTTCTATATTTTGGTTTTGTATGCTCACATGTAGTGGTAATTGAAGCGTAAACCCAAATGAAAGGGCAATCATTTTAAATGGCAACGAACAACGAAGTCACAACAATGCAACATTGACAACAAAAACAAGAGCAGCATTAGGAAACGTGTAATCAAAAATACATTTTTCTTAAATTACTCATAGAAATTCAACCCTCTGCAGGACAAGAGCAAATCATTTATACATCATTAGATCGACAGCTTACAGACGCATGGAAATTACTAAGAAACATTTCCATTACACTTCGAGTGCACTCAACAAACAAGAAAAAATCAAAACAATACATAACAAAAAATAATATGGGGCGTTTTAATGTCAAGCATTTGCTTTGGGCTCTCGACAGCAATGGGATGCCCCAGCTCACATCAAAAGAATGAATAAGTACTTAAAAGTTAAATAAATATATAACAACAATCAAACACAGCCAGTTAAATTACAGCATGTGTTATATAATACATTTATTTATGGCATAAAAAAGTTAAATATGTATTTTAGCGGATTCCAATACAATTTTATATGTGATCAATATTATCTATTGTGTCTGATAAAAATAAGCTCATTAATTAATACACTCAAATATTCATCAATTGTTCGAGCTTCAGACAAGTATTTAAAATATGTATTGAGTGGATTTCCTTAAGGGCATACAAGCTTCGGTGCAGACATTATCATATTTTTCTCATCATATTTTTCTGTTTTATTTAAAATGAAATGCTGAATAACGAGAAATGCCATGTGCGCAATATTTGCATAACACGATGACGATGACAATGTCTCGATGTCTCTCTCCCATTCCAAGTGAATGCGCAACGGAACCCAAACGAAAGGATTTGCGGTTCAAGAGCTTACGCAAGGCAAGGGTAAACAGAGAGACCGACAGCTAGACAGACGGACAGCCAGACAGAGAGACAGAGAGACAACAGCGACTCGAGCACTGAGACTTGTTGATGGTGGTCGTCAAATCCGGCTACACTCGGAATTGGTTTTAGCTTGGCTGCTGCTCCCCACAAATCGATTCCAATTTAAATGTATGATTTCAATAGATAAGTGGAGAGTTGCGTTGATCCGCGTTAAGGCAAATAGCCAGCAGCTTGTTGAGTGAGTGGCCATAAAAACACACACACGCAAATGCAATCAGAGTCACACGCGTGCACACATAATGCAGTTAGCCATGCCCGTCTCCCCCTCCCCCTCCCCCACCCTCTCTCAGTCTCTCACTCTCTCTCTCTCTCTCTCTCTCTCTCTCTCTATCTATCTCTTATTTTCCATGCATGTGTATCTGATGGATGTGACCCAATAGAATGCACGCAAACAATTTCAGCTCGTTTTAATCGGCAATTGGCAATTGGCAATTGGCAATCGGACAGTCGGTCGATCGGCCAATCGCCCAAAATCGCATAAGCAATTTTTGCTAGCAAGCGCCATACAAATAGTATTGCAAATCGAGAAACAGAACGAGAACGAGTTTTATGGTCATTGCACAAATTGTGCAGCATAAATTGCAAGGATTGTGGAATGTGGATGCGAATGCGAATGCGAATGTGGACGAATGCGAATGCGATTGCGAATGCAGTCGATTATATCGAGCTCAACTGAGTTCATGAGCCGTAAATTGATGTTGCTTAGCTGCAGTCATCGTCAAAATATCTACAACTAATCAACAAGTCGAGCACAAATTAATGCCTTTATTTGACATATTCAGCTGTTTAAATATTAACAACGAATCCCCATCCATAGATATTCATAGATATCAGTCGCACAAAATTGAACAGCACAAAATAAGAGCGCAATAAATATCGCTTTCTTATCATTCTTATCCCCATCACGTGAAAAGGAGATATTACCATTATATACCTTTTGGGAGTATCACCGAATATTCTTATTCAGGCAAAGGCAAGTCTGATAAATCGCATAAAATGTTGCTGTTCACTTTGAAAGTACTGCCACACTGTCGTCGAGATGAAGCGACATGAAAACGTTGCAGCTAGATCTCCCCTAATAAAGTAAGGGTGTTGTGTCATCATTACCAGCGACAATGATTGAATGCCGTTTGCTCTTTGATTGGTTAGCTGATTTCTGATGAAGACATTTGCCACCACATATTATTATACTGTCAGCTGCCAGGGGTAAAAATCAAATGAAATTGAAACTGTTGTCCTTGCGCACACCCCCAAGCATGTGTGTGTGTGCTGATGTGTGTGAGTGACACTTGTGTGCGTAACAACATGATAAATATGAACGAAACGGGTATGAGAGTGTGGGGATTAAATGGCAAGTTAATGAGGCAAGAATAGATGAAGATGACCAACAACAAGTTGCACGCTAGCAGGAATGAGTATCTTTATTTAAAGAAGAACTTAATTAAGGTGCACCCTAAAGGGTTCTGCTTTTTCCGCAATTTCTGTGATTTTTTTCATCTTTAACTCATTCTTTACTCTTCTTCTCTTTTTAAAATCTCTCAATTTGCATTTAAATTGTTGAAAATTAATTATGATTCAGCAGCCGCAATTGTAAAGTAAATTTCAATTGCTCATAATGAAATGAGTGCTGGATTCAAACGACTGCACTCCTCTTCCGCATAACATAAATTAAATTATAAACTAAGATATTCATTCGAAATTGTACAAACTATAAATGAATATACATAGAACTTAAAACATGCTTGAAATATGACAACTCTCTCACATTTGTCAAGTTGGCAGCTGGTCTTATAATTTATGTTATTACAAATTCCCATGGCTTTAGCTACTTGCAACCAATACATTGAAGCAATGCCCACGACTCATTATTATTAAACTGCCCTATGAGGTTATTAGTCGCATGTGTCAGTCCTTGATCAATTTGTACATAAATTAATGTGCTTTAGCTTAAATATTTATGAGCTCACAGTTTTTATAGACCACAATGCCACAGTATAATCGGCTTTTTACGCTTTAATGTCAATCCCATAGGCACCCTCCAGCCAGGACCCCTAATCATCTATACAATTATAGCATACTTTTCAAACTGCTTCCATTCGCCCAACCGTTTTTGGCTTAGCATTTATAATGATTAGAATTTATGAACTGGCCAACTAACCAACTTAGCTACGAGTATCGCAGAACAATCCCTGCCCCACTCCTCCTCCTCTTGAGAGTTGCCCCTTTAGCCTCAACTATTTTACGCTATATACAAAGTTAAACCGAAATTCACATAAATCAAATGCAAAACTTTTGTTTTCAGTACGAATATTCGAGTTTTTATCGCTCGCCAAGCAGACACAACAAATAGTCACATGCAACCGTAGCTGCTCCACATACATATACATATACACGAGCGTACGTGAGTGTGTGTTGTGTGTTTGTATGTAAAACTGTTGGTTGATGTTGCTTTCCAAGCATTTTGGCATGCAAACAAAACAAACGTAAATCAACAACAGCAGCAGCAGCAGCAAACGACGAGCCGCAGCAGCTCATCATAAAACTCATTTGGTTCAGCACCCCAATCCCCCCATTCCCACATCCCCCGAGTTTCCTCAGGATTATGGGGTGAGGGGTTCTCCGCACTTGACCGAGACGAAAAACAATGCCAAATGCGCATTTCGTTGCCCTTTTTCAACTGTTTCCATTCCATGACCAACACACACTATTGCACAGTTACACACAGCGAGAGAGAGAGAGAGACAGAGAGAGAGAGAAAAAAAGATAGAAAGAGAGAGAGCGAATGCCTTACCGAGAACCCAAATTAAGTACAACAAATGAGATTGTAGGCGGCTTTCGGGCGTTGGCGGGTTTTGAGACGCTTGCAATACAAACATGGCAGCAAAATAAATTTGTGTAATTGATGTGGCTAATTTGTCACTGGCCATGGCCACATCTCAGTCAGTTTTACAGGTGGCCCTGCCCCGTTGAGTGATATATCAGAGGCATGTCATCTATGTCTGCCCGCGTCCCCGCCGCCCCCACCAAGTAGGCTGCACACAATTTTATTTCGCCCGATGAAATTTTGATTTAAAGCCGCAGCACGCGCCACACAAACTTCCCCCGAAGAAAAAAAATAATAAAATTAATCGCATGCGCCAAATTACACAGCAACTGAAAATATGAAAATAAAGTACGAGTAAGTAAACCATTTTTATTGATAGAACTCAAAGCCTGCACACCCTTTAATAATTAATCCCTTCTTAAGCATCGGAGATGTAATAAGAAAACAATAAAAGAGTTTTGTAGACTGCTGATTTGCCATATGCCTCCTGATCAATAGACTCTTTGATATCTGTCTATGTACTACCCAAGATCGAACAGCGTCTGTCAGACAGAATCGTAGCGATTCATCTTTAACTAGACACAAATGAGTTTCAGAAAAATGCTTTTAGGAAGCAGTTTTTAAATAAATTGTTTGCTTTAATCTACCGCATGTATTATGCATTGTTATATTCACAGCATGTCTTGTGCGCTTGGCAAGTGAGTTGGTAAATATTATATCATCATGACAATATGAAATACTTGTTTTCTTTATTTTCTTGCTGCAAGCATAATGTCAAAGTTCCCACATGCCTTTTTAAGGGTATAGCAAAGAATAAAAGTTAACAGTGCGCTATATGAAAATTTCTTAAGTAAATATTCTAGGAAACTTTTTGCGCGTTGCCAGAATTCAGATAAACGGAAATGGGGCGGCACTTAAAAAAAAAGAAGAATCTCAACTCCTACAACAAGATGCAAGTCAACGGTTGTGAGAGGGGGTGGCGGGGAAAAAAAAAGGGTTCGGGCTTCGTCTTTGCATGCCCGTTGACTGTAATTAATTCCTTTTTGGGTTTCGCAAACATTTTACGCACTGCTTGCTTGTCTTTTATGTTTGGCCTAAGCCACTTGCAAAGATCGCCGCTGACAACTTAAAGCCAAAGTCGCGGAAAGGCAACTCAATCAGCAAAACTTAATGCAAAGCCGGCCGCAGCTATGCATTGCGCGGAAATAGCTAACGGAAACTTTCGCCAAAGTTATTAGCCAGGGCAAATTATTAAAATAAATTACCAAAAACTGTCCACAGCCCAAAGTCTCCAGCAAACAAAGCATAAATAAACTAATTTAAGTTTCTCCACTGTTTGGACATTGCACTCACTGTCAGCTTCCTTTAACTACCGACGTGAAGCACAGCTGGCCAAGGACACGATCCTACAGCCGTCTGGCATCAGTTGTGGACACCCAAAATAAGAAAAGAAACAAAAAACAAAACAAAAAGGCCGTCTCATTTGGCGTCCAATAGCCAAGCCTCTTCTCAGCCAATTCGGCACGCACCCCAAAAAAAAGTTACACATTCCCTGCACATCTACGATTAGACGGTGTCCTTTGATTGACACCATATTTTAAATGCTATATAAGAATGCAAGTAAATGAACTAATCACAGTTTTCTAGTTACTGAAAAAGTTTGATTTTCATCGCTTACTTCTTGAACAATTGAACTTCTTCCTTACTTGGAAGTAATTGCTTTCCACAATTGCTAATATATTATGAAACTACTCGATACATCTTGTAACATAGAAATAAATCCAATCAATGAGTTCGAAATGAGGTCTTAGGGTATCTCAGAGTTGAGCCCTGCCTTGTGTATGTTCATGTGTTTACTCGCGTCTTAATCATATTCAGGAAAAACAGCAAAACGGAAATCACAAAAAAATACAGTTTTCAACAGACGCATCTTGGTCATAATTTAAAAGCCACAGAAGACACCTAAACAAAAAAAAAAGGAAAAATGTGTATATCAAGTTTTTGTCTACGCTGACTCTGTTTTTTGCTGATGTCAGGAACTCTTAAGGATGCCAAGGCATTAGCGGCTAAGTTTGTAGCCGGGTCAAAGTTCAGCATTCCATCTCACCCAGAGTCCCGGCAATTCGGCTGTTGCCTTCCTGTCAAGAATTTGCATATTTGCGGTTTTCTTGACGCTGCGTGTCCATCGCATATGGGACCCAGAATACTTTTGTTACGTTTTTCAGTGTATTTATTTTTTTTTTGTTGGCTGCTTGGTCGTGTGAAATTTAACGCCCGTTTTTGTCGCATTTTTGGCTTGGCTACGTTTCTGCCCCTAATAGACTGCATAGAAAATGAGTCTAGTAATTTGATGGCACCACATTGTAGCCAAAAATAGCCAGCCTGCGGTCCACGCTGAAAATGAAACACACACTAATGTCATATGACATGTGAGCTGCTGAAATTTTAATTTGTAAAATGTTCAAATGTTGCAGGTATTTGTCTGTTTTGGTTTTTCCTATGTATAGTTTCGGCAACCAAATATATATGGTCTCTATTTCCAGGTAAAATCAAATAAATAATTGGTATTATAGTATAGATAACAATGCTTTTGTCCTTTTGGCTTTATTAAATATGAGTTGAAATAAAATGAAGAAGTTGTGTTCGTAGTACACAAAGAACACAGTATTTGCTAGTTCAGCAACAGAGTTCACAATGAGAGCTTAGGTTGTACAGTCTGGCACACCAATATTTCCATTTATATAAATTCCATCACATTTTTCTTTAACAACTTTATGCATTTGCTCCTGGATTTGCATATCAAAATTAGTCTCCTCCTTTTGCTAAACCAACTTGTGAACTTTTCTTGCTGTCGCCAGATTATTCTGCTATCTGGATTTTGATTTGATTATCGTGATATTTACATTTCACATAACTGCAAATTCGGCCTATACCCAAACATAGTTCTCTCAGCTTCGAATCGAAGATTCAGCGATTAAGTTGGAATACTCTCCCCCCCTGCACATCTTGCAGTCCTGTGCAAAGTTCGCGCCCAATCAACCTTGTCTTGAGCCCACTTAACACGCCCGCACTCGGACTTTGGCTACGCTTAGATTTATTTGACACATGATACCGCTCCCACCCCCCTCTCTAACCATCGCCCCGTCAACAAGCTGGCAAAGCTATCCACAATTGGCTTTGCGGTTGCTTTGGGCCTGCCACGGACTGTGTGTAATGTACTCGATGTACACATGTGTCAACAATTCCGCTACCCGCTTCACTTGTCCAGCGTGACGTATACGCAATGTTGCTTGAGCTCGTTTGTATTTAAGCCTAAATTATTAACCGAATAGCAGCGACAAGCGTACATACATTATTGCTAAGCCATAAGCGCGTACACTGAGCACTTGAAACTAATACACACGCACACACAAACACGCACACACACTATACAAGCAAATGGGTCGCAGCAACAGCAGCAATTTCATGAGTCATTTAACCGAGTTGTGTGAGCAGCACAAAAAAGATCGATGAATGCTGCGTTAATGTGTGTGTGTGTGTGTGTGTGTGTGTGTGTGTTGGTGTTTGTGCTCGATGTTGTTGTGCATAGCACATTGCTATGTTTATGAAACTCTGACAGCACACATATGTAAGTCTGTATGTGTGTGTGTGTGTTTGCTATTGGACATTCATATTGTTGAAGTGCGCAGAAAAACATAAACACCAAATCGAAAGATGAGAAAAAGAAATTGAAATAAAGAAAAATAAAAACTGGCAACATTTGCCACTGGACGGTCGGCATCTTCTTTGGGCTGGCATAATGAAAATAAGCAGAAATGTGTATGTGTGCGAAACTCAAACACACTCACATAAATTTAAGCACAATTCGGATAGAAACGGAAGTTCAACGCCAACGTCCATCCGCTGTTTGCCTTTAATCTCGCCCCCATCTTCCCAATTTTTGTGGGCATCTGGGTTGCCTATGCTCTGACCCAAAAGTGCGGAAATTAAAACATATGTATTTATAGCCAACACATGCACATCGTGTTTTGTAACTAACAACCAAAGCAGCAACAGCAACAACCAGCCCAGCAAAAACGAGTGCAAGCAACGAAACAGCAGCCACAACCAAGTTGGCCCCAAGCTTATAACTGACCCCCATTTAGCAAGCAACCTTCATGCAATAACAACAGATATGCATCTGTGCTACACATCTGTGTGCGTGTGTGTGTTGTGTATGTGTATTATAGGGATTTTTATTGTTCTTCCTCGATTTGATTCGCTTAACGTTCAACTTTTATATCTCAGCATTCAAATGTTTCTTGTGCTCCAAAAAACGCTTGCACTTCGACCGGTCAGCTGAAGCCGCAAGTGTTGGCCAAGTGTTGGCGTTCGTGTTCAAGTCTTTGGTTAGCTGGCTGATGTTGCCCAGTGTAGGAGCACTACCAACTCTTGCCGTAATCCGCTTAGCTACACCCAACCAGCCAAGCCGAAAGTGCAGCTGGAGACGCACCCAGAGGCAGAGCCGGTGAATAAACGGTTGTCCAGCCGCTTGGCCGCCAACAGCAGCTGCTGTATGCTCCGGGTTAAGTGCTTGTAAAATTACTGTTTGTGGATTTTCAAATGGAAATTAATTTGCACCAAGAGATAGTCAGATAAAGATATAAACAAAACAAAAAAAAAAAAAACAAAAAAAAGCAAAAACTAAGACGAAAAACCCTTCAAGTGTTGTGGTTTTGCGGCTAACCGTTAAATCGAGTCTCCAAGTGCTCTGCACTCATGCCGTGTGCAGTTTTAAATGTGAAAATCAATGGAATTTTAGTGCTTAAATAAATTACAATATACAATTTTAGACACACTTTGTTGTGGAACATTCATAGACATAAATTCAAAAGCTTTTAACAAAATTAAATTATTATTAATGTTATATTTTTTGTTTAACATCTAACATTATTCATATTTACAAAACTATATGTTTACAAAAACAAATCAGTCAACTGTCAATATACAATATTTTAATATAGTACAAGTAAGTAATTAATTAATGAAAAAGATATAACTTATTGGCCAGTTATTAATAAGTTGACTTAAGTTAGTTCAAAGTTGGTTAAGTTCAGTTAAAGTTGAGAGTTTTGCCAGCTGCAGCGCATATTTGACTAGTGTGTGAAGCCGACGTTCTCATTCCGTCAGTTAAGTATTTACATTTGCGCATTATCCGATTCCTTCGAACATTTGCAAGCTTGGCCAGCCACTTAAGCCCCATTACGCTTAATCTCAAAAAAGGGTTGTCCCATCAAGTATACGCCCTGTGCTGTAGTTGGTTGGATGTTGTTCGCATTGCACCATCTTCACCCATTCTCAATGATTTCACTTGAACAAGCTGTGGGTAGAAATTTAATTTTAGTTGCTTTCACAGTGCTGGTAAGAGTTTTAATTTAATTATAGCTCCATTTGTGGGCATAGTACATAGCACACACACAGTCAGGCATAAGACTTACGGATTATGTCCACAATAAATGTCTGCAGTGTGCAACACGCCTTTGTGTTTAGCAAACATATCCACATGCACGCTTGCACGTACACACACACACACACGCGCAACACACACTTGCATTTAAAATAACATGACTGGCATATTGCACTTTTCTCTACGCAATAATTATTCGAGTATGAAACGAACCGAAACGGACTCTACAAAGTCCAACTAACTTTTTAATGCTGATTATCCGGCCGGCCGCCCGGATATCTTACTCATTCCCTCTCTATCTGTCTCTTCACATCTCTACCACACTTGAGAATCTAATAAAACAATTTGGCCTAAAAGCAAAATTGGTGTGGGCAGATTGTGTTAAAATGAATGCCAGCTCAGACCTCATGTTTCATGCTTGCTGAGTTCAGTTTGTAGATTGGAATCTAAGACAGAGCCCACAGCCTGGCCTTAATTAAGCATTGGCCATTTAAATCAATATCCGCAGAGCAACTTGAATAATAATAAATTCTTATTTATTTATGATAAATTAAATAAACCACTCTAGCACACACAGCAGCGGATTTCTTCCACTACTTGCGCGCCGCTCTATTTGTCAACGTAGATTTCGCATGGTGGTTTGTCATTGATTTATCACAAGTGGCTGCTATAACAATTCAATAACTTTTGCCAGTGAGCGTCGAGCTGCCAAAAAGCCGCAAATAACCGCTGTGCTCGTCAGCAAGGGGCTAGTGGTGCGGCACCGAAGGGGCAATACGCAAAAATGTATTACAGTCATAAAGTGCAGCACACCCTCAAACATCAAGTGGCGCAACCAACGGCAACGGCAACAGCAACAACACTCCAACTTTGAAATATACGACATATACATACAATCAACTGTTTTTCGAATCTCTGTCTCTCTCTCTCTCCCTCTCTCTCTCTCTCTCTCTCTTTCCCACTGACTGAATGAACGACTGACTGAATGACTGGCGGACTGATGGGCAGGTTGCCTGACCATGAACTCAATGCCGAGTATTATTCACACTACTCAACTGGCTTCAAACAGATGCCATTCATGTTTGCTCAGGGTGTTGTTTACATTTTGCAAAAGTATTAAAAAATGCTTATAGACAGAAATGGCAAAATTTAATTGCATCTTTGTCTAAGTATTGTATTCGATGTAGAATGTTTTTTTTACTTTTTTATGATTAAATATGTATATTGCTGTAAATGAATTTTTTAATTTGAAAAATTTTAATTTTAAAAATGCCTGTATTTTACAATTTCTGTTTTTTTTTAGTTTTAAGGATAAGATAGATATTATATATACATATACTGATCGGTCGAATCCATCCACAATCATATCTTCATCAAACTAAACCTATTTTCAAAATCAATGCCGTTACCAAATCAAACCAATATTTCATTCACAGTAACGAACATAATTCAATCGGCTTAGCATTTGCCGAAACTCTGCACTACCGCACAACTCAATGCAATGGCTGATAATGTATTGAGTGCTGATGATGTAAGCAGCTATACAACAAGTTGATTAAATGCCATCCGAAATCAATAGTCGCAACGATGAACGATGTTCTGCTGGCCGAGCAGGCGAGTCATGGTGCACTGATTTCGGACAAGTGTGGTCAGCGTGACCCAATCCTTTGCCAATTTACACATTGCACAACATCCAACACCATAAGCAGGCCATCATTTACACCTACATTACAACACACACACAAGCACACACATACATACACACACACATGCACAACTGCAGCTGCCATTAAGTATTATGGCACTGAAGTGCACCATCTCCTCCCATTCCAAGACCACAACAATCCTTATTGCATTTTGTGCAGTACTTGAAAACGGTAGATGGCGAGATTGTTATCTCATGCATATAGGATGGCGCATTATATGGCCTCTGGCCATAATATATATGGCACATTATGCGACGATGATGGCGATTGTGACGTCGTTGGCGTTGGCGTTGGCGATGGCGATGGCAATGGCGATGGCGATAAGTATTACTGCCGCTGTTGGGCAGCACTTGACACAAAACAATAGCAACAGCGGTGACCAGCGCACTCACATTTCGTATACATATATAGAAAACTTTTCGACATAAAACAATAAAAGTTTTTCGCTTATTGCCCACTTGTCCTTGAGTGGTTTTGCATGAAGTTACCAGGTTGACCCCACTACGGTCATTGATGATGATAATGATGATGAGGATGGTGCTGTTGGTATTGGTGTTGGTGTAGATATCTGCCTGCATTTCGCTAACGGACGCTCAATATTTCGTTAATAAAATATACACACACATCTACATGCATAAAATTATACATAAAGTATATATTATGTAGCACACTTTGGAGCGTCCATTAGGCGTTGCTCCACATCGCATCGCATCGCGTCTCATCGTTAAACGGTGGCTTCGAATATATATTTATTGATTTTCCATCAGCGTTCGTTCAAGTGTTTAACTATGTGCTAATATTTATTAAAAACCGTTAAGATACGTTACGTAACAGCACATACAGCTTTGGCACTCTCGCGCTCTCGCTCTCGCTCTCTCTGCCTCTGTCTCTGTCTAAATCTGTAAATTATGAGCCTGACAGGATACGGGCCAGAGCAAGTGAGTAAAACATGTTGTTAACATAATGTAATGTAAGCGATTGCTTTGCTGCGCATTCATTATGCTTTTCACAGGGCGTATGATTAATCTAATTTCATTATGTTATCGTCTATGCCACATCTTTTGCTCGCCCACAGCTGTACGGCTTTTGTTCGGCTGTCCAGCTATGAAAAATGGTTTGCTTTTGTTTTGCTTGGTATTTACTACCTCGTTGCTGAAATCACAAGCTCTTTCACAATTACTTTGCACATAAGCAAACAAACAAACAAACCAACACACACACACACACACACACACACACACATAGCACAGTAATTTACGACCCATTTGTGCTAACCCATTGCCATTAAAACAACTTAATTAACAGTTGACATAATATGCTTTAGTTATTTTTTTGTTATTTTTTGTTTCTCAGATTTTTCTTTTATTTTTCGCTTACTCTTTGCATTTTCACAAGTTTCACAAGTTTTTGGATTTTAAATTCTTACATTTTTAAAAGATTTAGTTTTCCTTTTTCATCGTACTTTGCTTTATTTTCTCTGGTTTTCTCGCATTTAATTGAAAGTTACTTTCAAAGTTGGTTTAGCTTTAATAACATCATTAATTCAATTTTTTTTTTTTTTTGGGTTTTCTGTAATAAATAGACTATACTGTATGTATACATGTATATATATATAGCCCTTTTTTAAATGTAATAATATAATTATAAATACACATTTACATATACAATATTTACGTCAGTTTTCTGCAGTTTCTTTTCTGTATCATTTTAATTAGCTTAGATCGTAAATACTTTAAGAATTTGTCACTTTGTTTTTAGCTAGTTTGCTGTACTTAACGCTGCGGCCTACTCGTAGTGAAAAGTCTGTGAAAGTGTCTTTGTTCGAAGTTGTAGGAAGCTTGAAAATAACGCAAGGTATTTCTGAAAAGTTAACAATATTAAAAATGTTTACATTACGCGATTGACAAAAACAAAACCAAATCCCAATATGGAATTGAAAATAATTATCATGCAAAAATATCAATTATCAATTAATTATCCTTCACATTTGACATATTAAAAATTTTTCACTCATAAAAAAACATTATAAGCTGAACTGCACATTGTAAAAAGATATATGCTGGTACCTATAGTATTAAAGAAAAACCAATCAAACAAATTTTGTATTCAATACAAATGTTGGACACATTAATAGCTGAGTATTTGCATCTGATGGCGTTTTGTTGTTGTACTTTGTTGTAGTTGTTGAAAAGCCAATGAAAAGTGTTTCCGAGCATAAGTTGTAGTTGGGGTTGAATAGTTTTTGCTGTTGCTGCTGTAAAGCATGCTCGATGAAACTTTTCAGTTTTTTATGTACATATATATTTATATGTTTTTTTTCCATTGATTGTATTTTTAACTTTTTCAATGCTTATTATTTTCATTATGTTTGTTATTTTGCGAATACTGTTATATAAACACTGAATTAAATTGGTTTTCCCTTTTTTTACTTGTACTTTTGCAAATTTGTGTATGCTTTTTGTTTTCTATATACTTATAATGACAAGAGTGAAGTGATTGTTGAAAAATTAAACAGTATTGTGAAATAAAATGCTCAATTTTCATTCCAATAAGCGGAAAGAAGTTATTTGAAGTATTTACGCAAATTGCAACTGTATTTGAAAGCATCGAAAGTATTGTCAATATTTTCACTGAAAAAAAACAAATTTGCTATAAAAAATTGTGGCCAAGGAAACCTTTGCTGCTGTGCCGATGAAACAATGATAAATTTGAGATAATCGATTTTGAAAAGTCAGTAAATTGTTCCTGTAACTCGTAAGATGGAAAAAATGAAATATTTGAAATAATCAATGCTGAATTATTTACATGATACTCAACTCATTTCTAAGCTTCACAAATAATTAGAAATAGTCAATTGAGAATCGGCTCTCAAATATAAAAGTAACTCGGTGTGTAATAAAAAAAAAAGTGGAATTAGTGATTAAGGAATGCAAAATCGAACGACAACAAACATATTTTGAAGGAAACTCAAAGCAGAACCTTTTAAGGGCAGATCGAATAGCTTAATTTGTTCAACAGATTGTCCAGTATTAAGTTTTAAAAACTTAACTGAATCTCGTTTGGAATTTCTGCAAATTTGCATATGTATATTTTAACTATTTTTGGATTAATTTTTGTTTTTTTTTTTTTGTTGTAATTGTCTAATTCATGTCTTATTGATTTTTATATATTTTTCATTTAATAACAACATATAAATTTTGAAATGTGCAACATGATCTCGTTCAAATTGTATTTACCCTTCAGTTCTTCAGCGCACTCTCCCAATCCCAATCGCACATTAATTATGCTTAACTTTAATTTAGTAATGCAATTTGTACACACATTTAAGAAACATGTTTAAAATTATTATAACTTATGATAGGAGTATTTAAATATTTCATCTTAATATTTGCTTTTTATGAATTAATGCCTATGATGTTCGGGAAAACTTTTATTTTATCCGTATTTTGCCTGTTTTACTTTAACGGCATTCGTCGCTGGCTTAAAGTCCTCGATGAACTTTTCGCCTAGGTTTATGTTTGAGTTTTGCTTTTTCCGGTGTGAAATAATTTTTACAGTGTTTTCGTTATTTTTTATATAAGTATGTTTATGTATTTATACGATTTTGTATATGCTTTAGTCAGTACTTGAAATTTGCTGCGCAGTTGAAGTTTAACATTTAGAAAATTTCTCAGTTGTATTTTTTTGTATTTTTCCTTTTTATTTTTTATTCTTGTTTGCTTAATGTGTCTTGAGTTCCATTTCGTTAAACATTTATTTTTACGCCTATTTGAATTTAGAAAACAAGTTGTTTGCCTTGGGAATAGTCACAGTGTGGCATCTAGAATACGCTAAACACTTGTAGCATTTATTTTAACATTTAGCTGGCTTCTATTGTTTTCCTTTTGTTGTTCTGTTTAATTTTGTTTTGAAAATGTTTTAGTAGGCTTGAGCAGTGTTCGTTTTGGGGAAGGTCTCTACACAAAATGCAAGCGAAAGTTACTTTTGTTAATTCTGCTTTAATTTTTGTTTGCTTGATAAGTTGTAAATTTCGCTTTTGGGAAACTCCTTGAAAGAGAAATCAAAGATGTACAGAAACACTCAACAAGCGCGTGAGATTATGCGATGCTGCCTATTTACAGGATTAGAAACTTAAAGTTAGTGCAACAGAACCGATCAAACGATATCATACAAAGTTGTACTTAAGAAAGGCGACAACTTGGCTCTGTTCTCTCGTATTTTAATATTGGGCTAATTATTACGTATACGTCACGGATTCATAGAAAAACACAATAGCCAATAGATTATACATATTAGTTACTATTAAATAGTTACAGCTTATGTATGTAGTCGTGTTTCTTGTGTGTATATGTCTATGTGTTTGTGAGTGTGAGAAAGTTACTCTAAGATGTTATCATATAAGTGTATTTATATTAGTCTAGTTTCTAAGAGTGGGCTTCTTTTTCTTTTTTCTTTTTGTTTTGTTTCCTATTTTCGAGCTATTTGTTGAGGGGATGCTCACCTTATGTCTGCCTCATATACTTGCGTAAACGTCGCTGCTGCTGTTGTTCTTGTTGTTGTTGTTGTTGTTGGGCTTGCTGTTGCATCTGCTGTTGCCGATTGCTCAAATTGTTGTTGATGTGGGCCACGCCCTCGCCAATGCCATGTGAAACTGAGCAGCGAGGCCAGCAGACTTAAAATACATTCGAGGATGTATCTGATACTACTGCTGCTGCTGCTACTGCTACTGCTGCTGTCCCTTCTGGTAGGGGCAACTCGAAATTGCAGTGTCGATGTCGCTGCCGCGGCTGCACCACTGAGGGCTGCATGGAGTGCCTGACAAATGCCAAAGTGCAGAAGCACACAAACAGGTACACTAAGAGATAGCGATGCGGAGACATGGGAGGATGGGCTGGTGCCGCGTGCTGCATTGCTGCTGGGAACTCCCCTGGAAACGGAATGAGAAACACCTGTTTAATTTACATCTTTATTGCTGTTCTCATACTCAGATATTGGGTGAAACGAAAATAGTTAAAATATGTATTTATATGTATTTATGTATGTACATATTGTGTGTGTGTGTGTGTATGTGTGTGTACATTTCCTTTTGCATGTATTCAGTGCGTGTCCTTGTGTATATTTTGCTTGAAGTAGTTGTCTATTAGAAGGTTGTTAATAAATGTGTAAATGTGTCAATGCGGAGCTGATTATCATAGACATTGAGCAACAATTCGTATCAGCTCACGCAGAAGTGCACCTACAAAGTGAAACTTGTTTTGCAGCCCTCAAAAAAACATCAAGTAACAGAACAACTTCGAATGGAAAATACTCAAAGAACGTCATCAAATGGGTTGCAAAAGTCAAACAGGCACATGAGACATGAGAGTATAGTACATATGTGTATATATTCAGATACAAAGGATATTCGACACTTGCTGGGGAAAAAACATTGCACACACAGAACGTGTTACCAGAGACAAGTGGCATCAATGACGCAGCTGCAACAGCAACAGCTGCAGCTGCTACATCAAGCAAATACAGTGGTGCGAAACTGACTTGTGGAGTGTTTAACATAGTTAGATATAACTTATTTAATATAATTGCGATCCATATACAAAACTATTCAGTACTATTAATTAATATAGATATATATAATAATAAATCCGAAAATGATAAATAAAAAAAAATAAATAAATAAAAATTAATTGATAATAATTTAATTGTTTAGTTTACTTTATCCAAAGATTGTCTATCGAGGGACATAACAAAAGAGGCAAACGATAATATTAATTTTTAAATAGTTGTTTTCAAAATACAAGTTTTTTAAAATTATAAAGTCATTTACATTTACAGTTACAAGCATTATTTTAAGTACTAAATGCCGCCTTTCTAACTGCTAAGTAATAATTTGTACACTGGGCTTAAATAATTTTAAATCGTTCTCACAGGCGTTGTTTCAAAAGTTTTCCACTGTGCATGTCCACCATGAGCCGACGAAGCTGATGCTGATGCGACAAGCCAAATAAACAAATAAATACACAAACAAAGGAATGAAGAGACAAACACGTCCAGGAATTTATATTGTCTTTGGTCGTCTCGGATTCTCTTTTTCCTGGGCCTCTATGTCGCTCCAGCAGTAAACAATAAAAGCCAAATAATGCAAAAACGTAAAGCAAAAGAAATGGGAGTAAAAACGAGAAACCAAACAGAAGCCGCCATCATTGAGAGCGAAGCACGGTGAAAACAAAAGTAGAACTACTACAAAAACAAGAGCAGGAACAACACAATGTTGACTGCCACTGCTGTTGGCATATAATAATAAAAATAACAACAAAACAAAATGTAACGTCAACAACAATGCAAAGTAGCAACACAAAACAGACAAAACATAATAATAATCAGAAACAAGTGTGCCAAAGCAGTTAACGGAAACAACGCGCATTGCATGCACAATATGGTAACAAGGATGAGTACACCCTCATCGCTATGTGTGTGTTAGTGCTGTGTGTATGTGCGTGCTGTGTGTGGTGCCATCTCTGTGACATTATCTAGCAGACACCGTTGCGACAATGACAACGACGACGGCGACGACGACAACTTGACATTAGTGAAAGTCGCAAAGGAAGTGGCATGCAGCATAAAGTCAAGCTAGGCAAAATGGGAAAGTAGGAAGCGGGTAGTAATGGGGTAGGTGAGTTAGGTGGGCTAGATGGGGGTGCTGTAGACCAAGCGTAACATAAACATAATTTTCATGGGCCACGCTCGCTCCGTAACCACTGCAAGCCACCGTTCCATGCCCAAAGACGTGCTGCGAAAATGTCGCAGCTTTTCCAACAGCGAAAGCAAAAAAGAAAACTTCAGCTGGGGCTTAGAGTGCTGTGAGTTGCTTTGTTCGTCGTAATGATTACTGCTGTGCACACAATTTTTGAGGTAAGTGCGGGGGGGGGGGGGGGCTAAAAGGAAAACTGTATTTTTAATTTTCATGTAGCACATTGGCAGTTAACGCAAAGTATATTGAATATATATGGCAGATATTGTAAGTTTGCCGCCCCCTCCCAACAACAGCAGCCCCCAATCAGCATTTTTCCACACCCTTGGCTGACTCGTTGGCGACACCCCCTAGTTAACAGACACTTTCTAATCAATATTTGCGCTGTGTTTTTCACAGTTTTTCAATTTATTGTTTCAATTTTTAAAGATTCTTTGCCAACATGAACTTCACTCGTTGGCTATTTTCAGCACTGTCTTTAAATGCGTGTCTTTAGACCAGTTACTTCCACCTCAAGTGGCACGCTCTAATGTTTCCACATCGTCTTTCCGCCCAGCACCTTTTGGCCTGGTTTATTTAGTGTCAGTGCTTGTGTTACCTGTAGCTGCATTTCTATGGCTGCCCAAATACGACTTGAGCTCTCAGATGGCTGGAAGCCATTAACGGTTTTCAGTTCTTTTGGCATTAAGCTACACATTGTGTATCTAGCTTTGTATTTATCTCTAATTTCCCACTAGTTATTTTAGTGCACGACAGACCACCCTTTAAGTGAGCAATTAATTTTCATCTTTTTAAATCATCATTTGTTTTAGAACAACGTAAACGATTTTAAGCTACGCACAACTTGTTCGCTCAACCGAATTCTTACCGTACACTTCTTGATAACTATTCCGAGTTGGCTCAAAGGGATTCCTTGGCAAGGCATTTGCTGCGCACCATTTTCAGTTCAGTGCATTTCTCATACAATTATTAACTGAAGTTCTGACTAATCTTTTGCAGTACTCTTCAACCGACTGAGCATCACTTTAAAATGCCAGCCGAGCAACTCTTGATTCCATTCATCATGCCGCGCCGTTCTGGCATTCAGTTGCCAGCCACAAAGCATTCATAAACCCGCATTAGCCACAATGCTGTCCCGTTAGCCCAACCCTTTTGCCTCCTTCATTAGCATGCCTTACTTCAACACATTTCATGCATTCTTCTTCCACTTTTTCTTTCTTTTTTTCTTCTGCATCTTCTTTTTCATCTACTCTTACTCTGAATCTGAATACCCACAACGTAGTCAGACAGTTTCTGGCCATTTGTGTATATTTCTGTCCATCTCGACAAACTTTCGCCTTGGTCCATTGTGCTCTGAGTTTACTTTTTGAGAATTTAAATTATTATCAGGGTATTTAAACTTTATCACAACTTTTGCTTAGCAAAGGCATATGTTATCTTTAATCTTTGATCTTTAATCTTTAATCTGGATGCAAACTCGAACCTTTTTTTCCGGTTGAAGAATTTAATAAACTATTTTGCCATTAACATATTTTGTTTTTAAATTAAAATTATTATGGGATTAGTTTTATATATGAATATTAAAAATTTGTTATGAAACAATTTCAATCCGTACACTCAGAAAAAAAATCACTCTGAATTTTAGAAAATCGTCCCGAAAGCCAGAAATGTTTTCTTTTTCTTAGAAATAATTAATCAAATGGAATAACAAAAATTATAATTGTAAGAAGGAAATATATTTCTTAATAAAAGAACATTTTCTTTTAGTAACAAATATATATCAAGACAGTTGAAGTGCAAACCAAAATTTTAGAGAATCATTTTTGCAATTTAAAAAAAAGCAATAAAATTAGCTTTCGTTTCTGATAGTTTAAAGAGGACGAGTAGCTCATGGGCAGTCATCCATCTCGGTTTCGGTTTCAATTTTAAAATAAAAGCAACAATAAAATTAATAGTACAATTTGTACAATATACAAAAAATCTCACTGGAAATATATTCATATTATTGGAAAAAGGCCAAAAAAATGGCGATTTTCTAAAATTGAGGAGATTTTTTCTATTTTATTTAAGGGAATTAAAACACTTAACATTAAACGCTTTCTATGCTAAGGGTATACGCAGTTTCGGTGTGGCAATAAGTACTGTACAGGTTGTTTTAATTTTCTTTATGTGGAAGTGTTGCTTGTGTGGCTGTGGGTGTGTGTGTTGGTTGTGTTGTCGTTGATTTTACTTACCATTCAGCACATGTACCGTTACGCTTTTGGGCTTTGCATTTGATGGATTACATTGATAATGCCCGGAGTCCGATGGACGCGCTGATTTAATCAGCAGAAACGATGTCGTCGTGTCACCTTTGTTGGTAACAACCGAGACGCCGCCCCGTGGCGAATCGTAGTTGATTATCTGCAAAGAGACAGAGACAGAGACAGAGCGAGCGAGAGCCCCGACAATTGCAGAGTAAGCCGAAGTACTTGACCATTTATGTACACACACACAAAAAGAGAGGGGCGCAAGAGAGAGAGAGAGAGAGAGAGAAAGGAGCGCGAGAAATAAACATGGCCAATTTGTATGCGAGTGACATTTACAATGCCGCATGGACGCAGTCGCATCAAATTAGTTTTTATGCGACATTCATTTTCTAAGCCATAAAATTGTTTTGTGTGCGGATTACGCATACGCACTGTTGCACGCCACTGAAAAATTAAAATCTTTGAGCGTGCTACAAAAACAAAATTTATATATGCATGGCAAAGAAAAAGAAAGATAGGCGAATAAAAGCAAAACAATAAAATTAAATCTGTTCGTGGCAAAACTGGCACTAATGGCAACTTGCGACCACTCCCACTCCTACGCCCACTTTCCCACCCCGTTCCCACACTCACTCAACCCTTCTTAAAAGCATTCTCTGCTCTATAGAAAATACATAATAATAGAAGGGCTGTGAGCAGCAGCAACCCTTAATATTCCCAATACAATAAGCTAAAACATGGCCGTGACTAAAGTCCCAAAGCATGAACTGAAGTAAAACACCTAAAATGGAAAACTAAAACGTGGCTTTAACAGCCGCAGGGATGCCACTGACAACAACAATAGCTGGAAGAGCTCTGGGAGCAGCGGGAGCAACGCAATCGGCACTGGAAGCCAAACCAAAATCCATTTAAAACCCTTGCCTCAACGGGTTTTTTCTTTCCTTTTGGGTTACCTCCCTTGGTATAGTGCTTAAATGGCATTTTCCTGCAGTCAACAAAATAGAAACTCAAAATAAAAGAGGGGTGCCTGAAAAAAGAAAAAGCAAAAGAAAAGAAAGAGTTGCACAGTTTTTGCCATTGCAAAGCTAATTTAAAAGTTACTAAATTGAAGCAGCGCTTCAGATCCCTCATCATTTATAGGCAGCGCCATAATGATACCCCAAAGTAATTGCCTGTCGAAATTGACAAAAGCCCAAAAAAAAAAAACAAAAAAATGAAAATGAAATGCAAAAAAAAATACAAACTCCTTACACTTACAGCGTTGTTGTGATTCCAAAAGATATAGGCCGGCGGCTCAGGTGAATTGAGTATGACACAGGTGAGATTTATAGTCGAGCCGCTTTCTATATACAAATCTGGTGCGCCGATAATTTCCGTTGAGGGCTCTGCAAGACAAAAATAGAAAAAAGAAACAAACAAGTTGCATCTTTGTAATTACTTGAATACTGTATAACTTAGTCCAGCAAGCGATTATAGCCTATTTTTGTAGACAACCCTCAAACTGCTCATTTGAGCTTGTGCTGCAATTATTTTTAGGCCTCTTTCAATTAAATTACCTACCCGTCTACCCTTCTAGGGCACTTCGGTACGAAGATTTAGCTCGAATGAAATGGCAATTAGGTAAATACAAATTTAGGAGCTTGCTCGAGCCGCCTCATTAGGAGTACAAGTGTAATTTAAATGCGCAACAATTTCAAAAGATTTTCATTGAAATTTTCATAAAAGTGAAGTGCTCGTTTCACCCAATTCCTCATCTCCCTGCCTCCCTCCCTCCCTCCCTGCCTTTTGCGCTCCTCCCCAGCGACTGGAAGTTGTATTTTGCCTTGCGCCATAGCAACAAGTGCCAAAACTTTACTTAAATATTATTCAGAATGCCATTTAATTTAATGGAATCCTTATCAACATCATTAATATATAAGCCCAGAAAATTGTTTCTCCTAATTTATATCGAAACTTTAACAGCAGCAAAGCTTAACAGGATACCTAATTTGTCCTTAACAGTTTCTCACAGGACGAATACCAGATAGACACTAAGCCCACTCAATTTAATTTCAGAATTCAAACAAACTATTGATATCAAAGTTAGTCAGACCTATTGAGTTATGTCTAATGATAACTTAAGATTGGCCTCATCAATTATTGAACTAAACCTCTCTCTGAACGTTTTAGAGCCACTCGAAATGTCATCCAAATATTACAAATTTATTATGTGATTGGTTTGGTTATCTGGCGTTCTTAATTGAATCACAATGTTTTACCACACAGCGAATATTATTGGTAATTTGCCATCTAGATAATCAATTTGTTAATCAAATTGGTCATTTGATATTTGTATTTGAAGTGTTCACTTGCCTAATTAGCTTGACAGCATTTTTGGAAATATAAACATTATTTCAATAAATAATACATTGCAAGCCTTTTAAGTTGATAATTAATTAACTTATTTGTTATATTTTAAGGTAGTTTAATATTAAACTAATTATATCAAATTTTCGGCGCATTAAATTCAATTACTTTCATATAGCCAAACCATTAAAAATGTGGGAAGTGAAAGGGAAGCCTAAAGTCTTAAAGAAGGAAGACCCGTTAAGGATAATTTTCTGATCGGCATCCATGTTCATCTGTTCCTCTGTATCAATGAGCCCATCTCAGAGACCATAAGATCTGAACCATAATACCATAATCTGATTTAGGTTTTTTAATTTTATCGGTAACTGTACCCGATTTGTGAAATCGAAAGACTCAAATATAAAGAAATCGCCTCACGATTCACATATATTATTTCAAGGCATATTTTTGATCAACTATACAAATTTCACAAAGAACGGAAAAGAAACACCAAAGAAAATTACTATCAGAAAGCTTCATATGTATTTAAAAGTTCGGTTTAGGGTATCTCCTAGTCGAGCTCATACTAACTTGTAGTTCTTGTACCTGTGAAGCAAAGCATTTATTGGTACAATGTGAATGGTTTCCAAGACGACTTTGATTTCTTGGAGTGCTACAAAAGTGCCCTTCTAACTTAGGCGTAGCGGAGTACTTACCAACAACAGTCAAGTGAATGTAGTGACTCATGTGGGGTGTTGTCGACACTTGGCACTCGTAGATGCCGGAATCGCGGTGTTGCGGATATTTGATTTGTAGCATCCAGTCTTCCGTCTGCGGTTGATGTATGGCCCGAAAGCGCTGATCTGAAGTGTACGTATAACGACCGACTGTTAGCAAATGGATGTCCCGATGACGCACCCACGAAACCTGCAGTAACATCTGTATAAAAAAAGGGAGAAAAAACACACGCACACAAAATCGAATCAAAAGTTGAGTCATACAATAAGATTTCATTTGTCAAGCCAAAATTTGCGTGTTAAGTTTAATTTATTGTGCAAACAGCTTAAAAAGTCTATTTCACACGCAATCTTTGGAGGGGTTTGTTTTATAACAAGGGGGATGTTTGTCCTCCTCTTCTCCTTCTCCATCTCCATCTCCTTCCATTTTTATTTTATTTTTTTGTTGTCTTTGGAAAATGCAAATTTATTGTGAAATGTTTGATATGTTATTCTTTTATGCTAAAGAAAATCAAGAACTTTGAAGCACACATGTGACGCCCTCGACGAAGGGTCGAAGACAAACACAGCCTACCCTTATCAATGTGACTGCCGGCAACTTTGCTGCTGCCTCGAGGCAAAATTGATGGCAACAGGATGGTGGTGGTGGTGGGCCACGCCCATGCTAATGCACACCTGTTTGGCAACCACCTGCTGTTAACGTGTCTAAGCTCAAACTTTTTTTAAGTGACTGTGATTTAGGGGTGTGGACAAACGAACCCACCCACCCCTACACCCATCCCTTCCCGACAGTGTCGCGTGTCATACGTCAGCTGTGTGCATTTTCATTTTCATTTTAATTTTCGTTTTCAATTTCAATGACACCAGCTTAGCAACATGCTGCCGCTGCTGCCTGACAACAAAGAGTGACGGCAAAGTTAATGGACAAGAAACTCAGAAGTTGGATATAAATTCAATGGCTCCATGGTTACTCATCCCAGACTCTGACAATGTTCATCGCCAGGTGCTGCAGACTGACGCAATGTTAGGCTAAAGTTTTACGTGAATAAAGTTTAATGTAATTAACACCAAATGCTCAAACAGTTCTTAAGCGCACGCAAAATCCATGTTCAATTCAGAAGCGCAGCACATTCCATGCCCCCAATTTTAGCGTGGCTGCCACCAATCGCTAAAATTTACTTTCAGTTTTTCCCATCACCCGCTCCAATCCATTCAAGCAAAACCAGCAAATTCATTCGACGACCTCTCGATGTTCCCCAAGTTTATGCGTATTATGCGTGTTTACAGTATCGTAAAATTTTTGTATCGATTGCATATATATTGGAATATTTTTGGCTGCTGGGCAAAGAACATCAACGAAAAATCTTTGACGTTTTTATAGCTCAATTTGCAGTGCGCTGAAAAGTATGCTTTAAAATTTGCTTAGACGCTTGTTATTTTATACCCAGTGTTTGCTGTGGTGTAGTTAAATGCGCATAATATGCCTTTCATCAGCAATAAAGCATCGTTAAAAATATCTCAAATTTCATTTGATACGAAGCCAATTTGACATGAACCAAATTTCAACAAAGAACACATTTGGCAGGCTTTATTAAGTGTTTTGTTTTGATGTTAACTGAGCTGGAACATGAAAGTAATGTCTTTAGTCGTATAAATATCAGAAAACAATTTGTAATATGCCCTTTTTACAGGGCATCTCACAGTCGCACTGCTGAACATCATCGAAAATGATTACATGCTTAAACTTTAGCTGTGCACTTTATTTTAGCTTTGAATTATTCAAAAGCGCTTTTCTCTGCGTCGGGGAGTTAAGAAAAAGAGCTCCGCCTTTTAAAACTCATTACCGCTCGCATGCTGTTATCAGGAGAGGCAGCAACAGCAGCAGCAGCAGTAGCACCAAGAGGAGGAGGAGCAGTAGTACCCGTAAAATGCCGACTCCGACTGCGAGTCTAATGAAAAACGCTATTAATAATGTAGAAAACATAAACATCCGTTCGCTGTTTATCATTACTCGACGGCGCACATAAAACAGAAGGCGGCTAACACCTCCGATTTTTTATCTGTCGGCTGGCTTAAGTTGTCCCCAGTTGCTTGCCAAATCTTAGCAGCAATGATGTATTACTTCGTTAGGCTGGAGGAGGTCGGGGTACACTCAGACGGAAATGGAGTTGAAAAGTTCGCGATTTTGGGGTTGGGATTTGAGTTGGGGTTGTGGTTGCTGCCGTGGCTTGCCACAAGGTGAAAGCTAATTACATTCTCGGCTGACAACCCAAACAAATGAATTTTGCCTTAATGCTTTCAAGAAATTTGGATAACGGTGTGGAAAATTATGAGAAGTTGGGAAATTATCAACACGACTGTGTGATGCAAAAAAATGTAATTAATTAAAATTAATTAAATATTATGAATTTAAACTAATAATAACAATCGAACATTGAGTTGCACATTGAAAATGTTCTCAGCTGATCCATCATAAGTCTGTTATCATCATGATTGGTGCAGCGTCTCTTCCCTACCCATGTGTAATTATAATTTTGTCTGAATCACAGAAACACAATCAGATAAGTAAATAAATTAAAATTAAGTTGATGTAATTTTTTGCCTGAGTAAGCATAAATCGTCTATGCATCTCATTAAACTGTACAATAAAAACAATTCCAAATTTAGTCTGCTTATAGATAAGCCGCTTTTAAAATACGAAAAATGAATGAGCGTTGAGATAATGTTTAGCTGGTGAAAGGAACAAAATGTTATTTGGCTCAATTTTATGAACCTATGTGCGAATTTATAATTAATTAGGTGAAAAGTATGCAAAGAGCGTTAATTAACTCGTCACTTGTCTGTTGAGGATCGATTAAGTTATCCAACTAATACGCATCTAATGAAGTTGCCAACCATTCGGTTGGCCAGGCCGACCCAAAAACCTGAACCGACCTTTACCTAACCCACATCTGCATGTGTTGAAAGCTATATAAGACGGCACCCGAAAACTTTTCACCACCCATTGCTCAACCACCCACATGTATACAAAGACGGGCCGCTCGAATTTAATAATCACGCAAATTAGTTTTCGAAACCGCAACTCAAACAGCAGAGGCAGACGAGTCTATGCCATCTACGGACTTCCCATCTAGCCATCTAGCCATCTAACCACCTAATCACACACACACACACACAATGCAGGTGGGTGAAGGGAGGGGAAGGGAGGAGTAATGCCAGGCAGACATGTAACATATTATTATCGGAAAATAAGCACGGGCCGCACAGGAAGTAACGGAAACCCAATGACTACGGCGCAGGTTGCAAAACTAAAACCCAAAACAAAAAAAAAAACCCAAGCTGAAGCAAAATGGAAGCTTTTGCGTTTTTGTATTATTTTTTCGTTGGCTTGGTTTATTTTTTTTTTTTGTTGCTGTTTGCGAAGCGTTTCAGGAGTCGATTTGAATAGTTTGCCAGGTTTGTTTGGCTGGTTTGGCAGCCCAGGCCGGAAGTGTAGGCTGGGAGAGAGAGCGAGAGAGTGTTGTGAAATGTTTGCGGCATTTCCTTCCGCACAGCACGACGACGACGTCGAAGCGCTAAAAGTTGAATAAAGTAAAATCGGTTTCCTGTTTCGGTATAATTAATCATTTTGTTTTGGCAGCGGAACAATTAGCCAAAGCCACCATGTGGGCGCAGTTTACGTGCTAATTAGCTAAAAAACATGCAAATGTAACAGACACACACAGCCACACACACACACATACATTACAAATGGCATTTTGATGGCACATAATGACATAACAATTGCACAAACTGTTGCCTTGGTTGTGTTTTGGGGGTAAGGCTTAACAAGTTAAATGATTTATTTTTTTTTTTGCCAACTTACCGTTTTGTTGCCCAGATTCTTGACGCGACAATTCAAATAGGCCGTTTTGCCGAGCAGCGCGGTGACATTTTTCGAAGCGTTCCTATCGAAATAGGGTCCACTATTGCGAGAGTCGTCAATCAGATCGATGCTATTGCGATTTATGCCGGATGCGGCTGCAAGTGATGCGATTGCGCTGCCCTTGTGCAGGCTGCCGCTGGCAATGCCACTTATTGTGGTTGTTGTTGTTGTTGGTGCCCCCGAACCGGAGCCAGAGTTCGAATTGGAGCTGGTGCTGATGCTGGAGCTGGAGCTGGAGCTAATGTCAGTTGTCATTGAGCCGGTGGCTGAAACATGGCTATTTGTACGAGTTCCGTTGATGTTAGTATTGCTTGTCATACTTCCGGTTCCGGCAACACCATTCACAGCAGCAGCTGCAGCCTCATCGCCCTCATTTGGTATGGCATTATTACTGCTGCTCACATCCTTTGATTTATACGAGTCCCGCTGGGCGGCAAGCACTGCAATGAATACATAAAATGTTGAGTATTTGCCAAATATTCGCAATATGAAATGCAATTAAATTGCCCCATAAAGTATACCACAAATTTTAAATGCCAAGCAATTGTCTCCACGCATACACACACGCACACACACACACCCGTTTATTGCATGTGTGCCTGAGGAAATCATTATTGTAATTGCATCCGTTTCGTATTTGGAAATGTTCTGACTTTCATTTCCGTATTGATTTCACCATATGTAATACTGAAATCATTTCAGTTGACATGTAATATGCCTAGTAAATAAAGCGGAAATGGAATTCTGGTCTTGAACGACCACATAACAGAACCAAGTAATATGATGCATATATGTTAAGGCCAAACTCCACAGTTGAAGTCGAATCCCGATGAGATGCAAAACATTTCGGAGTATAAAAGAACCCAGCATGAAACTTATTTGGACTGATTAAGAAGTATTAATAATAATAACGCCATATATTTTACCTTTGGCATTTGGTAAATTGCCTTAAGTTCCGTTAGAGAAGTTTGAATAGTTTCATTTTCAATCATTTTGATAATTTTCCGAAATATGTGCACAAAATGACTTGAAAATAAAATGGCAATCAAGTGAAAGAGTTTTATGCTCAAGTGAAAAACTTGGATATTCCCCAAGTCGAAAAGTCATTAAGCTCCAGCTTGGCTAAAACAACCTGGCAAATGGCCAAATCACAATAAACTGCATTTCATAGCCTGCAAAATTGTCAAAGATGCTAACAAAATATATATTCCGGTTAAGTGGATAACTTCAAGTGATTGCTTTATAATGGCTACAAAAAGCAATATGCAAATGACTTTACCACCACCAAGATCAAATTACTAACTTAAATTGATGCCATCATATGCAATATCGTTACCATAATTGTTCAATTAGTTCACATTTTGGCCATAACTGCGTCGGACTGGTTTTCAACTTTTTAGCCCCGGCCAAAAGAGCACATGTTAAACTTTTGTGAATTTAAACCCGAACCCAGCATTGTTTGCTTTCCATCGATAACGCACACACGCACACACACAAACGCAAAGCTAGTTTGGCTCGAATACCTTTCAACCATTTGGGTAATTAGCAAATTACGCATACGTATACACACAAACACTCACACACACTCAGAAACACTCGTTGGTATTCGCGTATCGTATGTGGGGCATAAACTTTTGTTTTGCGCTTTTTGCGTTTTATTATTTGTGTGTGTGTGTGTGTGTGTGTGTTTTTTTTTTTTGAGTACGCTTTACGTTTATCAAATTTTCATGTTTTTGCCACAACTATAGCACAGTAAAAGCCACTTGGATCCTTACTGTTGTTGTCGTAGTTACGACCAATTTTTATCCACCGCCATTTATCCCATCACTTAGCAGCCAGCCAGCAAGCGGCAAGGACGATGTGGATGACGCCGATTCGTCTGCTTGAGACTCAAACACAAATACACAAGCTCATATATGTCCGTGAGTGTTTATTTTTATATCTTAAGTGTATGTGTTTGTGTGTTTGTGTGTTGGACACTTGATACGCTTATTACGCCCAGGCAGAGAGTTTTTATAGCGCAAGGGCGAGCTGTGAGCTGGCGACCATTTTATAGTTGGCAGCCAGCGACTTTATTAGATTAAACATGTTGTGCACGTTGGCTCAAGACTGTCAGTCACACACAACAACACACCCATACCCTTACACACACCCTTGCGCACACAGACAGAAAAATAAAATATTTCGTAAGCAAAACTCACAATTTCTGCTTATTTCTTCTAAGGGAGCTATCGCTAAGGTCGAGTATTTTCAGCTCATTTCAAGTTTGAATTTAGTGTTTGCCGTACGAAACATACTTCAAGTGAGGATTAAACTATCTAAGAATAAACACTCGTATATATAATGACATGGACAAAATACTTTGAGCCAAATGAGCTATTGTGTGATATTTATATTCACAATAATAAAAGAATTAAAACAAAAATAATACTGAGTTTTATAAAAATAATAAAAAATATGTTAAATCGAACCTTTTTCTTTATTTAAAACATTTATTTGCGTAGTTACTTGCTTACGATGGGTCTGTTTGTGCTGTGGACACTTTATGTAAATGGTTTTTTTATTAAATACATTTTACTAGGCTTGCAAACACTCAATTTCATATTAAAACTCCAATTTTTCTCTCACTGTACTCACTACACATACAATTTATGTAGCACGCTTGCTTGTTGTTAGCCATCCTCCATTGCCCCCTGGCCATGCATTGGCCAGCTACGTCGCATGTCCTGGCAGTAGTCAGCATTGGCAGCTGGAGCAGCATTTTGCGTATGCGTTGGCCATCCAAGTGCGCTGTTCAATTGCCAAGGCAAGCAAACACAATGTTGCTAATAAGTTGGCTGCAACGCTAAAGTCCCAACTGCCCGTGCGATTCAATATTTATATACATATATATGTACATATATATGCGCAGGCTGCCTCTGTCGGAGCAAAACAACATGATGATAAATAAAGAGCCGCTGGCTAGAAATTAAAATAAATTGACTGCTTGGGATGCGGCAGCCGCAACGCTAATGCGGCCAATGCCAACAGCAGACAAGAACAACCAGAGGAAAAACAACACAAACGAAAACGCAAACGCAAACAACAGCAGCAGCGCAGCAGCAGCCACATAAATTTAGATCTTCAATATACGGTACTTGTTTAAAAAGCGCCCTGCAGAAATCAAAAAGTCATATGCCGGGTCGTGTTCCGACTTCACGACGTCAACGTCAACGTCAGCGTCAACGTCAACGTCAGCGTTAGCGTTAAACAAGAGCCGACCGCAGGGCATTTTCCTGTTGCTGCTCAGCTACTGCTTGCTGTGGTTGTTGTTGTTGTTGCTGTTGTTGCTGTTGTTGCTGTTCTTCTTCTTCTTCATGTTACTGTTTAGATTGTTGTAGTTATGTATGTATGTATGTTATTAACATGACGTTCTTCTTATTGTTGTTGTTATTGTTGTTGTCAGAAACATTTGAAATGTCAAAACTTTTTGCTCTCTGTATGTGTGCGTGTGGGCTTATTTGTGCCTGTGTGTTTGTGTCTCGGCTAAAATTACGTCTCGAAAACTTTTAAATTTTTAAATTCACTCAAAAATTAGAAACCCTTGTTGCTTGGTCGTGCCCCCCACCCTCCCCGATGATTCGAACAAAAACAGCAAACAAGTCAAAAAAAAATAAGTTCTTTAAATATTTAAAGGTACATATATAGCGCTTGTGCTGATGCGGATCTTTTATTGCTGTTGTCTTTTTGTTTGGCACATAAAATTGTGCAAAGTATGCGCTAAATTAAATGAGAGAAGTCGTACGCTGTCGTGTTATTTGAATATTTGTTCTTTCGACTTTCTTTTTGATTGGGGTTCCCGACTTTTGCCAGTTGACAATTGTGCAGACGATTTCCTTGTGGCATTTTGTTCGGCGTCAAAAACTTTTTCGACCAGTCTGCATTTCCCTTCCTTTTTTTTTTAAATCGATTGAATATGCAGAAAAATGTTGAAATATTTCACAAAAGCTATAGAAGAAAAGTATTTGACATAAATAAATTGACTTTTACAGTTACTCAGCAACAATTACCAAAGGCAATTAAAATAATCGAATTTCTGCAGAAGCTCGCAAACAGCATCAAATCAAACATTTTGCATTTTTTCACTACGGCGTTCATTAAAGACTAATGATGATATCTGCTTTACTCAGGTGGCCCAGGGCCCAAATGGCAGTCTTGTCATTAAGCAAGCACACGGCATATGAAAAATGAATGCCATACTACACGCACACACCAACACACACACACACACACACAGAGAGAGAGAGAGGGACATAGTCGAGTGCAGTTAGTCATGCAGGACTGGCTAAAATCCTCACTCAATCAGGCCATGAGAATCGCTGGGGAATTTGATATACGCCGAGCCACAACTACTGGGGCCGGGGCATGCTGGCTTGGCCTGGGCCTGGGCTGGCTGAAACATTGATTTCCCAAGACTTTAGAGGCACACAAAATTAATTACCTAACCTAAAAACTCAGGACGAACTCAGACGGCAGCAGGCATTATGTAAGGCCGAGTGAAATGTTGAAAAATGCCGAGTTGGCAGGGCCCAATTTCATTCATGCTGACTCATTGGGCATGACAACGAAATGAATGATATCGAAAATCGTAATCAATAAATGAAATTGGTCAAATCAATTTTGACAACAATTGCAATTTGCTAGCGAAAGGCTCGAAGCGAAACTGGAGCACGAAATTTGATTAAAACCCGGCCCTGTCAAAACTGAGCAGGATGCCGCTGAAAAAGAAAACGAGAAAATGTGAATCAAAACGAAAACGAAAATCAAAATGAAAATATGGATGAGAATGAGGATGAAAATTGAAATGGGTGTGCTTATTCCCATTGGAAAAAATATTTACTAGAAAAATACCTTATCAGCTGATATCAACGTTAATTTAGATTTTTAATATTTTTTAACTTATAATTTTGTATAATAATTTGTAATAAGCTCTTAAGATTCCTATCTTTCTGATGTCTTCATAAAAAAAGTATGGTATTTCAGGAGAGTTTGAAAAAAGCAAGTTTTTATAAAAATAAATAAATATCAGTTCTGTTATTATTTTAATAAATTTAAAAATGATTTATGATTAATTCATCAGAAGTTTGTGAAAAGCTAAAATAAGCATGTCTGACCATATAGAATATATATATTCTTGATCGGCATCGACAGTCATGTCCGTCTGTCCACCTAAATTAATAAGCCCATCTCAGAGACCCGAGATTTCAAATCTCGTATACCATTTTGGTAGTAGGTCAGAACGACTTACCTCCATTGCCAGATATCACAGCGATGACAACGACTAGCATGCTGAGCATTATCAGTGCTCGCTGGCAGCTGCTGCAGTCAACGGATGTGCTGATGGTGGTGGTGGTGGTGGTGGTGCTGGTGGTGGTGCTGCTGCGCCTACTGCTGCTGGCTGCTGTGGAGGCGCAGGTTGGCCATAGTCGTGTGCAATTCGTGGCTGCTATTTGGTCCACCACCGCCTCCTTCTCCAGCTGCGGCTGCGAATCTCCACCCAAATCCGTAAAACGTTGCCTTTGACGCGGCTTAGCTCGTTGTTTTAAATTCGTTCGCTGGCGCGTTTCCATTTGAAAAGTTGCCATCATATTTCACTCGTCCTTGCGGGTTATTCTTTGCCCGCCCGTCAGTCAGTCAGTCAGTCAGTCAGTCAGTCAGTCAGTCAGTGAGTGTGAGTCAAACGCCCGTCCTTAGCTTGTCTGCGCACTTGAATTTAGTTGCGAGTGGGCGCATTTTTTGGGCTATATATGTTAGGGGCGTGGCTGGCCGCCTTATTAGCGCCTGCCATCTTGCCGCGATGCGTGAAATTGCCGAGCCGTCTAACAAATTGCTCGGCTTGGGTGGGACTCGCTTGCTCCTTGGACAGCCAGCTACAACCAATCTCAATTCTTTACTTGGCTTGCGCTGTTCGTGCCTAGTCCTGTTTGGCCTGCCTCCCTGCCTGCTGGCAAACTACTTTGCATTTGTTCTGCTCGGCTGGTGCTGAGAAATCGCAGTCATTTTTCCAGCGATTTATATTCTATTTAATTCCACTTTAACACAATATCACTGGGTATCACTTCATCTTCATTAGCGGCCGGCACAGCGTACTGATTGCGAGTGTCCTTCGTGCCCAGCACAGCTCCTCGGTCTCCTCTTTATTGTTCCAGCGGCGACAGCAGCTGCAACGATAGAAAGCATAATAAAAACACAGTTTGTGAGATGTGAGCGTTCAAAATGTTTGGAATTTCATTAAAAATTCAAATGTCAAAGTCTAAATAAATGGAAATTTGTGTGGGTGCGTGTGTGTGTGTGTGTGTGTGTGTGTGCCGGCACGTGCTGTTGCCATATATATATATATGTGTGTGTGTACTTGCGTAGGTGCAGGACGAGGCAGATATTTTATATTATAGCTGCCACTCGCTCGTCGCTCGTCTCCTCGGCTTGTTTGCTTTATGAATGTCTTTCTGTAACTGACGAATATATATTCGTATATAAGTATGTATACAAAATGCGAAATGTTTCCATCTGAGGGAAACGTTGCTCCCTAAAATGATAATCAAAACTGATGTACACGAAGGAGGCATTCTGGTTTTGGTACGCAAAAATGTTGTAATGGAAATCAATGGGATTTTCTTTTAAGTGCCTGTTTCACAATATATAATTAAATTTACAATTTGTGTTGAATTCCCAATTTTGAAACTGTGCAGCTATATTATAAAAATTAAAGTCAAATTAAATATTTATGCTAGAGGCTTTTAGTTTTGTGCTTGAAACTGTTTTTCAACTTGAAACTATGTTAATTGAGAGCTTCTGCAAAAAAGTAAAGTTTTTCCTACTTATTAATTTATTTTGGTTTTTAATAACAATAAGTGAAACGCATAAAACTTGTAAGCAGTATATTTAACTCTTAGTAGCAACAGCAACATCGAAGTAAACCAAATTATTAAAACTTTTCATTCTGAGGCACTCTGAAAGTTTTTCGTTGATGCTTAAATTAATCGTCAAAGATGTACGCGAGCTAAAGATAATTATTAATATTAGTAAACATAAGCTAATAGTTTAAATACACTACAAAAGTACTTCAACAATTTTTGGTGGCTACAAGATGAGTTTTCGAGCTTAAAAACTTAATAACTTGATATTAAAACCAAGTTTGTAATAAGTCTGCAAAAAAAAAAATAAATAAATTCATCCAGTAGAGTTTGTCAAGTTGTGCGAACTTCAAAGGTCTCAGCTATAAATATACCCTGTACCAAAAACAAAAAATAAATCAATTAGAACAAGAGGAATCATATTTTTGATGGATAAAAAAATATAAAAAAAATGCAAAAATTGTTTTCTTCAATTTGACAGAAGAATCAACAGGTTCCAATTAACTTACAACATAGTCTGCAAATTCATAAACAGTATCTATAAATGCTTGTGATACTAACTGTAAAATATTATGTTTATATGATATAAATAAATAAATATAAATATATAACCATATCTTAAAGTGTCCCGGAAACCAACAACTGAAATCAAGCTACAAAAGTGTGTTCATCAAACCAAAATAAATAAATTAGAATACTCTAGTCGGGAGTGCTCGACGAGTAGATACCGATCACTTAGCTGAAAATATGTTTTGATTAGTAAAATCGGGTTTCTTATCCGATCTTAATTCTATTTTGACAGTTACAGGACTATATCTTTATTATTGTGTTTTGTGTTGCCATCGGAAAACGATTTGATTCTATAAAATGAAATAAACTTGAACTCGATTTTGGATGCTGAGCAAGAATATATATACCTTATGGGGTCAATCATGCTACTTTCGGCATCAACTTTTGCACAACTTTATTATAGTTTTTCCCATATTTAATTGGAACAGGGAATAAAAGTTAAGAATAATAAATGAAAATCAGCTGAGATTTAAATAAAACTAAAAAAGTAATTTGAAATGCATTTGTCAAAAGCAGACTCGCAGCTGTTGCATGCCACATGGGAAACTGGAGTGCAACGCTAGAATGCCCGCGCCTCACGTCAGTCAGCAGAAGTCAGCAATTAGATTTTGCCTGGCTGCCAGGCCACAACAATAAAACATTTGTAATGGTGGCGAATGAAGGGGGGCTGGGGTGGTGTGTGTGTGTGGGGGGGCGGGGGGCAAGGTGAGCGAACGGCTGCTATTTTTGTTAGTCATAATTAGTGTCAAGGTTGAAATTGCGTGGGCAACAGTGGGTTAAGCAGCGTAAGCTCGTCACGTTGATGAGGCATTAAGTTGTAAGTGGCTCGGCGTCACTGGGACACCCACCCATCCACCCACTCACCCACCCACTCGCAATGCATAATTAAAGCACATCGCTTCATTATAATTTCCATTAAAAACTGGCTGTCGCCACCTCCCGGCCTTAACCGCAATATGTCCGAGGCACTGTGCAACATTTTTTGTATCCTGTATCCGCTTCCCTTTTGGCAAAATTTACGCACATGAAAGATATATATACATATATATAAATTACAGTGTATCTCCTTGCAATTTATTAATGAAATATGCAAGCCGCGTAATTATATTTGATTAAAAACAATACATGCATTTGGCCAACTATAAATTTACTTTAATTATGTTGCGCCATCTGTTGTTGGTTGTCATTTATGCCATTTCCAGTTCTTTTGTTGCAATGTGTATCGAATATGATAATAATATAATAAATTAACAGTTTTATTGGACGCAACAGCACAATGGTATTTTTTAATGCCACAGCCTTTTGTTTGCTTAACGTGTCCGGTCTTTTTGCAACAAAGTTGCCTCGTTGCAAGCAACGAACCCAAAGTTTTTGTACAATGTCATTTTGTATATCGTCAAGTTGACAATAAATATATATGTAGTTAATAAATAATCTATGTAAAATCCATATTCAACTAACTACTCATATCGTAAGTGCACTGCAAAAATGGGTTAATCCGATTTAACCAAGCAAAAAATGTAACCATACATAAAAACAATAACAGTAAAGATATCAACACTCTATGAATATTGAAAAATAACCCAATCCAAGTCAGATGCAAATGTGCACTCATATTATTCACTCTTGATCTCTGTTGAAAAAAAAGAGATAGCCAAAATGAAAATTTGCAAATTCCACAATTTATTTCGTTTTTGAGCACAATTCCGAAGGTTAAAGTGACAATGTTAAATATGTTTTCAAAGACTCTCTTTTTGTTGGGGACTAAGTGATACCTTTGTCTGCCTTTCTTACCTTGAATGCTTTGCGCAATTATGTATTCAGGTTTTTGGAGCAGACAAGGGCATTGCCTGACCTCTTTTTGGGCGTCCTCTGTACGACCATAAAAAAGCTTTCAGATTTGCTGTGAAAATTAAACTCAAAACATTGATCTAAAACGCACTTTAAGACAACTGGAAGTCTTGGCCTTTATTTATATAGGGGGTTTTTTGGTGTGCTATAAGTGATGCATTTTCTAACACTAACTCCTCCGTGCAACGTTAGTCAACAAAGTGTTGTGAAATTCTGCAAACTTTTTGTCCTCCTCCGATCGCTTTCAAACTCCGTTTTGCAATCGAATAGATTTCGGATGATTTTCGCATTCATGAAGAACTCTGTTATTCATTCAAAGTTAAATTGACAAATCAGTTTTCCAAATGGCAATTTTGTTTATTACTTTTTTATTATTGATTATATAAAGATGATATTTTTCGGCATCCGTTTGTACTTAATACGTACTCAATTAAAAATAAAAAACTAAACTTATTAAATCTTCATTCATTATGTCATTCTTTTCCATTCATTAGCAATATTTATATGCATTTGCTCATATATAATTTAATAATTATATACACTTTGCTTACTCCTCCCGCTCTTCAATTGCTGATGTATAATTTAATTAACAGATTGACATCCCCTTCCGCAGTAATTATATGCTGGTCTCCAATTCATTTTCCATGTTAACACCTTTTATTGGGTTTTGGTCGATACGATAAGACTAAAAAATTAACAAACTGAAATAGGAGTACCCTTTCTATTTGTCTATTTGTTTTATAATAGTCGACTTCATCGTAATAAAACTTCTTAAAGATGGATTTTCTTGACTATATTAATTGATTATTGCTTGGTATAAAATCTTCTGTTTAAAAAAATCATTATGAGGTTTTTCAATCTATCAGAATATTTATCCCATAGACTCGAAGTTTCTTTTATTTTTCGTTCTCTGTCAAATAAATTTTTGATATCCTTTCAATAGGTTCCAAACTTAAATCGCAGCTCTTATATACTTCAGTCAACCGTCTTAGTGTTGAGTGAACTACCTAATAAATAAAATGTTTAGATAACAAAATTAAGTTGGATATATATATTCGATTCTATATAGTTTCCATATGGTCTAGTGTATATCTCCATATTAAGATCGCAATCAATTCTATATTGATCAAAATATAGTCTAAGTACATCCGCATATTACGGCAGGTGTTTTATCTCCAAGGGCAACTGCTTCCTGTTCCCATCCTTGCCTCACAACAAAACTCAGAAACGCCTTAAGAAGTTGCCTCAATTGTGTTGGCCCCAAAAGGAGGGTGGGGAAAAGAGGGGCAGCCCGCTCCGCAGCGGCAGTTGACCAACCGCTGTGTGTCATCATCAAATAAACCGCAAAATAAGTTAAACAAACCAAAATTATAAGCCAGTTGCCTGGAGCTGACCAAGAAACCACCTCCACTCCCACCCTAACCCCTTTTGGACCCCGTTTTGTGGTCGTCCCACTTGCTTTTCTGCGAGGTGAGAGTTAATACAACTGAATTATCCAAGCAATAAAATATAAAATATATGATGACTAATTACCTTATATAATACACCTTTTGTAGTTGTTGCTGTTGGTGATATTTTATTTATATATTGTTGTTGTTGTTGTTGTGGTGGTTTTTGTTGTTATTAACTGAACTTGCTATTCCGATTGTTAACGTTGTCCGTTGCTGTTAAATTGTTATTGAGTTGAATCTTTTGCACACTGCAACCAAAATGCTTTAAAATCAGATGAAAAACAACCAAAGGAAAATGGCTAAAATTTCACGGAAATTTGAAGGCCGGCCGAACCGAAGCTAAAAAAAAAACCACAGCATAAAATGCGGCGTAAAAATGGCTTGGTTAACCCTTTTTTTCGACTGGGCAGGTGTGTGGGCCAGCCCTGAACCCAGTTTCCGGCCCTACTGTCCACCTGTCCCTACGCCCCAGCGATTTTATTGGAATTGCAAATTGTGATGGCATTGTTTTTGCCGTTAATTTATGTGACAGCTTTTTGGGTCCCTGGTGACCCAACAAACTGCCCAGAAAGTTACTCGAAAATCGGTTTATTCACTGTGTAATTGAAGTATTTTTTTAATTTTTTATTATTTTTTTGCAAAGAATATTTATTCAATTATTGAATAAACTTGTCAGAGCACACGGCAAACTATTCATTTACTTCAATTCATTTGCATAATTTTCCAATTTATTTTGTACACGTCAAAAATGAATAGTTATCAAGGATATTTGAATCAATTGAAACTCTTGCTGAATTGATTTTTAAAGGGAGCTATTTTTATTTTTGTTTTATACTTTTATGGCGCATTGCCCAACACCTGGCAACGAAAAATGGCAAAAGTTATTTTGAGGCGGCCTTCAGGATAAACAACAAAATCAAAACAAAAGTTGGGTAATATTTTTTTCATGGTTGTCCTTCGCTGACCGAAACGCCCACGTGCATAAAATGTGATGAGAGACGTGATGAAATCTGGCAGCCACTGTCTTTAAACAATACAAAAAAAAAAGTGATGTTTGACATTTTAAAGCATTTTGAGGACATTTAACATGTTGACCACCTTTATCGGGGCACAAAATAATCACTATCTTGATGTTTTCAAACACTGTTTACGCACTATGCTTCCTGGTGGTACTTTAGTGTTGCATATTTAATTGCTCTCTATTTTTCTTCTTCTTATTCTTCTTTCATGGCCTCTCTTATGTGTTGGCTGCTGTTTTAGCTTTATTATTTATTTACTATTATTATGCACATTGAGCAACTTTTACTTTTAACCCGTTGCCGCACCTGAAGCACAAGCACGCACACACACACACAAACACACACACACTGAGAGTATGTTTGAGCTGGCTGGCTGACTGTGTGGGTGTAAAAAGTGGATTGTGAATTGTCTTTAGACTAGGCCAAAGCAAAGCGATTACACCGTTAGAACGACCGAACGGAACGACTGCACTAAATATACTGAAACAAGGCACTCGAAGTAAGCCACAACAAACGAGTGGACCAAGCGACCCAAGCAGAGCCGACGAGCTAACTGCCGAAGAGCGGCCAAAGCCAAAGCGCATTCTAACAAGAGAGAGAGAGAGCTTTCGCTATTTGATTACCAGCACAGTGGAGCAAAGCTTAGTCAACATGTGTGCGTTCGCTTCCAATGCGCTCTTTTGAATTTTCGAACTTCCTGTTGGACGGGCACGCTCTCTCCCTTCCTCTCTTTCTCACGCACTCTTTCTCTTAACTCAATTGCCGGCGCACATCTAATATGCATATACTCTTTCGACAGCATTGATGATTACCGTTACTTATTTTCATTTCAATTTTTTTACTTGCACATTTACAGATTTAGAACGAATTTAAACTGCTGCAAATCAGTTAATTTAATTTTTACTTTAAGTGCTTTTCATATCAAATATTTGCGCTTCGACACATACACAAAACAGGCAGACATGCACACACACACACACACACACACACGAGCGCAGAGTGCAAGACAAGGATAGACACTTTGGCATCCAGACATTTGCAATGTTTAAGCACTTATGGCACATTAAGTTCTTTGGCTGTCTGCCCAGATCAAACCAAAGCTCGCACTACTAAACCCCCACGCTCATCCCATTGGGCGATGTTTACCGAACACTTTTTCCTATTCGTCTAACTGACACTGACACAATATTAAATGGATTCGAATACAACTCGTGTGTTTAACCAATCCAAGACAGAGTCCACAATCGGCGTACCTTTGCCAATATTTATTTATTTTTCTTTTCTTTACATTTTTTCTTTCACCTATTTAGCTTCGTGGGCAGTATGAAATGAATGCAGAAACTAATCAACTAATCAACCTGAGAGCTCAGTTCAGCTATTAATTCAAAATATATCCGATTGGTTGCTGCTATCGAAGGAAATAATGTTTTTAATATTACTTTGCATAAATATTATCTTGTATTCCAAAGTTAATAACATATTTGCCAAAATATTAGAAACAATCGAATTGTACATTTTTAAATTTATTTAAGAAACAAGGACTTAAATACAAACCCCAAGCAAAGAATTTGCTGCCTTAAAATTATAAAAAAAAATACGTTTATCCTGAAACCACTTTTAAAATACATAGTGAACTTGTTGATATAATTTTGGTTAATAAGAAAATACGTTTTGGTTAACAAAATCCGTGTTTCTTATCAGAAGTATGTATAGTTGTCTGAACATACTATATATCAATTTAAAAACTATATATAAAAACAGATCTGTCCATGGTATATGTGAGCTTATATTCTAAATGCGAAGCCTATGGATAGATGATCGAGGTTAAATTGACTCTAGTCTTGAAGCTGATCCAGAATAGGTATGCCTTATGGGGTCAGCGATGCTTCCTTCTGCACAGCATCATTATCGTTCCTTATCTTTGATAACATTTTCAATAGGTCCAGTGAATAAAATTGAGTCTCATCAGGACAAGGTCAAAAAAAATTTGTACTTTAATGTTCATTGCTCTTCGTAAGGAACAAATTCAAAATTAATTTGTTTTAATTATCTTTTTAAAATTTGATGCATTATAAATTAGGTAAAAATGAATAAGCTAAGACGGCACAGATTCTCCAACCACCTTGAAGACCGTGCGGAATGTCCTGCCCCGTGTATAGCTGTACTTTATCTGTAAAAATTGTTACTACTGGTGGCGAAGCGAGATAGCGATACGAGTATTCCGGGCCTGCACCGACCTTGGAATCAAGTCGGTGGTCATTTACTCGGAGCAGGATAAAATGCCTATGCATCGGCAGAGGGCAGACGAGTCGTATTTGGTCGGCAAGGGCATAGCACCAGTATTTAAACATTCTCGAGATCATACGAATCCGTAAGGAACACGATGTTGATGCAGTGCATCCGAGATATGTCTTTCTCTCTGAGCGCAGCGATTTCCCCCAAGCTGTCATTGATGCAGACCTCGTATTCGTTGGCCCATCGCCGAAGGTGGTGGCAAACATGGGCCACAAGATGGCTGCCCGAAAAGCGGCCATTAAGGCTTGTGTACCCGTTGTGCCCGGCACTGAAGGGCCAGTTACCAACACAGAGGAAGCAGTCGCCTTCTGTGACAAGCACGAATCGCCGGTCATCCTTAAGGCAGCATACGCCAAAGGCGTTCGTGGTATGCGAGTGGAAGGAAAAAGTAAGGACTTTCCAGAAAATGCATAAATTGTAGCTCAATTCGCATTTGGCTCAAAGTAAATGCTAAGCAAGCAAAAAACGGAAAGTTGCTTTTATGAATAATGCAAGCGCGCATCTTTTATTGCCCCGTAAAAACTGTTGCACTCTCTGTCTTGTTGTTGTGAGATTCGTTTAGATTGATTGATCGCATTTGTACATCACACGGATTTTGAATAGATCGCCCTCGGATGGACCCACAACCTGGCCCATCTCCCGATCGACGGGCACACCATCAGCCATAGCTTGAATTGTTGGCAGGCTAGGATCCTTGGCAAAGGCATTCTTTGGATAGTGCATAACGCTCCCAAAGTCGTAGGGTACATTGTGGGTGGTCGTTGCGGAGTCTGACATCGCTATGAACTGTGGCCAGTATTTGCGCGGAATGTTGTCGTACTCGATGACAACATGCTCATCGCGATCCGGACGACTCTGCTCGTGATACAGGCCCAGCACATGCAGCGTCTCATGCTGAATGATGCCTATCTTTGACAGGCACTTTTCGGTAAGATGGACATCGTGCGAACCGGAGCCCAACAGGAGTAAAGGATTGTAGCCGACGCGAGTGCCGCACATATTGGGTGACTTCTTGAAGTGGACATAACGACTGCCCACCGGAGCGGCAACGGGCAGTTCCTCAAAGCGCAGACAGGTCTGCTCGTTGAAGGTGGCCAGAGCGGCGCGGACATTGGACGCCTCCTCCGGACTATAATCGCTGGCTAGACGATAGTAGATCCTCGTTGCGGGCCACAGTTGGAGCGGAGATCGCATTGCATTGCGGGTCTTCACATCCGCCTGCTCATCGTCCGCATCGATCTCGTTGTAGTAGTTCTCGAAATAATTTGCGCCCTGAGCACCCACAATGGCCAACAGGCCCAGCAACGGAAACCACATTTTGTTGGAGTCCAAATGCAGCTGACATTCGGTTTTATAGGCAAAAATCAAAATGCATTTTGTATTTGTTGAAAATATAATTATCAGTTTTTTGTGTGTTTTTTTTTTTGCATTGAAATTGTGTAAACTAATTTTTCACATGCATAGATAATGTGTACAGATACATAAATATACATATACATATACATAGATATATACACGCATTAGCTGGTTTTTTATGTTGTTGTTGTGTGAGAAATAACAACTAAGAATTAGCAACACATTCTTATGCAACTATTCCATCTCTTCCCCCCTTTAGCGATTGCTGATTCCATGCAGCCAAATTCGACATTATCCCCGTTTGATGGGACAACTTACATGGCTAGGCGGTAATACAATTTGCATAACTTAACATAGATACAATATTTATACACACACACACTCGCAAAGTATGTGTTTACATACACACACATATATATGCATATATACATATATATATATATATATATATATGTACATATGTGGTACCTTAAACGCTTTTGTATGCATGACAATATAATTCAATCATATTACGGCTACACTGGCGGCCAGAAAAAGTGTTATGAACTAGCGAGCTATTTAGAGAGTTCCTGAGTTATAATACTAATGCATCAGAAGTTACATATAATTTGTTTACATTTATCAATCATAATTAATTATATGCATGGTAAGCTTGCAATTTGTTAACGAAAACTACTGTCAAATTAGATTGGAAACACTTGCAAAACAAAAATTTAGTTTATTTAATTTTGAATTCCAATGAATACTAATCATGATGCGCATCTTAATAATTTAAATTAAATTACATATTGTACAATTTTCAACAAAAGTAAACTTTTCAAATGAAATCTCGATATCACTCCTCAAAATTGTGCTACAAAGCTGCACGTTTGGTTTGCTCTGCTGCAAGTGTGCCACTTGTTGTGGCCACCAGTGTGCGGGCGGTTGTTGCCGAATGTGGCCCGTGGCAGGTGCAAATATGGCACGCCCCAATGCATAACATTAACATGCCAATTGTCTCCGTTCGATAAGCACAACCAAAGGGCATCATTCATAGACTTGAAAATTCCGTATTTTGTATGCGTTTCGTTATTTTTTGCTCTTCTTGTTTTTTTTTTACATTTCACATTGTTCTTTTTTTGTTTGTCCTTAACACAGTATATATTGCATTTGAATGTATTTCTAATGTATATTTAAGTTCTAGTTGTTAGCCTGAGGCGTAAGCTACGTGCTGAGTTCATTTTATGCGGAGCGTAGTCATCGTCAGCATCATAAATCGATTGACTGCATTGAGAATCGAAACAACCAATAAATATGGATAATTAAATTGCTAATTCTATAACTCTGTTCTCATTTATTGCTTAGGCGAGTCTGTGAGATGGGGATGGGGGAGGGTGGGGTTTACTGTCATACACTCTAAATACGCATAACAATGTGCACCGCATGGGCGTGGTCGCAACAGCTATGAGGACCTTGCGTCAGCGCAATAAAAAAATAGGCGTGCAATTATTTTAGCTGCCCGACTGCGCCACACGCGGCGTATACATAATAATATTATTATCATATTTCATACATACAAAAAGGAGAAAAGAGTTGCAAGAACACAATAAAAAAAAAATGATAACCAGAAATTAAACATTTTGCAAGCAAAATAGTAAACAGCAAATTTGAATTGTTGTTGTCGTTGTTGTTATTCTAATCGTAAACATAATCGTTGTCATCTTCAGCATCATCGTCATCATCATTTTCAATTGTTTTCAATCCTGATCCTTACGCCCAGGCGCAGCCCGCACCAGGATTGGGCACTTCGCTTGCAAACATCACAAATCAGTTCCTAGTAATTAGTAACGCTCTCCCATCAGCTCCTAAATATTTATAAGTAATAGTAGTAGGTGTGTGTGTGTGTGTGTATGTATGTATTATCTCCATCCACGTGGCATGGCTTTGATGGCGGGCAGGCGTGCGAGCGATCAGGTAATAATGTTCGAGTCTCTCTCTAGTTGCAAACACTCGCAACTGCAACAGCTCGCCTAGTGCAACTCGATGAATTTGTAGAGCGCCGGTGGCACTGCGTCCTTATACTTGATGCCCTCCTGTTTGATGGTGCGCGCCGCCAAACACGCCAGCGATGTGTACTTCATGGGATCGATGATTTTGTGTAGAGGTGTGGGTGCCAGCAGCGTCTCAAAGGTCTCGCCGGCATCGTTCCGCGTATCCTGCGCGTACACATATATAGATATATATGATGTTTTATATATATGCACAAAAATATTTACTCACCAAATGCGCACCACCCTCGAGGAGCGTGTGAGCCAGTGGCTCGACATAGAGCTGGAGTGAGGCTGCCAGATGGAGGGGTGTATTGCCGGCATCGTCAACGGCATTCGGATCGGCACCGACCTCGAGCAGCGCCTTGGCCAGCGATGCCGATGGGAACTGGCAGGAGGGATAGCGACCGACGAGGGTGCCCTCGCGATAGCAGGCATAATGGAGGGCTGAGCGACCGGAGCGCACATGCACCTTGAGGCGATTGAGGCGATATAAGGCGTTCATCACCTGATGCCGCATATCCGGACAGAAACTGTCCGAGTCCAGCAGCGAGCTGAGCAGGCAGCCAATGTGCAGGGCACTGACCAGAGTCCGGCTGAGCGCATTGGGATCGTGATTGCAGTCGTGCTGATGCGCCGACAACAGCGTCGTCGACGAGGCTGCAGACGATGAGCTTGAGGTGGATGATGATGATGAGGTTGATGTTGCTGATGTTGCCGATGATGATGTGGAGCTGTTCGACGTTGCTGTCGATGATGAGGATGGGGATTGTGTCAGTTGTCTGATTCCAATGCCGCTGCTGGCAGCCGGCAGCATCTGCTGCTGCTGCTGTTGCTGCTCCAATGTAAATGCCTGGCCCCGCTCCACCTCCAGCACGGCCTTGTGAAAGATGGTCAGCATGCCGTCCGCCTCAATTGGCGGCACAATGCGTCCGCGCGGCAACAGACGACCCGCCTCCACCAGCATAAAGCTAAACAGCTCCGCAAACGACAGCAGCGACGATTGCGTCATCGGACTCAGTGGCTGCAAGATTTTCTGTTGCATTGTCAAGGCATACGACCAGAGCTCAATGCACCGATCGAAACGACCAGCGTCTGCATAGTGGGCACCTCTGCAAGCAAAACAAACAGTTTAACAAAGGCCAAAAATATTTAATATATCCGAGTGCAATCAACCAGGAGATATCCACAAGATAAATAAACCGTGCATTTCATCATTATAAATATTTGTGGCATAAGGAAGTACTTGTTCCCATATCATTTCGCTATATCCCTATTATTTCTCAAATATCTGATTCAGTGTTTAATTAGATATATATTTATTTAAAATGTGTGTACAGAAATCAATATTTTATTGAAGTTATTCCAAAATGAAAGCTTGCAGCACAAATTACAAAGCAAACAAGTGAGAAAACTGTAGACGAAAGAACTCGACTAACAGATGCCCTGCATATAACTTCTAAGCTTCTTCAATATGAAAATATGCTTTAGTGAGCAAAATCTGTGCTTCTTATGCGTTATTTGTGATATTTATACAGTATGTTTGGGTTTCTGTTATATATATTATATCAATATTAAAAATGCTCCCAATTTATCGATAAATTGAAATAAACTTGATCTGTCTCTGAGTTGGCCAAGTCAACTTGTCTGTATTTGCTGGTCAGGAATATATATATATACCTTATGGGTCTCCCTGCTACATACTTAGGCACAACTTTTTTAGAACCTAATAATAGCCTAAAAATGTGGTTGAAGAAATCAATATTTATTGATTTTTGGGCCAGCTGGCAAAGTCATTGCAAAGAGAAAACATTTATTTTAGTTTGATTAAATTCGTTGGCGGAATACAATATTTGTATTTATGTTTCTGGGCACAACTGATTAACATTTAAGTTAACCTAATACATTTATAAATAGATTATTAGATTAACGTAAATATTAATCAGTTGTGCACATAAACATAAATAAAAGTTATGACGACTTTAATTTGGATAAGACCCAGAAACAATCAATGAAATATCTACTCAGATAATTAATCTGAATTACAAATGTATCTACTTTGAGGAGTGGAAGATGACTCCATTTGGTGGGTTGTGCTCATCCTTTGCTGTTGGGCACTGCTTACCTGAAACGAATGTAGTAGCTGGTATCGGGATGCGTTGGTCCAAGGATGCGCTGTCTGATGACCAGCGCCTGCATGCGCATCTCATCGGGATCGAGAACAAGCTCCTCCAGCTCCTCAATGGTGGTCACTTCGGTGACCAGCTCGTAGGCAGGCACCGGCTCCTGCACTTTCTTGTCTAGTGGCGGATCCTGTGCTCGCTCCTCGAGCGCTCGCCGCCACAGCGTCAAGGCGACGGCAATATCACGTTTCTTATCCACATAGGTGGCACCCAGGAGCTCGAGTGCATCGATGCGAGCCACTCGACTCACACAGGGCAACGTTATCAGGTGCTCCACGATGGGCATGTGTCCGGTGACGCTGGCCGCCAACAGCGGTGTCATGCCATAAAAGTCCACATCCATGGTGGCGCCGTGCTTCAGCAGCAACTGCAGTATTTGAAGCGAACCCGACTCGGCGCAGTCATGCAACGCCGTGTTGCCCTTGATGCTGCACCGATTCACGTCCGCATTCAACGACAGCAAATACTGTGCAATGCGATAGTGCCCCTTATAGCAGGCAATCATCAGGCAGGTGTGTCCATGCCGATTCGCCACCTCAAAGTCTGCAAGGGAGAGGGAGCAGCAATGATGAATCAGTGCTTGAAATCAAATGCCACACGCACTTACCTGCACCATGGTGTACCAGATACTTGACGATCTCGTAGTGGCCATCGAAGCAGGCGGCACGCAGCGGTGTCGAGTTCGTTCGTGTCGTGCTGTTCACATTGGCGAATCGGCGCACCAGCATCTTAACGATGCCCAGATGACCCGCGGCGGCGGCACACCACAGGGGAGGAGCATCCTCGATGGGCTCGCCATCGAAGCTGACGGAGCCCACCTGTTCCACGTTGGCTCGACACTTTGTCAATAGGTATTCTACAATGTCGTAGTGTCCGTTGCGACAGGCAATGACCAGCGGAGTGGCTCCATTCACTTTGGCCGATATCAATATCGCAATGTCCACGCTGCTCTTGTTATAGAGCACACTCTGCAATCAACAAAAAGTGAATACCAAATGCAATTAGTATTTATAATCGCATTCTGTTATATTTATGTATATACTGTTATATTATGTATTTACTCAATCAACATCACTCATATTATTGAGTTCAATATTCATATTCACAACTGTTTGTATTCATTAGCTTATAAAGAAACTTATATAGTCACTTGCATGTGACACATGTAAAACCAGTTACAAACTATTAAATTCGATATAAATATATATATATATATATATATATATGAAAATCGATTAAATCACATGTTATCGTTTCACACACGCAGATCTAAAATGATAATTATGCAAATTTATCACAAATCAGCTCATTTCGAGTAATAGTGAAGTTATGCAAGGGGCTAATGAATGAGAATTTTTATTTTATAAAGCAGTACTACTGTTATTTTGACAACAACTTATCATGCTGCTCTCTTCTCTTCTTCTTGCTTTCGCTGATATTGATTTGTTCATTATGATTAATAAAGTGGGTGTTTCTCATAGGATCTAGTTGGAATGGTTACAGCTGATGAATAAAATGCCAAGCTATATATATTTAATACTCAGAAGGAACGCATGTGTTTCAAATTATGCCTTTAATTGCTATCGCAAATCGATTTATATCGTTATGATCGAAACTGCGAGAGCTACTAATAAAATAATAACCAATTTGAAGCTTGTGGCCTGTGTAGGCTCTGAGCTCATGGCTACATCGCCTGTCTACACTGATTAAGAATATATTTGGAGAAGCATTTTCAATCTGCTACAACGTTTCGCACTATTATACCCCTTGAACCTTTTTAATGGGGATTAAAGGTATAGCGAATTTGTGTTTTACATAAATATAGACACGTGTATTTGTACTTTACAGCAGCGGATATATTTAATAAATTTGTATTTTATTACATTTCTGAGAGCATGTTGTCAAACAAGCTAGTCAGCTTTGCGGACTCTTGATAAATGTGGAGCTCTCTCTCTCTCTCTCTCGGTCTCTCATAGAAGCTGAATTAAATTATCTTTAAGTTGCTGGCACAGCTAAACAGAATTAAATGGAATTATTTGTGTAATTGTAGCAAAGACCAAAGAACCAAAGGCGATTATACAAATACACAAGTAGCGAAAATCGATCAATCAATAATCTATTTTCAGCTTTGATCTGCTATAATAATTTTCGCTGCGTTTTGCAGTTACAAATTTCATAAGTTTCATATTCAGACACATTCATATTCAACATTCAACATGATGCAGCAACATATCACATACACATATGTTGCAGCAACATAGTCGTTGAAACATGTTTCTGTTTTTTTTTTAATTTCGCTACTTGGGGGAATTCTACAAAAAAAAGCAAATTTCTTATCACTGTATTTCTTATCGACCGCACATGAGAATAAGATTTATATTTTTCCCGGAATGCTTTTTTGTATGCCAATAACATTTGCAATTAAAAACCAATTCGTTGAGCAGTTAATAAACACAAAATATAATTTATCTGTATGTGGATACACAATCGCACAAACATGATAAATAAATGAATAAAGAAAAAACTGCCAAAGTGCTAATTAAAATATAAAGCAATATATCGAGAGAGTCGCAGCAAGCAGCAAATAGATTACCAATATGAGACTGCTAGAATGATAACGTGACAAACGGAGATAGTGAGAGAGAGAGAGAGAGAGAGAGAGAGAGGGAGAGAGGCGAAAGCAATCAGCTGAGCGCAATCAATCAGTTTCATTCTCTCTCACTATCTTTCCGTCTCCCTCTCTCTGTCACGTCTGACTTGTCTGTTATTATACTTTTCCATTTGATTTTGGTTAAGAACGACGAACTGAGTCGTTAGAGCCTTGTGCGCATTTATATTCAACTCGCATTACGAATATAAATGTAAACAATTAAAATATCTACGCAATGGATTGAGTATTAAGCATATTTCATACATATTTCTCTACAAATAGTATTCAATAATCAAGGAAGCGTTATTAAATCTAGTATTACTAGGTTAAATCTAATATTTTCAGCTTATACAATCCGCGAAATTCGATTGAAGGCACTCGATTTTTTCCTTATAATAAAGTACAATTTTTAAGATTTTCTTTTGTTCCACAAAAGTTAGTTTAACATACCTTTTTTTTATTAGTTTATTTGCTTTTAAAACGAGGTTAAGGTGCGAAATTCGATTAAAGGCAGTGCTAATAAAATTAATATAATAAATAACAAATGACAAATTAATGATGAATTGAGGCTGGCTCCAGATTTGTTTACAAATAATTATAAAAAAATATTCGGTTCAACAACCTTTTAGAACTCAGATATTGGCATATTGCAACATTTTTCAACGATAGCCTTCGTAGCGGCTCAACTGTCTTAAACTGTCGATTACCCACGGAACAGTTGTCCCCATATGTGCTCTATGGGATCAGGATCAGGTGATCTTGCTGGCCACAAAAGTTTAAAATCCATATTCCGAATCCACCAACGACATACCCGCGGCACATCTATTGGATTATCCTGTTGGAATAAGGCATTTGGGTCTGTGTGATGATCCATAAAGTTCACCAAAACTGTATCCAACATGTGTATATAACCCTCCGAGCTCATACGGCCTGAAAATGTACAAATCAGGGTTCTTTTGCGATGATTGAATGCAACCCAGATGATAAGTGAGCCACCGCCACAGCTTCGAGTATGGAAAAATCTGTCAGACTATTTTAAATCATGTCAGTAATTTAAATAGTCTGGACTATCCAAATGGAATTTTACCCCATCAGAAAATACCACATTTTGACACTCCTTAGTCCAGGACAATCGATTATTACCTGATAAAATTTGTTGAACACGATGTTGCGATATTTGTAACCTTAAATCAAATCGAATTTTAGATGCCGTAGCATTTTTATCCTGCCCAGCCCGTAAGATTGCACATTTTTGCCTGAGTGACTGTTTTTTGTTGTTGTGGGTTTTTTAGCATCGTTTGTTGAAGTTTTCTTTTAATTTTACCTATCATCAATAGCTGATGCGATCGACTTAATTCAATACATATTTGTCTGTTGTTCTTATTCTTTATTATCCCAATCAAAGAATACATATTTCGGAAGGCTGTAAATTGACTGCCTTTAATCAAATTTCGCACCCAAACTAGCTCAAAAAAACAAAAATGTAAAAAACTTACAAAACAAAACTAACGGATCTCTTATTCCAACACAACTTAACAGTGTAAGAAGAAGAAATACCGTTATAAAATGCGTAAACAAGCTCGCGTTAGGCTTGGTACAGTTTTTAGCACCTTAAGCACGAGTGCCTTTAATCGAATTTCGGGAAGTGTATCAATCAAGCCAAACTCAGAGACTATACGACTTAGATACTTTAAATTTACAATACAAGTTATCGCATAAGGGCAGATTAGGTTTATTTCGTTTTATCAATAGCTGCTCTCGTTTCGCGAATATCGATACAAATCGATTTTTGATAACAATAAAAGCCACCATTTTGAAGACATAAATTTGAGATAAAGTTAAAGAGTTTAATTTTATTCTTAATAATTTTATAGCTAGCGCCTCTTTCAATATTTACTTATCTGCATCGCCAACTTGTGTTCAAATTAAATGTTTTCAATTTTTTACCTATGTTATACTTTACATATACATATATATATATGCCAATATATTAAAAACAGCTGGTTTCAGGGTATCTTCTGTTCGAGCTGTCTATCAATCGCAGCTTTCTTACTTGATTTTCGCTTAATTGCCAATTTGAAATTGAAATGTAATGATGTCAAACGTTTTTCGGTTTCACTGTTTGTTTATTATGTTATTAACACCACAAGCACCACAAGTGGGAGGCAGCAGCAGGCTGAGGGGGTTGCCAGACCGCATGACAACAGTGGGCTGTGGGCTGTGGGTTGCGTAGTGGCAGCGGCACGTCTCGCGCTATTTTTTAAATGCTACCTGATTGTTAATATATGTATACGATAGGCTAGTGTTTAAATCTTACACTCTGTTGTCATCGTAGAACATTAATACCGGGTTGACTCAGAGTTAAGTTTAGGATAAAGCCAACAATGAAGTAAAATAAAAATAAAAACTTGACTGACGGGTAATAATAAACCTAATAATAATATTGTACAGACAGTAGTATCGAGATTGAGCACATGTGTATATGAATACACATATATTTTAGCTGCTGACTATGGACTGATAAAATCGAACCGACTGGAAAGTGACTGAAAGTGCGACCTTAGCAGGTGTCCTCAACATTAGCGTTTGCTTTCCTTGAATTGAAAAATGCATTTGATATTGTCATGTTGTAAATCAAAGTCAAAAAGATAAGAAAACCTTGCCACAATGTTTAAATAGATATGGTAGCGATTGCGTTGACTTCCCCTATTGAAAAGTCAGACACGACTGAAACAGAATGATTACGATTACGAGCAGAAAGAAATAAAAACCTTGTCAGAGACACACTGATACGCATTGTATGTGAAGGTAGTGTATGCGAAGCAGTGGCGACTTATCAATCTCAATTAGAGCATTCATCACCTAGGCGTCAAATACACCAAAAAAAAAATATATATAAAAATAAAAAAAAAAAATACAACGCTACTGGCAGCTGCTCAGAACCAGAAATATAAAAAAAAACAAAGCAAATAAAAACAGAGAAATACAAAAACGCCGCTGGGGGGAGCACTCAATTCGAAGACCTTGTGAATGCCGTGCGGCATTTTATTTTATTTATTTATTTATTCTTTTCGTCTTTTGTTATTTTTTTTTTTTTGTTTTTTTGGTCATTGGTTTTCCCATAATTCTCTCATTATCTGTCTGCTGGTTGAATCTTCGGCTTCTCTTCTACAGCGTATAAGATTCGATTTAAACTTCCTGATGGCTGCAAAAACAAACGTTCTTTCTTTCTTCTTTCTTTCGTTCTTTCTTCTTTATTATTTTGCGACACATAATGGCCAACATTCTTTGCCATTAACCCGTCAACTCTCTGTCTCTCTCGCTCCCCCTCTCTCCATCCCATTCTTGCTTGAGCAGCTCGTGCGCGTGACATGCAAATTTTGGCAACATTTAGCGTATTCTCAAAGATAGATTGAGAAATTGTTGAGAAATTTCTGCGATAATATAAAAACAGCAAGCAACAACAGCGACAACAATAACATAAATATTTAAATATATTTGTATTATCTGCTACATATCAAAATTTACGCATCCAAATTTCAGACGAATGCTTGCGCAAAATGTTTACAACGACCCCAATTGGAAATTATATATCCATCGAGATCAAAATTGAGATCGTCATTTCTCAGCGCCTCATCATCCCCCCCATCTACACTGGGCTACTGAACTTTTGATCATGTCGTCGAACAAACCAAACAATGACAAAGCCAGCAACCAACGCTTGCTGCTGTTTGCTTTTCCGCATTGTAACGTATGCGTAGCCGGTTCCCGGTTGCATACTCAATTAAGATTAAGCCCGTCCCACGACCCAACAACATTGCTGATGAGTCATGCAACAGCAGCAATAGCAACAGCATTAACTACAACTACAGCCGTTGGCGATCGTCATAACGATTAGCTGGACGACTGCCCCAAAGTCTCGTTTAACCTTGCTCAAACAGTTAACGACCACCTCCCTCCCCGCCGCCTCCCCAAAGTTCGACTGTAAGGGGTTACTCGTGCCAGCACACAGCACACAGACCACAGCACACTTGTATACATATATTTCTAGAAGCCATAAGCCAAAAGCCAATTTAACCAACGCAACAAGGCACGTGAAAAGTAGGCGAAGGAAAAGGTGACTTGAAAAACGTTTCGCGTGCGTTATGCGAGAGAGACATGTTACCGGAAATTAGGGCCTTCAAATTGACCCATTCATAATTCAATAGGTGATGGCCAAGATAATTGTGGAAATACGACAGGTGGCCAACAACAACAACAACAACAACAACAATAAGTGCAAGAGTCGAATTAACTGTCAGTTTAACTTGTTTAACTTGTGGACACCCAACATAAAATTTCATATAAATGATGTGCTCAAACGTTAACGATTAACATAAATAATACTGCTCTTAACCTTTGTCTTTGTCTCTGAGCATTGCTTTGATGTTTTGTGTGTGGGGAAACACGCTTAAACACAAAGGATCAAAGCAGGATTTTCTTACTGGGGCGTTGCATTGATATATTTGCTAAAAGCAGTCATGGAGCCACAAATTTATGTTGGAATATTGAAAAATACAATGTTGCCTTGCGCAGTTAATGGAAGGTTTTTTGTGGGTCGGGTTTCCATCACGAAATCAACCCTTAAAAGAAAGTGGCGAAAAGTCTAGAGAGAACAGCAAAATTAATTAAATGAAGTCCAAAAGGATATGCTGCTGTTTCAGCCAAAGAGGCCAACAACTTGTGTTCTAAGGTATATCTTCATTCACATTTTAATTTATATTTAAAATACAATGCTATGTTTTCTGCAGCCACCAATTCCAAGAGGAAGACCCTGTTTTGAAAAGACCGAAATTGTAGAATAACCCTTTCTTTACATGTTATTTAAGATCCAATTTATTTTGAAATTAACACTTAGAAGCTGAGTTAATTGGTTAATTGAAAAAAATCCTCTACCAAAGACAGGTTTGGAGATGTATATAGGTATACGATAAAATAGCAATCATTTGTCTACCATAGGAATAATCGAATAAAAAAATTAGTTATGAATTAAATTTACATTAAGATTTTATCAATGCCGCCATAAGCAGTTTGTAAGTTTGATATGAGCATCATATAAATGAGATTGATGGATGAATAATTAAGAGTTTCCCATTCAATAGTTCTAGAGCTCAATTTAGAATAACTAGAAGCAAAAAACCAGTTCAAAGACACTTTGAAATCAGTTGAGACGGGGGTGCACAAGTTGATTGATAACGGTTTAGAAACAAGTTAAAAACTTGACAACAAATTATTAAAATATACAAAACGTGCGCGTATAAAATACGTTCAGCGATCTAATCAGATACATTATACGGTTAGTCAGAGCGTCAGATACATTATACGGTTAGTCAGCTCTTAAAACTTGCCCGGTTCGATGATGTGGGATGACTCAAGTAAAAGACGGGAACAGTGGAGAGGGATAACTCGAGTAAAAGACGGGAAGAGTGGAGAGGGATGACTCAAGAAAAAGACGGTAAAAGTGGAGAGGGATGGGGATAGGGATGGGGAGGGCAACACAATTATTGCGTCTGCTTTCAGAATTCAGCGAAAACAGATTTAAAATGTAATTTCCCGAAAAATTCAAATACATGCATACAATTGTGCATATATGTATGTGTGTGCATGTATATGTGTAATGCGTATTTAATTTGAATTTACTGTTGTTTACTGTTGTTTGTTGCAGCTAAGCAGAAATAAACGCAAGCGAAACAATTATAATTGAAACAAGGTAAAATTGTTCAACACTTGACATTTGTTTTCCATCAACACGTATATGACGAGGAGGGGTGGGGGAGGGAGGGATGTGGCACACACACGATTACCTTGTCATATACCGTTATGAAAATGTCGCCACGCGCAGCACGAAAATCAAATGCGAGACAGCTTCAGCAAAACGCTAGCATTTTCAAAGGCGATTAAAAAAATGTTGTTTCCGTGTAATAAACAATAAACAATAAACAACTTTCCATTGTTGTTGTTGCTGCTGCTGCTGCTGCTATTGATGCTGCTGCTGCTGCTATTGATGCTGCTGCTGCTGCTGTTGCTTTGTGATCATTTTATGTTTGCCGTGCACGCATAATTTATTATAATTTTGACATTGAACGAGTTCAATGTCGATATGCAGTAGTAGTAAATGAATATTAACATTCCCCCTCTCTAACTCGGCTCTTGAGTCTGCTTTGGTGGGTTCAACCGACCACTTTAATCATTACCCCGCACTCCTCCTCTTTGCCCTTCTGCCTGACTGACATTCAAATCAGCCACGTCGCTCAATTATTTGGCTCTTATGTGTGGCCGGCTATCTGTCTGGCTGGCTTATTTATTATGGCCAAACAGACGCGACTGCGCAGTCGCTCAAGGGTGTAAGATTTACTCTCGAAGCTATCGTGTTGAGGTCAACGGTGCTTTTTAACGGGTTCAACCAGAGGCCAAGCGATATCAGTCAATACAAGCCAATCATGAAACAGTCCAACAAACAACTAGTGCATATCATACACTTATCTGCTATATACACACACACATATACATATATTTGTACAGATATATATGCAGTGGTTCACACGCTGCAGGGTCGAGGTCAGCATCGATTTTTTTATGCGGTTTTTTGAATAAATTCACAACAAAAATATGGAAAATTTTGGATTTTTTTTTTAACTGCAGAATTTCATCGAAACATAAATCAAACTTGATTAGACAAAAAAAACAGTTAGAATACTCGATAAACTTGATCTGCGTGCGGTACAAGAAAACCTAAATCTAAAATTTGAAGTATCTAGATCTAGTTCAAACAGTCGGACAAACGGACATGGCCAAATCGATTAGACTTTTGATGCTGATCATGTATATATAAATATTTGCGAAAAAAAAGAAATAATAATAACACCATTCTCACAAGAAATGATTTCAAATGCGTCTTTCTCAAATTGCTAAATTTGAAGAACTTACGAATAATGGAAGGACACGAGAAATGGAAGGAAACATTAATAAACTGAAAGAAAATTGTCATTTTATTCACTGTTTTCAATTTATTAAATGAAATTACAAAATTGTATAGAAAGAAAATTTACGGAAAAAAAATAATAGTTCCGGTTTTCAAATGTGCATTAAATACATTTTTGGTTCAGAGACGCCTCCTCCAATGCGTTACAAGCTTCACAACACAGTTAAATAAAAATGGCTATATTTGAACCAGCTCGTATCTGAACCGGTTTTATACACTGCGCCGTATACCAATGAAACCAATACATAAACGATAGAACATCAAATGAGTGGAATCTTAAAAAGATTACGAAATTTTAATGCTTAATTTGTATTTGATATTATTATTATTATGCACATATACATATTTTGTCTGTCTTTATTTTTAAACTCAAGAAATAAGCTAAATAAGGAATGTACTTGAAATACTAAGCCAATATACAAATAAAAAAATATATACATGGAAAAAATTAACATAACTATAAAAAAATCTATTAAGTTAACTAAAAATATTTCTATGGAATGTAAGGCTGAATTTGCTTTGACACTTCAATCGATTTGTTTCCCTGTATTGATTTCAGATAGTTTTAGCTTAAAGTTGAATAAAATGTATTAAAAAACAAACATCAGTTCAAAATCAGAATAGCCAGCAAAGAGCAAATTCAAAGATCGACTAAAACTTTGATATGCTATAAATAATATCTTGTTGACAATATTATGAAACTCACGCAAGGGTAAATACAAAATTAAAATATCTTCAATAGATTAAATTATCTATGTAGCATTTTTATGATACGGATTTAAGTTCAGTATTGTTCAAGAAAATGCATAAATTAAAGGTCTGCATTATCAACTGATTGTATTAATATATATCAATTTACGCATGCATGCGTACAACGATTTATATTTTTAGAGTTTTCTTCTGTTCGTCGCAGATACAAACAAAATATAATAAAAAAAAATACTTCAAGTTGGCAAACATCAACAGAGATGCAGACAAGCATCAACATGCTTATGCATGTGTATGGATGAGCACCAGATAGCGTTTTCCGACACTGATATTATAATGCTTTATGGGCGTATAATCCGCTAGAGCAACAGCAACAGTAACAACAGAAGAAGAGGCATTCACATTGTTGTTGTGTGCATTGTTGCTGCTTTAGTTAATCGTGCGACGAACTTCAAAGTCATGACGGCGTCGATCGCTGAATAAGCCAAACCAAACAAACACTCAAATCAAAACACATAAACGGATACACAACACACACACACAAACACACTTATATGCATGTAAAGTACACACAGTGGTATACATATATAGTTGCTCGAATAAATCGCAGCACAGTAGCACGCAATATGCTCGAGTAAGTTCCCTGGAGGCATTTGGGCGTCGTAAATAAAATGCACAGCGAAAAATAAAAAAAAACGTTCAGCATTTTCATTTCAATGTCCAATTGCTGTCAAGCTGACGCCCTTGTGTTAGCTTAGCATTAAACTATCGGATTGGTTTAGGTACTTGAAACTATGCGTGGGAATTACTATGTGCAACACTTTTCAAAATGATTTACATATACATCGCAATTGCAAACAAGGTCTGAGCAGACTTTAGAAACACTTTTCTAAAAAAATCGATGTAAATTTCACTTCTTCAATGTACAAATAACAGTAACACGCGATTTACGTTACGATTAATTTATTTGCCCAAAATGTAAATGTAAACTATTAAGGTTAAAGTTAAATATACAAATTTTGCTTTCATCATTCGTTTTTTATTTTTATTTTTTACTTTCTATAAATTAGCGTTTTCAGCATTTGCAAGCCGAAAATCGTTGTTATTTCTAACAGTGAGCTTCTTTTTCTCTTTCTTTCTTTCCATCTTTCTTTCTTTGCCCTGCAAATCAGTAGCTATAAAATGTATATGTAAAATGCAACGAAGCTTAAACACTCTTTGGCCTGCATATTAATGCTCTGAAGCAGTACAATTATATAATCATTACGATTACAACATTTAATCTTATTTAAAAACACAAAAACCAAAAAAAAAAGATCGGTTTTTTACGATAAAGAAAAACTGAACTTCCACGAAACCGAAGGCAATATTTCTTTGCTCCATTTATGGATGACTTTGCAAACAGTGGGGGAGAGTGAAGATACCCAATCTGAGATCTGTGGGGAAGCGCATGCTGATAATACACAAGATAAAGCCAATGAACGCTGCTGCTATCGCACGCACTCAGCTCCGCTTCGCTCTGTGTGTGTGTGTGGACCCAAAAGATTGTTTTGCTGTTGCTGCTGTTGTTGTTGTTGCTTGTATTGGTGGCTGCTTTGTTAGTGCTATTGTTGTCTTTGTCGCAGTCGCAGTGTTGTTAATTGCTCTTGTTGCCGTTGCTAATGCTTTTTCCTCGGGGTGTGCTCAATATATGTGCATGTGTCTGTATTTGTGTAAATACTTTGCACTCTCTCGTGTACTCTATGAGAATTGAAGTCAAAGCAAACCAGCGATAGAGCAAGAGATCGGCTCTGACCTTACATTTGCACACACACATACACGCACTGGCAACTAATAATCAAGAAGCAGTTAAATGGCAAACAAGTGGAAAAAAAAGAAGCAGGTCCAATGGACGAATGTTGGGGCAAATAAAACCAAGCTGCGATTGTCTCTCTCTCTCTCTCTCTTGCTCTCTGGCCAAAAGCGAAGCACTCGAATTCAAATTCGCATTTTGAGGTTACACTAACAACTACATAAACATGAGCAATTTGCGCTGCTGCAAATGTTCAGCACAAAACACAAACTAAGAAAGAAACTGAAAAGGCAAAGAATCAACCTCAACCTCAAAACAACAGCTGTTAACCGACTAAAATAATACGGTCGCGTGTATATATGTATTTCTATTTAGTTGTGCATAAAACTTGATGGAAAAAATCTAATTAACTTGAATGCTGCTGTGCGTTTCGCAAATGTTTCGAAAGCGACAACAGCATTTTTGCCGTCTTAATTTAAGCTGATGATTCGATCTTGATGAGGATTATTTAATTAATGTGCAGATTTCATTTTATTTTTTCATTACATTTTCCAAGTATTTCAAAATCAGCAATCCAATCGCTAATCTGATTTGACTGACCTTGTTTAGTTTTGTTTTTGTTTCTATAGTTCTCTATTGGCCTGACAATTGTTCCGGTCAACAACATTTAATTTGTGTCATTTGAGAGAAAAAGTATTTCTCTGATTGGATATAGATATTATTTTATGCAGATTTTATAAGGTTCATATAAGGAGGGTCGCTGAACTTTTGCAACTCTTGATTTGATTTTTTTTTTAAACTTTATTTCGTTACTTCTATTTCCTGGTAATTTCCCACGCATTTATCTTTTATCTCAGCCGATATATTATTATTTCTTTTTGGCAATCCTGTTCTAATAATTGATCTGGTTATATGCTGATTTTAACATATTTCGTTCATTGACCTTCTTTTTAAACGAACTCTTTAATTTAAAATCAGTTGACTAATTACTTCTCAATATGTCTATGACATTTTGAAAGTATTATTTACTTCCATTAGACATTCTAAGTTTGTTTTCTGTGGAAAAAATCTGTCTTTGTTTTATGATCTATTTTGTTTCAATGAAATACAAATTATAAAATATAACCCTAAAATTATGAAGCGAAAATAATTATTTTTTTTTTTTTTTTGCTCTTCGTTATGGAATTGAGGCATAAAAACACTACACTTAAAAATTCATAAAGTTATACTAAAAAAAATGTGATGAATGAATATGAATATATTGTACAAAGGTTAATATTGAGTTTGGCAAAAAATACATAATGGTATTGCTTTATTTGTTCCCGTCAGGGTATACAAATATATTAATCTAAAATTATACCGATCTGAGTTTAATTCACTTTCACTTATGCTGATTTTTTTTTATACAAATATTTAAATATATTTACGTGTTAAATTAAAACAACATTTCCTGTTTGGTAATATGTCTGCTTGATTACAAAAAGAACAGAGGAAATCATTTTCAATATTTGCCAACTTGCTTTAAGTACTTTAAGAATTAATATTTGTATTTGCTTTTATTTTTTTTGCTTTTGCGCCCGAGTCATGCCATGCTCATCAATCAGGCAATTCAGACCAGATCACGTATTGTTATGAGTTGAAGTGAGTGAGGTGCCACTTGCCACATTTGTATATATCTACATACGTATGTATGTATGTGATATAGTTACCACAAATGTGTAAGTACGTTGTTCTGGGTTTTGACTCTTATTTTTGGACTAAACAACAATGTCCAAAACACAACCCCAACAACCAACAAACCAACAACCAGAACAAGCAACTAGAAAAACCGGTTTCAGTGGCTAGAACCATGATGTTGCACGTTTGGCGATCGGGTTCGAGTTCGAAGCATGTTGTTCTCGCTCAATATGGAGCACAAGTTTTTCTGGGGCTGCAGCAACACCTTGCAAAATCTAAATAATATAGAGTGATCGACACGCGAGTGTGCCAAACTAAAATATACACTGTATATACTTCCCTCTTCAAATTGAATTCTAAATTAAATTTGTCATTAGCATTTATAAATATGCTGTGAATATAAATATTACGAAATTAAACGATATTAAATTGCAGGCCTACTCTTGGTCAAAAGCGAAAGTTATCGATATAAATAATAATAAGCAAATAACGTGACTAAAACAGAATACTCGATGCGATCGCATTTAAGAGACAAATTTGCTCAGCTTTATGAATCTCCTTTTTCATCGATTTTAAATAAGTACAGCGTATAAGAGACTCACACCCATGCATGAGGCTATTTTAAGAAACCTGCATATATGTATATATATATACATATATGTATGTATATATATATATATATATATATATATATATATGTATATAGTCAAATCACTTCCTGAAGCACTGAGCAGCGCAGCATCAACAAGCTCCATAAATGACACATTTTTAGAAGCAGAAACAGAGCGTGAGAGAGAGAGTGCGAGAGTGAGAGAGCCGAGCCCAGTCAGGAAGTCTAAAAATGAACGAAACCGGTGCAAGTCGATTCAAGTCGAGTCGTGTCGAGCCTTTCTGCTGGTGATTGAACGCTCTCAAGGATAGCTTTATACACAGTTCACATGTGTAGCAGGTAGGTACAAATGTACCTTAGTGTTTACATATAGACCTAAATGTACATGAGTACCCATACAAGTATTTAAGAGGGCGTTGCTTTGCCATGGCAAGGGGGAGGGAGAGTTAACACACTTGACAATGGCGGAAGCGTTTTCAATGTACAAAAATAGAAGAAGAAAAAAATTAAAACGTGATTTCAGGCCCGTAAAATTTGTGGAGTGCCATTGCCAATGTTAAAATTAGCAGTCGAAAATCTGAGAGCAACGTGGCCCAAATACGAATCAACGTATTATAAAATATCATATGCTCGCTAAAAATACTTTGCTACTCACTTAAACAAAAAACACACACAGACACACACGCATACAGGCACAATAGCGTCTCCGATAAGATAATACAAATTAGGAGAAGTGAATCAATGCAAAATGTGTCCACAAAGTACCTCGTCCACGATAAGTAATTATAATATCTCTAAGATATCCCTAAAGAATTTGGGATTTCTTTTTGAATATGCTTCACATTTTTTCCAAATATATATTTGTTTTGTTAGCAAATTCCTTTGTTGTTGGTGGTCAATGGCCAGCTGTCAATAACAGTAAAAGATGGGTAAGGCAACTTTAGTCGACTAGTTCGACTATCAGATACCCTGCACTGAAGTCAACTGAATCAATTATAAATTTAATTTACAATTGCAACAAAAGAGACAGACGGACAAAAAAATTAAAGCCAAATTGAAACCACATTTTGACATACAAAAATGACACAAAAAATGGCAATAACTTTTAAACAAACACTTTTTTGTTTAGTGTGTATCTGTCAAAACAAACAGAAAATCTGTAAGTATGCCAGTTATTATTGTTTGTGTAATACACGTTTGAAACTACCCACATACACGCACAAATGCAACAGCGCCATTTGCCAATGTCAAAGCAATGTAGACAAAGCTTAAGAACTTTATTATGCAAAAAGCGTGCTGCCTGCAGCTGTGCAAGAGGGAGCTTGACTTGTACGCCCACACACACACACACACACACAATCGCTTACATATTAGATATGCCTATATATTTGTATTTGTTATTGTTTTGACGCACACACACACCCTCTCTCTCTCTCGGTGGGTCGCTCGCTCTCTCAACATGTACTGCGCTCGTATGTGTGTAGAATTTTATTGATTAGTCACAAGGCTGCCAGCAGCTGAGCCGAGCAGTGCTGAGCGGAGCGGATCGGAGCAATTGCAGCAGGTACTCACCTTCAATAGGGGCAGGTTATTATCGCGTGCAGCATTGAATACGATGAATTTGTCATCCATTTTAGAAATGTGTTTGCATAAATAAAAACAATTTTCACAGCTCACTGAATTTCTTTTGTTTTTTGTATATATTTTTATTTAGCAACTGCCAAAAAAGGGTTTACAATAAATTTTCTGCTGTTGCTTTGTCAATTTTCACTGCCTGTTGTTGTTGCTGCTGCTAGTAATTTATTTGTATATATATGTGTTTGTGTGTTTCTCTCACACACAAAGAACTTTCGACCAAAAATAAATATACAATTCTTTCAATAATTGCACAATTATCGTCCGTCTTCGTTATGGCTGCGTTTTTATTGCTCTACTTCCGTATTTTGTTGCATTTTTTTCTCTTTTGTTATTCTGAGCACTCTTCTTCTTCGGCTGAGGCGACAACAACGGCCAAAAGCAGGAAGACAAATTTCTTTGTACTATTTCTCTTTTGATGTGTCGCTTTTCTTGTTCGGCGCGTCTGCATTTAATTACGTCGCGCCAATATTGGGACCGTTAACACACTCTGCGCCAGCTAAGTAAGTTTCTTGCGTTTTAAGATTCTCCGTAAATGATTTGGATTGATTTAAAACACACAAACAATAAAGAGCGAGCGGCACACCGAGCGCGACGTCACGCACGAGCAAGAAAAATATTACTGAAAAAAAACCTCTATTCATTTTTTTCTTATAAGAGTAATCGACTAACAGCATAGAGATGGGAATGTGATTGAAATGTGCACGAAGCACTCTCACGACACGAACTGTTAACTTAAATTCCTTTTATATTGTCTTTATTTTTACTTTTAATAATTAAATTAGGCATAAAACGTGTTTTCAATTTTTTACAACTACAGCCCAGTTAATAAATTTGTGCGCATTTGAACAATTTTTAAATATCGTACGTGGTGTACAGAACCATTAACTCATCGATGAATCGGCAAGTTAACATGCCTGAAACGATGATAGTAAGAAACACCGACTATCGCAATATAATCGAAATACTGTGAGACCGTACGTAGAGTATCGGTCTACAATAGATTAGCTGGCACACATTTTGAATGTGCAAAAACTTCGAGTTTTAAATATAGTGAAATATTTTTTCTGGTTGCAGCCTTATTTGTTAACCACAGAACTCGATTCGTTTTATTGCATTGAATGAGCCAGCCACAGCTTTCAAAGCGATGACATTTATTGGTCTACACACTGAAAGAAAACAGTCTATGCTGCAAGGAGCCGTTTCACATTGCTCTAAATAACCACATCGTTAATTCTTTAATGAATTGTCGCTTAAACAAAGAAATTTCAAAGTTATTATATTAAAAGCGTTTTTTCTATTTTACAGCCTCTGCACAATCCTCAACATGCCAGATGCTTTTTTTTTGGCCTGCTTCTTTACGTGCAGTTTTTATAACTACTTATCAAATTTGTAATTTTTTGATGTATTTCTGCCGCTGCCGCCGTCATTGTTGTTGCTTGTGTTTGATAATGTTGACTATGAAAATTCGCTTGTTCTTTGTTGTCCATGCTCCAATTTGCAAAACAGCCAATTTCTATATGGAATGAAAACGGCTCAATACGACTTATTTGGGGATTTTCTTTACGTTTCTTGTTTTTTGTGTTTATTAAAAAATTATTAATTTGTGGTTCAGCCTGAAGCGCGACGTCCAAAATTAATTTTACTGTGGCTTCCTGCGGAACGAGCAGCCTGCAAAATGAAAATACAAAAAAATTAGTGTTGTGCAATTTGATAAGAGAGATTACAGGATTTGTTGTACCTTCTGTGAGCTTGGCCCGTCCTCCAGTTGGCTGGCACAGAATGGTGGCACAACCGGCGCAGACAACAACGCCCTGAGCGTGACTGAAAACCGTTGTGATCCTGTAGCAGCCGGGGCACTTAACGTCCATGAAATAGGAGTTGGGATGCTGCACCAAGCGCTTCAGCTTGTGCTTGCGTTTCTCCTCAGCGGGCAGAGGGTGCAGTAAATCTTTTGCTAGCTGCAAGTGCAAACAAAACCAAACACGTTTCACAATCTCATTCAATAATTTTTTTGCATTTCACAAGTGTCTGCAATTCAGATTTCTTTTAACCACGAAGGCATATGGTGCGAGGGAGGGAGGCAAGCTGTGTTGCTGAATATTATGGTTTTTTTTGTGTGTAATCACTGCAAAAGCATGCACCCTTGACACGGCTCTCAGCACATTGCATGTTTCACAGTTTTTGCGTATGCATGCGCAAATTTTGCTTGTTAAAAGGCATATTTTTGCTCAAATTTGCACCCACCGGCATGTTTTTTCTTTCACAGCTAACACGGAAAAGGAAGTCGGTCAAATCGCAGCCAACTTAACAAGCAAATAACGTACACAAAATACCAAAAACTACCCAATTTAGTATAAGAACGATTGGCAGCGCTCAGGCATGCCTCGCTTGTTGGCGCCTTTTTAACACTGGCACTCCAATCGGCACTTTCGAGCACTTAACGTCACGTACGGAGATAGACAAATTTGAGCTGCTGTAAAAATTAAAATGACGACTCTTGAATTATGCCAAAAATACTTTGAAACGCGCGATGTGTACAAACTGATGGGTATTGTAAAGGATGCCAAAGAGAAGGAAATCAAGAAGGCATACCACAAATTGTCGCTGCTGGTGCATCCTGACCGAGTGCCCGAGGCACAAAAAGAGGAGTCCACCGAAAAGTTCAAAGTGCTCTCGAAAATCTACCAGGTGCTCACCGATCCGGCCAAGCGGGCTCTGTACGACGAGCAGGCGATCATCGATGACGATGACGAGGGCAAGCTAACCAATTGGCTGGATCTATGGAGCAAGATATTCAAGCCGCTGACAGTCGAAGATATCAGCAACTATGAGAAGGAATATGTCGACTCGGAGCTGGAGAGGACCGACATCAAGAAGGCATATTTGGGCGGCAAGGGTTGCATGAATTACATAATGAATCATGTGCCATTCATGAAGGTCGAGGATGAGCCCCGTTTCAAGGAGATTGTCGCCGCCATGATTGCAGCGAATGATGTGCCAGAATACAAGATATTCACGGAGGAGCCGGCAGCGAAGCGCAATAAGCGCCACAAGAAATACGCCCGAGAGTCGAAAGAGGCGCACATCATTAAGGAGCGCATCCAGCGACGCCAGCAGAAGGACGACGAGGAGGCGGCGGCGGCCAGCGGCGTCAATTTAGAGAACATGATTTTGGCGCGCAAAAATCAACGCGAATCCAATTACAACTCGCTAATGGATCGCCTGCTGGAGAAGTATGCCGGCGAGGATGATTCCGAAACTGTCGATTTCTCTGCTGTCCTCGATAAGTCGAAGAAGAAGCGCAAGCCAAAGCAAGCCCAGAAGCCAACCAAGTTGAATGGCGTGAAAAAAGGTCGCGTAGAGAAATCAAAAGTTTAAATACTTTATTAGTTTAACCAATTTCAATTTCTAGATTAACAACACATTAAATGAAATCCATTCAATAGATGTAATCGTGCTCGATTTGTTCATTAGAAGTATTATATATGAAGTATATTTATAAGTCTGATTTATGATTTTTGAATTGATGAATTGGAAATCGGTATAAGAAATTCCATATTCATTCAAAAATTAATTTTCTAAACCCATTAAAATACTCGATTCGGTGTCTATGAAATTCCTAATAGCAATTACTATAAGCAGTATGCATTTATTGTCTGCTTGGTATAACTAACTGAATATAATATCCAAATTTAGATTTATACAAAATATATATATCTTTAATCACTTAAATCATTTTTGTTTATTTATAAGTCGAATTAGATATGAACATTGCAATTGCATCTAAACTTGTTTCTTGATGTTTATTTTTAAAATAATTATAAATAAGATTTTTTGAAATTATAAATATATATTTCCATACTAAAACCATCTCTAATATGAATAAAATTTTGTGTTTATATTATACTAAAATTTATTAAACTACATACCAAAATAAGAAGGCAAAGCGAGCTGCCAACTTGGTTCAAATTGTTCAACACTATTGTTGAGCAACACTACTAATCGAGCAACTCTGTCGAGAACAGTAAACAAAAAATTGTTAAAACTCTGGCAACAACTCGCTCAGCATTTAGTGTATTTAAAGTGGTGATTATGGATGAAAATACACCAGATGCGAATGCAAACAAATGTCGAGTGTGCTTAGAGGAATACGAGCAGAGCAAAATGCGAGCACTCTTTACAAACGAGGCGATGGATGTGGTGGAAAATGGCGATGACGATAATCAGCGATTGAACCGTAAAATTGAATATTGTTGCGGGGTCAGGGTAAGCCGTCTCTGGCAACAAACTGATCACACCACATGCTAAATATGAATTTTTCAGATACGCCGATCAACGAATTTGCCGTCAAAAGTATGTGAAAGGTGTTTCGATTTTGTGGGCATGTGGTACAACTTCCGGCAGATGTGCCTTAATTCGCAGGTGTATTTGGAGAGTGCGCGTCTGCAGGCGGCAAAGTCGGACGAGCTGATCGATGCCAGTGATAGTGAGTACATGGAATATCTGTATGAGACGCTCCAGCTGCAAACTCACAATCGTTACGACTCCAACGACGACGAGGGGCAGGAGGAGGAGGTGGATCTCCAATCGGCTGCCTCTGCCGAAATTGAGGGTGATTTTAATGTCGACTACGATGTGGAGGAGGCCAATGGCTTTGTGACTGACAACGACACGCATGACCGCTCTAAGCAACTGCTGCCCGAAATAATCAATGAGCTGGGCGCTGCTTATGAGGCGCAGGAAGCTGACGCGGAGGATGCCATCGAAGTCGATCAGATTCTGATGTACGACGACGATTGCCCGACTGCTGAGGAGGAAGAGGACATCAAGGTGGAGCACGGCGATGTCGACTTTGTGCAGGACGACAACGATGACTTCCTATCGCCAACGCCATCGCCAGATCCCAAGCCAGACACAACGACCACCAAACGCAGGCCGGGACGACCTCGCAAGCCAGACAATGAGCTCAAGTCCAAGCGCAAAGGCAAAGCCGATCAGTATGCAAAATTCGAACAGCAAACCGAGGAAGAGTCCACAAAATATATGTGCAACCTGTGTGGCAATGTCTATCCCAAAAGAGCAGCATTCAACGCACACATGACGGCACACACCGAATACAAGCCCCACCAATGCGAGTAAGCTGCTCCTCGATGACAATAATTGCCTACCGAATGATTTAATCCAACTGTTCTTCGAATTCCTTTTAGAATCTGTGACAAATCCTTTCGTCAAATGGGCGAGCTGCGCGCCCACATCCGTCGCCATACGGGGGAGCGACCGTACAAGTGCCTGTATTGTGAGCGCCACTTCTACGATCGCAGCGAGAAGGTTCGCCACGAGCGGGTGCACACCAATACCCGACCGTATGAGTGCAAAGAGTGTGGCAAGACATTCACGCACACGGCCATCCTCAAGAATCACAGAATGATGCACTCGGGCAAGAAGAATTTCAAGTGAGTGCATCCAAGTCAAACTATGTTCCGTAGTTGCAGTATTTCTTTGACATTTTTGCAGTTGCGACATCTGCTTGAAATCATTCACGTTGCCCCATCAGCTGAAGGCACATCTGCAAACGCAGACGCACAGAAGCAAGGAGGAGCAGTCATTTGCGAGCAGCTCCACCAGCTACATGCTGCGCCAGGAGCAACTGTAATAGATTAAGCTAAGCTAGGCTAAAAAACAATTGTAACTTTTAAGACAATTATTATCAGTAAATTGTACAGAAAAAATAATGCAGCTACCACAGGAGCCATTTATTCAGTTGGATCAGCACCTAGCTGCTGGAGTAATCAGCAATGTCCCGATTATAGAGCAGGATATCCACCTCGCAGCGATGAACGTGCGTTCTTTCGTGCGACTTCAGGTGGTGAGGCAGGCGAAAGCCCTTGTTGCAAATGTGACACTTGTGTGGCTTCGACTCGGAATGGCATAAAGAGTGTGCCTTCAATGTGGTGGATAGCGCGAAGCTCTTGCCGCAGATCTCACAAGCATAGGGTCGTTCATTGGTGTGTGTGCTGCAAGAGGAAAGCAATCCGGCAGTCATCTCAACGCATCTAAGCATAATTTACTATTCATCAACTTGCCGTTCATGATTCCGTTGGGTGGTGCGATCCGTGAAACGTCGTGGACAGTAGCTGCATTCATAGGGCTTCTCGCCCGTATGGGTGCGCATGTGTGTGGTCAAATTGCAGCCGGCAGTGAAGCGCTTAAAGCATAGTCTGCAAGTGCAAAAATTTAGAAAACTGGAAAATTTTGTCTTCGCTCACATCACAAATGCGATGCACTTACTCGCACTCGTAGCTCCGCTCGTTGTTATGGAAGCGCTTGTGAGACTTGAGCTGTGCCTGACTACCAAACGAATTGCCGCACAAGGTGCAGTTGTGCTTGGATTTCGAGGGTTCCAAGGCGGCGGACAGATCAATCGTTTCAATATTTTGTATGACTGGGTTATTATCTGCAGCCGCAACTTCCAGCGTTTTCTCCTCGTCATTATCTTTATGATCATCTACTGCATCAGGTGGATCACCCACATCCATTGCATTGTATTCGCTGACATCGTTTTCCATCGCCTCGCCCTGAGTCAAATCTATCAAACATTTGCCAACGAAAAGCCTATAACCATGCTGTGCATCTTCAGCTGTGTCCGACGACGACGACGACGACTTCTCCGAGGATTGAGTTACCGTTGTCGTCAGCAGTTCAAGCTCCTCGGGCGATTCGACCTCCTGTATTACAATGTCCTCAGGCACCAGCTTCTCTTGATTGGTGGCAATATTCCCCAGATGTGCATTCAATATTTTCTTGCTCAGCAGATTTGCGTGGTTGCTCTGCTTATGCGTCTGTATCTTTGTTTCCGATTCCACATTGCAATCCTCTGATTTGGCATCCAGGGCAGAAACACTCGGAAAGCTCCTCCTCAAGGACATGGTGCGCCGCACCGCACCTCTCAAATCGACATCGACCCGTTTGCAGTCTGTGAGGAATGTGTGTACCAATGACAGCTGCTCCACACACTCTGTACATATCTGATCTGGCAATCCGTCGTCTGGTTTCACCTTGAACAGAATTCAATATATTTATTATGCCAGTAGTAAACTGTAAAAATATTCAAATATTACAACAACACCAGCATATTCCAGGAGCTGTTCGGCAAATCTCGTGTCATTGAAGAGGGGCTGCAGTTGGGAGGTAGTGCCTCCAGTGCATGTTCGGCACATGCTCCACTTTATGCAAATTTCCATTATTTATGCTTTGCGAATTCGATGGTAAATTAAACACAGCAGTTCTTTTGCGCCACAGCTGGACTTGCAACCAACTCGGCTTCTTTTAGCTCGTTTCCACTGCGCTTGAACTTTCTGTGTCCAGGCTTAACGAAACCAAACAAAACTTTAAATGTTATAGAATAGATATTAAATGGTATTTTCTTTAATAACTCAAATAGTTGTGTTCCTAATATTTATAGTAATCGCATCCCGTGAAATCATTTGCCATTCACAGCGAAATACCAAAATGCAGTCGGCAATCGGTCACACTGGCCCACGCTCAAGTTAAACCAATGATAATGGAAGATGTACGTTATTGTTAGGTTTGGAACAGGGCAATAGTATTATTTATTGCTGATTACTATTATTGCGATGCAAGATAATGGATCGAAATGCATTCTGACAACAATCGTGTGCGTTCCTTTAAACTTCCACGTATTGAATGCACTCGCTGGTTGTGGCTTACCAAATTAAATTTACTCGATAGAAACTTTGAAACTGCTCGAATTCGTGATGCTCATTTTGAGAGCAAGTATTTGGGCTACAAGTACTTAAAGCGAGGTGCAGTGCCAACCTTCCGGCTGTATAATGGATACTTACATTCTTAAGATGATCGACAAAAATAACGCGCCAATTATTTCCGATAATATATCGAATTCCAATAATAATATCGAATGTGAAGTTGACATGGAGCGTAAATCTTGTAAATCGACTATTCCATATATCCCACACAATTTGAAAGCTAGTCACCAAATTTTAAAGGTATCTTGCTAATAACACTTCAAAAATCCGAAAAAAAAGTTGGACCCCCACCCTCGGTCCCAAAAATCAGTAGCAAAAAATTGAGAAAAGCCAAAATCACTTGCAATTTTAAAGCAAAAACTACCAAACTTGAAAGGCAATATTTTTTGCAGCCGCTCCTAAACCCGACCCTAAAATTCTCAATATATCGTATATCTTCCGAAATTTAAGAGCTTTGGTTACTTAACTTGGAAAGTAGGTTTCTAGAAAACTCCTTAAAAATTTCCCAATCCTGCCACCAAAAAGAATCACATATTGGTATCAGAGTATTTCATAGTCATTTATTTCCGGCATCAGTTCTAGTTACAAACTTAACCATTTAGCTTATTTGTGTCATAGCCTCCCCTACTGAGCAACCCCAAAATATTACTTTCAAATTTACAATAAACATATATTTAAATTAATAGTATTTTTGATAGCAGCAATTAATAGCATTAGTTTTTAAGACTCCAATATCGCGAATAAATGGAAAAACTAAAAAATCAAACTGTCATTTACATTTTTTTAAATAAATTCCTTGAGTATTTAATATTGAGAAGCTCTCAACTCGTGTGGCTTTCGACAAATTGTAATGATCAGTTACTAAAAATGCAAAATTATAATCTGCAGCTGCACATTTAATCTGCATATCCAAATAAAGAATACGAACTTGAAAAACTTGTGCAAAGGAAGAAATATAGCAACATTTCCATGCATCCAGTTTTGGCTTGATGCTGATGTTACCTGTGTGAAAAAGTTGCACTTAATTGAAATAATCCGATGCGTTCCGCAAGACAGCCCTCTGTATAATGAGCCTATAAGGGCATAACATTTTATTGGCACTTCATCCAGGGCGGAACGAATTGGATTATTTCGAACAAGAACGTCATTGGGTAAGGTAGGTTTGAAGACTCGTATAAGATAATGTTGGATCGTCATTCTCAAGCATTTCGTTATTGTTTTCCAATAAATATCCTTTAAATCTCGTACATTGTTTAATTCTCGTATCCAAAAGAAGAAGTGATTGCACCTTTTGATTTGCCAGTCCAAAAAATTCTTCCCCCTTTGCCTTAAACTTGACTTGAACAGGTTGCTGCTTCATGGAGCTCTGAATACAATTAAGCAGTTCCTGGTGGCATATGTTGGCCGTTTCTCCGAAAAAGACGCCATCCAAATCACTGTCAGGAATCAATTGAAATTGAGGAAGTCCAGCATTGTTAAGAATCTTGCACGTGAATATACACTTCTTCAGTGGGTCTCTGGGATGCGCATAGATCCTTGTTGCCACATACCCCACGGGATATATCCAATGTGCTGTGTGAAAATTGGGATTTGTGGGTATAATCTCGCCAATGGAGTGTATGAGAACGTTGGTTAGTTTCAAGGGAAAGCTCTTCTGTTGTAGTGCCGGTGTATTATTCGATTTACTTTCATTCTTTTTCTCAAATGCATGATTCTGATTTGAGACGACGTATTTCTTTGTATTATCACGACTCTCATTCAATGGATGATCTTGTGTGATAGAACTTTTGTCGAGTCCCTCATGGAACATAAGTCTCTCAATTAGGGTCAGTCTCTCGGAGCGAGCTGCCGCCAACTCCACTTGTAAGGCGCACACTTCATCAACAATCGATGCGTTTTCCTAAAAAATAAAATGTACTTTTAACTCAGAAACAAGCAATTATACAAATATGACAGCCAACTTGTAACTTGCATTAATACATGTACTTGTGCATAAGTGTGCATATATTTGCATATATGCATGCATAGTTGCTTGACTTACAAAGACGAAATTCTTCACGCGACTTTTCAGTTTGGTGTATTTCTTTTGAAAATCAACTTTTTTTATTCTCATATCGGATAAATTGAATGTTATTAAATTGTTGTATATCGTTCAGTGTGACCGTAGATTTATGTTGCAAAAATACCCAAATAATTGAAATGGAAAGAGCGTATAATGAAGAGCTGTAACACACAGAGGAAAGCATATGTATATATAGCTGCATATATTCCCGATCAGCACTAACATAGAATCGAGAAAGACATAAGAGCTAAAGACCTAATTTATGGAATAAAAGTTTCCTCTAACCATGTTGTACAAATCAAAATTCATTTCATTTAATTTTATCGATAGTTTCCCCGTTTCGCGAATATCGCGTCAAACTAATTAAAATGAGAAGTAAATGATAATTCACATCAAGCATTAGAAACGTTTTTGGAACGATATGGGAATTTTTCAAAGATGTGAGACGCTGTTCACACAAACAACACCTAGCATCTTTCACCAATCTTTAGAGAAAATGAACAGCTTAACAATAGTCACAATATATATGAATATATGAAACTTAACATGCTGAATAATTACCGGAACAATAATCGCCCAGCTGCTAGAAACGTTGCTCCGAAAGGTGAAATAAGCATAAAACAAGCAACAACTCCATCTCTGATATCCGGTCTAGAATTTAAGGGACTCCCAGGTTCAAACAGCACTGCGGATTTATTAACGTGCTGCAGTGTCAAGACTAAAGAATTTCACTCTCTCAAGCAACAAGTCTTGGCGCTTGATGGGAAACCCTCTGAAAACTCAAGTTATAGATAGAGAGATATATATGAGATATGTCGTCTTCCAAAAATTTTGGGAACCACAGCCATTTTCCAATGAGCCTGAATTATTAATATGTTCAACTGGACTTGACCAAAAATATTTACGTATGAAAGCTCGTATTAATCGCTTAGAAGACAAGGATATATAGAAAAACACGTACAAAGTACTAACAATATTTATAGCCTAAAACCCATATATTTATATATACCTTTTTTTGAATTGTTTTAGGTAAACATTTTGAATCATTTGATGGAAACAATATTTTGATTTGATATCAAAATGTAACTCAATTTGCGATGGCATTACTAGGAAAAATGCTTTTAAGAAATTCGCTACCTTCTCGTAATCATTAACAATAAACTGAAAATCGATGTATATAACTAATATTAGACAAGCATTTAAAACACAAAAAGTACGTAACGAATATCAAAATGAAAAAAAAAAACAGTTATTAAAAATCTCATGAAGACTTTAAGATATGAATTGAAAAAATCAGTCAAAAGCATTTTTTACAACTTGTATCAAATCGAATTCACTGCTTTGATTGATATTTTCTTGTCCAAATGCACAGTCCGAACTTGCCAAACAGTGTAAACACCTGCATACATCGCAAAATATGTATTTAATTTATTAATTTGCGCAATAATTTTATAGTCGTATAGCAGCTGAGATTGATGCTTGATGCAGATTTTACCAGTGTAAAGAGCGATTCACTTCATTGAAATAATCCCATACGTTCCGATTAATGCCGCTCTGTATGATAAATGGTAATCGTACTTTAGGTCCTTGAACAAAATTCCATTTGTTCCGCTTCATGTTGCTCTGCTATGGGATACATCGATGTTTGTCGTCGATATCCTTAATCGCTCTATAATAAGTTGGCATTGCTCATTTTTTTTTTCACTAGACGAAAATATATTTTTTTGTGTTTGTTGGCCACGTTGATATTTTGTATCTAATTAATTCTTTATTTATTATTCAACGTGAAACGAATTCAAAAACTATCTATGCATGTGCTATATCAAAACATGTAATTATGTGTATACTTATGTATGTGTGAAAAAACTGGAGTGCGTTTTCATACATACATATGCATGTACATAAAAATAAAAATGTATTTTACGAATCGAAGAGATTTAAGTGTTCCATTTATTGATTGCATTCATATACTTTATCTTAAATATCTAGATGCATATTTACACTGGAAACTAAGCTTATGATCGAATTAATTAGAAGTTACCTAGTATGTATGTACACACATGTAAGTGTACATACATATCTTACATTATGCATATACGTGTGAGGACTTTGTATTTTAAACTGTAAGATGTACATAATCCCAAATGTGTATTTGCTGGTTGCATTCGCGATTAGGGAAGCTCATATGTCCAAATATGCATATATGCATTTGTATACGCTTATACATATGTATGTATGCAAAGACATAATCGAACAATTTTATTTCCTGTAATTAATGTGTAAGATCTTCAGCACACATTTTGAAGAAAAGAGAAAAACTTGTGCCGCTCGAGATTAGGTACTCTTGCAGATCTGAATCTATTCGATCAAATCTACATTTTATTAAATTAAGTTAAGCGTTGTCTGCCGGACTTACCAAACGAACTATAACAAATATGGCTGCTGGAATCATAAATCAGTTGGCGACTGTACAGCGAGTTAAGAAAGAAGCAAACATATGTTTGTCAGAAGACCTCGCTATCAGATACCCTGTGGCCAAGCTAATATTTGTAATAAGTCGTGCGTCATACTCCTTAGATAATCAAATCGACACGTATGGACATAGGCAAGTAACAAAAAACAAAAAAGGTTAAAAGGAGTTTCCATACATTATTGGGAATTATCACAAGTAGAATATTGGTTTTGATTTTGGCTTTGACGGGTGTTCTACAATATTTCCACTGCTTTAGCCACAGTCTAAATCTGTGCGATTGATTTCACTCTGTCCGAGAAATTAGAAATACCAATTAAACTCCAAAACAAGTAATCCACTTACTTCGCTTTGTGGGCCATTAAATTGTGTGTAAATTTGGTATACAATTGTATCAGAATTGGATTTCTTCTGTTTTACATATATTCAGTTGTATCTAACTTAGAAAGCTGATACATTTCGACTTTTACTGCATTTGTGGCAGCAGTTTCCTAAAAGTTTCGTTTTCTTACATTCATTAAAGAGATTGTTATTTGTTGGTTTGAAGTAGATTTTTACTTTTAGCATTTTTTTCTTTTATAATCAGAAACACAATTGTGTGTTTAAGGAAAAAAAGAACGGCGAAATTAAATAAAAGAAAATTAAATGAATCCCATAAATTAATATAAAATAGACCACGTTCTTATAATGCCATCCAAATCGATGTCTCCATTGAATTCAGTCAGATATTTAATTTCTGAGCTTGCTCAAAATTACTTTCACACCAGTAAATACCTTTCAGTATATCATCTCAAATATCAAGGGTCTTCGCGTAGTTCACCATCCTGATGTGCCAGTTCACAATTTAGACATGTACTTCAATTGGGCTTTGTTAGGTTTGGAAGTCTTGGAATCCATTCCTGGAGTTTACATTTAATTTGTCTACTCTTGCTGTGTATTCTTGAATTTGGGAAAAATTATTGATATTTAATTCGGAGGCTGTTTTTAAGGCTTTTCTAATTTGACAAAATAATATTTTAGCGATATCGCAAAAAATTATAAATCCATTAAAATGGCTTTGCCTCGGATCACAGTATCTTCTAAACCGTTTTTCGCAAATTAAAAAGACATTCCAATCATTTCCCTTTACTAAGCCAGTGTACTTACAGGTTCAGTAACAGATTAAGCTTCCAAATCTCCAACGAATTCCTTGAGTATCACCCAATAAAACGATAGGCTATTTATTCCATTCTTTTTAAGAGGTCCCAAAGAGCCCTTTTGCTTTCCAGTCGCTGCATCTGCATCATACACAATGTACCGAATCAAAATTGACCCGTAACCGAAATCAAGTCCAAGACTTTTGTAAAACGTCAGATTTTTATGAACACCTTTAACGCAGATATTTAGACAGCAAATATTAATGTCCGTACTAAAGTATTTGTCATTTCTTAGGTTTTTCTGGGATGTAGAATGTGAAAATGTATATCTTCTGCTCTGCGGGAAAGATAAGGGAATGTTAAGGCGTTGTTAGATTTCTTAATTTTTTTCTTCGAGGAATTTAAAACGTCCAACATAAAAATTTTCCAATCAAACCGTCTGTAAAAGGGCGATATTGTCTTGCAACATCCAATGCAACTCTAAGCTCTTATTGAAGATTTGTTTGACTTGCCGACAAAAAAATGAAAATTTTTAATTATGGTTTCATGATTTTTTTGATGAATATTATGCTAAGATCGAAATAGGCCAGATTTGGGTTGTTGTGCTTAATTTGTCTGATAAAGATTTGCAATCCTACAAGAATAGGCAGAAGAGTTCTGGAGATTCTTCTTCCTCTCATTCAAAACATTTGCAGAATTCGTTATAGCAGCCTTGGAATCTGTCCGCGTAAAATCCAACTAACAAAAGCAGATTGCAGGTAGCTAGGAGCACTTATAGGGTGTTGCCTTCTATGTTTTGATGACCGATATGATTATATTCTGCAGATTGTCGATGGCGAGAATAAGTAAACCGTTTTATATGCGACTGAATTCACAAGAATTGATCTATGACCTTTACTCTGAGTTTTGCAACATGCCGATTCGTTCAGTCTTATGGCCGTTGGCATTATATTATCCGTTCCATTTTGTTAGAATGTTGAAGGTGGCATCAAGTGCATACCCTGGACTGGTAAGAGTGCTGAACTTGTTTTGCTGATTTTATAAACTGGTTACCATACTAAAACACTGTAAATGAGGATTGGTTTCGCAAATGAGGTGAATAACCAAAGTACCATGTTATGTAGTGCAATTGTTTCCTTATTGTATATTCCTATCTTTATCTATCTATCTTTATCTTGAGAATTGTGGATTTCATTGCAATCGATATTGGTCAAATCAGTGAAGTTATCGATAAAATGAAAACTTGATCTGCGTATATATAGTTCCTTTCGGTTATGAAAAATTAGCTAAATGAAGCTCGTTTTACAACAGGCTAGTATTTTGTTTGAAAGAGAGGAATATTGAAACAAATGAAATGAAACAAATGAAATGAAACAAATGAAATGAAACAAATGAAATGAAACAATGTGTCGCTTCCTGTGCAGATTCCCTGAACCCAACGGAATGAGTTGAACATTTTGCTGGCATATTGTGTCGTGTAGTGAGCGGTCTGCGTTCCTTGTTTTGCTTTTCATTCAATATCTGGAACTTTGATTTTATTGGAACAAATAAATAAAATTAATTTATTCCTATTATTAAATGTGGCCCAACGATACCAAGCAAAATGAAATCCAACGTCAGTGAATAGGTTCTGACAACAGCATAAAAATTGACCTGTGTGGAGGGGAACCGCTCTTGCGTTACCGGAGCTAAGCCTTACTTTAAGCATCGCGGTGTAACCGATACGCACACAAAGTCTCCACTCGCTTTTTGCTGCCTAGCTAAGTTTGAAAAATGTAGTTTTCTGATATTCTCTAGTTTTTAACGGGTACTCAACATTTGTCTTGGTAGGTTGAGGATCGCAGTTTGAGGGTTAACGGATATTTTCCAAGATAACAAGTTCCCTATTTACTATTTATCACAAAAGGATACGACAAACAGGCTGTCATGTCCGACAGATGGACACAAAAGTCGGAGAGAAATGATTGACACGACTTAAACGATAGGCGCAGACAGACACTCCAGACGGACAGACGGAAACCACAGACAAGATAGACCCAACAGACGAGAGGCACAATCGACGAACAGATATTACAAACGAGGTAATCTACTGATTCTTCACTAGAGTCTGTTCATGAGTTATCATCTCTTTTCAGATAACCAAGTGGAGGTGGTTTTGGGTGGGATTCTCCGCAACCTCACAGCATCAGTAGTGGATTCCATATGCGAGCAAAATAATGATTATTTGGACTTCCTCTTAGATCTATTGCATCTATTTTATCTTTGAAGTTTTTCAAATTCGTTCTCTTTTGATGGAACAAATTGACTAATTTACTGGAGCTTAGCTGGTATTCTACATGTATATGATCAGAGAGTGGTCAGGAATGGTCGTCGCGGTCTTCCAGCCTAACCATTAAGAAATTGTGAGGCACGAATCAGGACTATGAACTTTGGGACTCAATCTTCGTAGTCCGTGCTACCCGCTGGGAGTGGTGAGCATTGGCATCACAAACAACGATAAAACAAATTTCGAGATTCTTCCACTTCAAGACGAGATCTCTTATTATAGCGTTTAGTGGTGGTCCTGGGCCATAATACGGACATATACAAGTTCTTGTTTTACCTTCCTAGAAACCTGCTTTAAGCTTATACTTTTTCATTCCTATCCCGCAAGCCTTGTCTCCAACCACCCAAGGTTCTTGAAATGTTACAGTAACAACTCCGCCATCAGCCCAGCGAGGCATTTGCGAAGCGGATGCTGCCTCCACACACTTGTGGAGATTTTACCCCCACCACCGTTGTGTTGCTGAAATGGATTGCATCCTTCCAACCTCATGAGAACCTGGTCCGGGTTCTTATGGATTGTTGCAATTCAAATAGGAGCGGGAGGTCTACTAGGGACTCCTGACATCCTTACTGCCCTGATAGACGGGTCTGCTGACTGTTTTTGCTGGTCAGCTTTGGTCATGTTTTAAAGTTATAGAGTCCACTATCTTGTCAACTGATTCCCACGAGTGGCGGTGAAAAACCGTCCACTTGCTCAGAGATCTGCATTATACAGGTAATGCTTAATAATAGCGGAGGTCGCAATGCATCCGGTATGTTCCGTGACAGATTGGACCTGAGGGTATTAGTCTTAACTAGCATCAGTACCTTGCGGACCCTTGTGGATAGTTCATAGTTGAAGATTTTTCCGACCAACAGAATACCGTAAGAAGCGGAAGCGGGAGTAAGATGCAGAGTTAAAACATTCAATTTGTGGTTAATATCGAAAAACACTAGCAGCTCCAATAATTTCCTGCACTTAGCTTAGCCCATACTGTCTGTCCGTCCGCCCGTCCGTCTGTCCTTCTGTCTGTTCTTCCGTCTGTCCTTCCGTCTGTCCTTCCGTCTGTCCTACCGTCTGTCCTCCCGTCTGTCCGTTCGTCTGTCCGTCTGTATGAACGCAACTTTTTTCGACACCCTTAGAGGAAGAGACTTCAAACTTGCAACATATACATATGGTCTGTGTCCGCGTCAAAGTGTAAAAATTGGAGTTCTACGTCCACTAGGTAGCTAGGAAATCGATAAATCGATATTCGCAAATCGATAAAACCACATATCTCCCACAATTTTAAGGCTACAGTCCCGAGAATTGGTTGGTAAGTTGTTGGTGATGTCCTTCAAATATCGGGATATGCCACGCCCACCTCCGCCTCCCCCAGGCTCCCGAACCTCAAAATTTCAAATGCTATATGTTCCGCAGCTTTTGAGTTCGAACCGTCAAATTTTGTAGATATGTTACTGGTATCCGCCTTTAAGAACCGAAAACAAATTTTTATAGGCACGCCCACACATGCGCCCGTAATCTCCCATTCCGATATTTCGCCAGCCAGGGGTCTGAGTCGGCAGCTCCACAAAACTCCTGAAACGCCTGCTGCCTGAAAGAGCGTTTGGTGGGAGTTTGGTAGCTACCTAATCTCATTCTCCAGAACACAGTGACCCACACTGGATCGTATTCTGGATTCTTTCACAGCAACTTGACATGCTTGCGTAATACACGTCATTGAAGGATGACTCCATGCAGCATACGGCTGAAGTCTTGTTTGTCCAAGCACGTTACTTGGTAGATAATGTGACGATGTGTGACGATGTCGCTGTACATGAAACACTCTTGGACAGAAATGCTGCTAGCAAACATTAATTATATACAAGAAGGTGGCGGTTATCGTAGCACGGATAAATCTTTGCGACGACTTATTGTTAGTAAAATGCGGAGCACAGCTCGATATGACCCCCTTACCTGTGATAACTCCAGTTCACTTACTGAAATTCACCCGGTATAATCTCATCATCTATTTTCACGGGATAGCGCTCGCTTGAACAGCGGACGCTGCACTGTAGCCTAATAATTGAGGTCTGTGTGCCCTTTTAAGCACTGATAGCATACCGGTTTATTCATATCTCTCCGAATTGTCTCAGCAGTGCCTTAAGTATCTCCTCTGCGATTCCCTCGTTGCCGTTCTTTACCTTGACTAATGTCATCTAAATCAGGGATCTGACCTCAGTCCTCTCGCCCTAAAATGACTGCACTGCTCCGTGCATGGGGTCCTCAAAAAATTGCGTTAGTATAAATGTTATTTAATGTACAATTTTCGGCTTAGCGATATACAATAAGTTGGTGCTTAGAAGTTTAATTGTTTTATTGCGCTTCATGCGTCTTTCTGTGCTGACTCCCGTGAAGATATCGGCACACATCTTACATCGGTACTGAGTCGATTACCCGTTCTCAATAATATCGGGACAATGGACAAGGCTTCCAGATAGCTTCGACCGCTGCTTGTTTGGTTATTGTTTACTGCACGAAATCCCACACATGCTGTGCCAGGTACTTCATCTGTCATTGCTCCTCCCATCCCTTCCATCTTGCGTGTTTACACGCCTATCGTCTCTCCATTTATTTCCATATACATGTCTAGCTCTGCTGGACAGCTTTCCAGCATGGCATCACTGTACATCTGTGCTATGCTATCAAAATGCTGAAAACAATAATGATTCCCAATTTCTCGGATCTAAGCGTATTAAAGATTTATCCTCAGCGTAGCTTACGAGCCAATTGTTTTAGCTAGAGGGCCAAGAAATGATAAAGGTGAAGCGGTTAAGCTGCTGCTTGTTGCGGTGCTAGTGGTATATCTCGACATATATTTCCGTGCATATTATCGTTTTTTAGGTGCAGCCCAAACAACAGCTGCTTTCCCCATCAGTGGATAATGCGGTTGAGTGTTATGTTCGGTGTTTTTAGTGTTTTTAGGCAGACTACGCTTTATTCAATGTATTCAATGTATGTAGAAAGCAGAAAAACAAATCTATTTATTATGTCGATTAATAATAAAAACCGACAAATGTTGATTAATATCGAAGAACTAATTTAAAATGTCTGAATTATAGTCGGACTATGACTGAAAGTACTAAATTAAAATAATATTATAAGCTTAAGCGAAATTAAGTTTATCACGACAACAATCAAATAATATCTCAGAATATAGATTTGCTAAAGTTAGAAATACATTTCTTCTCGTTTCAGGTTAGTAATTATGATTCGAATTCCTGAGGATGATTTCCCCGAGGACAGTAAGGCATCTTCCCAATTAGAAATGAATCACCAAAAAGACACGTCTGGAAAATCACATTACCATATTCCAATATCTCCGGAATATTGTCCAGAAGCGGTTAAGAATATGTGCTTTCCAAAAGATGGAATTCCTAATAATACGTCATATGCGCCCCATATTGTAAAGTCTAGTTCGCCAGCTTCAAGTGTGGAAGAATCAGCATTTAATCCAGAGTTTAGAAATCAAATACAAGTAACTCAAGGACAACACAATTATACAATGACGCCCAGCGGTGATATTAACTTTTACAGTTTTCACGATTTGATTTCCGATCCCGAAAAAACAATTTTGTCAGATGCTGAAAAGTTGCTCAGATCGAAAGAGAATGATATGTACAGTAACGAATATAATCACATACATGATGTATTTGCCATTCGCAAATATTATCATCCTCTTTTCGCTCATGGCATATGTCGCTGGCCTGGTTGTGAAATGGATTTAGAAGATATTGCCTCGTTTGTGAAGTAAGTGGTTGAAAATCATAACTAAATATATATATTTGTTTTTCTGTGATTGCTATCCGCAACTAATACTTATCGAAATAACGAAGATTAATAACATAAAGATAATAGTAATACAGTATTTAAAAAAAAGTCAAAAAAGTCCAAGAAAGAGATGAGATAAAGAAAAGCACTGCGTAAAATTTTTTATAATAATTTTTTTCGGTGTCTTAAGTTATTTTATTATAAAATTATGTAATTTGTCGTTTGTAAACATATTACAAATATTTCACGACTGAATGTTATTCAAAACTTATTTATTTCGTGCACATCAAATATGGCTATAGGCGGAATCAGATTTGTAAATTTTTGTAATAAGTGCAAGTTTTTTTTTTTACCATATATCTAGATCAGACCCTCACCTTTCGAATTACGAAATCGAAGCATTATATATATTATTTTTCTTGTATTTATCGAGAATATGTTTATTTTATAAATTTTTTATCTCATTGGCAGGCATCTAAATTCGGAACATGCGTTGGATGACCGATCTACAGCCCAAGCTCGGGTACAAATGCAAGTTGTTTCTCAGTTGGAATCACACCTTCAAAAAGAAAGAGATCGCTTGCAAGCTATGATGCATCACTTATACTTATCTAAGCAGTTATTATCACCATCGAAAGCGGATCGGAAGGTATTTTTAATGTCCTAACAATTCTCAATATATACTATAAATATTTAATTAATTAATATGCGCAGACAAAAATATGCAGTTATGTCAAAAGCAACAGCAAGCTTCAGAGGATGGAACTTCCTATTAGGCAAAAGAACAATCTGGCTTGGAAAGTCGACTTCCGACATGAACACTAACGACGACGAAGATGTTGAGGTGGAACCAATCTTCGTCGATTCCCCTGTTCCGCACTCTTATCCGCCACTTCAATTGTTTCTGTGATTGTACAAGTTGCTACCAAGGCTAGAAATTGCTCAAATACGAGGCTCAACTAGGAAGGACAGGCAAAACACATCTACTCATTGACGAGGGAACCCACAAATGTTAATAGTCTGCTTGCTGCTAGCGTGCATAAGGCATTACTTGCATTCGAATCGAATCGATTCCTTTCCGTATATACGAGTTCAAAAACTAACGAAAGCCGGCTTAAATAGATAATTGCTGTAAAATAGAGCTACTGTTGGAGATGAATTTGTACTTTGGATTTTCTGTTGTTCTGATATCAAAATGTCCGTCCTAAGGCTGCCTAATCCTAAACTGAAATATATCTGCGTCTTTGGGTTTTAAATATGCTCAAGTTATTTTCTTTTAATTATACTATTATCTATGATATTAAACTCAAAAATATCTAGCGGTCGACGCGCTAATATAATCTAAATTGGAATTTCTTATTTTGATATTGCTCGTCTAGTCTAACATCAAGAAAATACACATTTCGATATTTTAAGATTATATTAATACAATGTCATGGTTCATCCATGTTAAATTTGTGCATACATTTTTTACACGCAATTTTCTTATCTTAATTACATATTTTATTTGTAGGATGCTCCTGCAAATGATATGAATTTCTGCAGCGCAACAACTCCAATCCTAATAAACAATGTATCTCGAACTCTATATCGGTCACATTCCCCAAGCTCTGTAAATCTTCCGATTGTTAACTCTGGCAGTTTGTCGTCGATCAAAAAAAGGAACCATGAAAAAAATACTTTTTCAGTAACTGGTGGTAAGTCATAATCTAAAGTATTTATGTTAAAAATGTTAAAAGCATAAAATTAATTTTTAAAATTTAAAATATATTATGATATTATGTTTGGGATGTCGAGTAATCAAATCAAATATAACATCTAACGCAAAAGAAGAAAAACAAGTGAGAAATTGACTGCCTGACGTAACCGAATGCGGAATACATCCTAAAAACAGCAGAATAAGATTCAGATTTTTGTGTACGAGGATATTGGCTTGCTTTTTACCTGTATTTTCGGTCGCAGTCTAAAGAATGATGTCTCCAGTACAGATACCCTGTTTCTAAAGATATAAGAACAATGTCGATTGATGACAATTGATGAAAGATGAAATTGAAGACGTAGCTGATAGGAACATCTTGTTTCTCCATAAGGACATCTTGTTTCTCCACATCTATCACTTTTAAGTTGACCTCAGCTTTTAAATCAGAGAGAGAGAGAGAGAGAGAGAGAGTTATATGGAATCCAGCTTGACTTGACGCTTCTCGTCCCCTTCAGGATGTATTATTTCCCTACCGACAAACCTGTGGGACTCTCTTTGATAGTTGTCCCCTCCAAGACCGTAAGCGGATCCTCATTCGTTCTATTACCAAATTTGTAATTCTCTGTCGGTGGTACCCAAGCCTCCTTACTGGCTTTAGATTCTCTGTCTTTTCTGGACCCTACACCGACTTTGGAAGTGACTTGAACAGACTTTGTGATAAAATCTCTAAAATAAACTTTCTATGTTCTAAGAATTAAATAGTTTGAGATCCAAAGAATTGAGTTATTTGGAAATCCCAGAAGAGGAAGTGTATGAATTAAAAGAGAGTGAGCCACGGAGTCAAAAGCCTTACGAAAGTCAGTGAAAATCACATCAGCTGGCTTTGCCAATGACAAAAGAAATAAATTATAATAAATTAGTTATAGTATATCTATATTTCATAAATGTTGAAAAACATAACTCCATGCAATACGAATCGCGCATTTCCATTAAATCTGTATAGCGTCGGGACATTCTTTACATAAAATCCCGTTAAACCAACTATATAGAATTCTTTTGCGTGCCGAGTGTGTAACGAAGTTGCTTACAATCTGGATCCAAATCTAAGCGCTGCCGCCGAGATACGTAATTGTTCTCAATCAAACGCTCAGCCTATTCACACTGATGTACTTCTGCCTGCAAGGCCTGAAGAAGGACAGAGGTTTCCGCGTGGTGATCAGGGGACTGCATCCATCGCGGCAGAAAACTGATTGCCTCAGAGATGAGTTGGCCAGACTTGGGCACGTAGTGCGTGTTTTCCAAACTATTGCAAGTCGAGTTAGCAAGAAGGAGCTGAATCTTTTTTATTTAGAGTTGGAGCCGGCTGCGAATAATAATGAGATCTACAATGTACGCTTCATCTCTCAGTTGCGCATTTCAGTTGAATGTCCTGATCCCACAGTGTTCATATGGACATCCCACAGTGCCACCGCTGCCAGAAATGTGGCCATACGATGAAGTATTGTACCATCGCTGAGTAAAGTGTGGCTCAGCACATGCAAGTTAGGTGTGCGAAAAACCATTGGATGCAGACCCTAAATGTGCCAACTGCGGAGGAATCCATCCAGCAAGTTGGGAAGGATGCCCATCTTATCAGCATGTTAACAAAGGGAACGGAATCTTGTAGCCCAGTTAAGAAAGCCGGCTGAACACCCCTCAAAAATCGACCCCAAGAAGCCCGGCTCCCATACGCAGTGAAAATTTTTCATATGCTGATAAGGCCAGACTTCAAAAGGCTCCTTAGCTTCTGCAGCAACTTGGGCAAGAGCAGCAGCGTCACCATCAGCAGCAGATTCACCATCAGAAGCAGCTTCATCATCAACAACAACAGCCACAACATCAGCACCGCCAGCAGCCGCAGCAGCAGCAACAACAACTTTTGCCGATTCAGCAAGTTGCTCCGCAGGTTCCTGAGCAACAAGGGACAAGAAAAACTTACGCATTACATGTACGTCAACCATAGGCCGATAGCAATATTCTCAGGATATGCTCCGCAAAGCCGATCCCAATAAGAAACATGGATTCAATTTGCGGAAGGCAACGTCTTGGGTCAAGAGGCAGCCTCTCGTGCGGATCCCCGTTATGCGACCGGATAACACTTGGTGTCGATCGGATGCAGGGATTGCATCGGCATTTGCGGCCTGCAAGGCCGGTTCACGCATTTTGCGCTTGCGTCAGTTAGCCAGGTACAGGCTACTGACGCATTTTAAAGTGCAGATCTCGATCTTGAACAATCAATCACACTTATCACGTTTAATGAGCACCTGGCTATGATAGCGTCGACGGCAGAGTAGCTAAAACCCTTCCAGAGAAGGAAGTGATGCTCTAGGTGCAGCTTTTCAACTCCATGGTTCGTATCTACCACTTCCCCACTCCGTGCAATGATTCCGAAACCTGGCAAGCCGGATAATCTTGTCTCGTCATATCGACCGATAAGCTTGTCCACTTTCTCCAAAATATTTGAAAAAATATTTCTTGATAAATTGTCGGCAGTAAGTGGCTTCCTTAGTGCCTTTCCTGATCATCAGTTTGGCTTTAGGCATCATCATGGTACACCAGAGCAAGTTCCTCGAGTAGTACACCATGACCTCGAGGCCTTGGAAAATAAGCAGTATAGGTCTGCCGTCTTCCTGGATATCCATCAAGCGTTTAATCGCGTATGGAATGGTGGCCTGCTTTTTAAGCTTAACTACTTCCATCAGCGCAGTATTTACTGCGCTTACCTGTTTGGCCGTTCTTTTATGGTTGAAGTTAGGGGCGAGCCATCAAAAATCAGCCGCATTGGAGTGGGTGTACTGCAGGGTAGTGCCCTTGTACACCGCGGACTTGCCGATTGGAGTAGCCAGAAACACGCTGTACACAGTGGTCCTTGCGAACTCCTCCTTTGCTTGGAGAGCATCTGCGATAACGCAGAGGTTCTTGTATGGTTTTAGTTCTTGGGCAAGTCCCAACACTGCACGTTTGCGCTCAGGAAATTGTCCAACCGTCCGGCTCAATAACATGGTAGTACCTCAGGAGAACCATGTTCGATACCTGGGTATATATCTGGACAGGAAACTAACCTGGCTCAAACACATCCAGACCACGGCAGTAGCGTGCAGATCCAAAAGGGCGAAACTCAACTGGCTGATGAAGCCATCCAGCAAACATAGCTTGAGCAACAAGCTGTTGGTGTATAGAAGCATCATCGTGCCCACATGGACATATGGGTTTCAAGCTCTGTGGAACAAGGTGCTAGGAGACATCTCTGGTGCTCCACCCTATGTGAGCAATATGACGCTGCACACTGACTTCGGTCCACCAACAGTCATGAAACAAATAAATCGACATTCAAGTCGTTATAACGAAAGATTGCATAACCACATTAACCCATTGGCTTGCACACTTGGGTCAAACACAACCCGCGGACAATTAAGGCGCCTGCACAGCAGCGGCCTCTGGACTGTTCGCCGTTTAAACTAATGTGCAACAAATGTAATATTTAATGTTATGTAATATCTGTTAAAACCGCTCTATTTTTATGTTATTGAATTAATTTCCTGTTATTATTCGAATTCCTTTTGAAATTAATGTTTTATATCCTTTGAATAGGTTTAAAATATAATATAATATATAATAAAAGATAATGCTTTATAAAAAAAAAGAATTCTGTTGATGAAATCATTTGATTGATTATCCTTTTCACCAGCCCAGTCAATAAACCTTTCTTGGGCAGATTACGGCGAGTCCCATGTCAATAAGCATGTCGACAGATCAAACATAATTAAATTACTGACTGACAAGCGCATAATATAACAATATCTAACATATTTTATTGCAGTAGAAATCTATTATATTGTAAATTATTGTTACCTATTATTACAAATTCAACGATTCTTAAATATATCCTTTTTATTTTGTAGGTCTTCCGTACATGCTAGAAAGAGCAGGACTTGATGTACAGCATGGTAATGTATTGAATTCATGTATCTTGACTCATTTAAATCTAAAACCTTATCTAAACCTTATGCAATGTTTAAATGTTTATTTAGGTTTAGTTAGGTTAGACGGTTGCATTGGCGACGATAGGCACGTTTCGAGACCGTGTAAGATCAATAGGTGATCCAACAAGTTTCCTTTATAAATTCCAGTTGGTATTATTATTTTATGTTATTTGTCTGTTTTCTTCTCTTGTGGTCCGGCACACAGTAGTCAGTTTTTGCGGAACCTTTGCTAATTGATGCATAGCCTTTCTTCTTCTATCATCGGCTTCAAGTGTTGCTTGTTCTACGCCTTAAGTTTCCATACTTGGACTGCCCAGGATGACGTGTCTCATTTGGTGTGGTGCAAAGAACCCTTGATATGAAGTGTTCAGACATGCGCTGAACCTTGTTAAGCTGTTTCTGAGTGGCTTTAATTTTTGGGCCAGGCCATCATTGTATAACCCCAAAAAAGAGGATTGGTCTGAGGTCTATAGATCATCCTCGTCGATCTCTTGACAAATGACCTCTGCGCCTCGCATCAGCGTCGACGCGTCCTGCTCGGCTAGCTTGTCGACAGAGTCCCCACCAGCGGTTGCATCCGGGTTATACACCTTTACGATGACTGAGCTGAAGACAAAGTTGAAATCACCCTTCCTGATACTTTATTTATAATCACCGGCACCAGATTCATCAGTTTCTGTGTGGTCTCTATCTTCGCTTTTGGGAAGGGCGGTAGAATTCCTGGTCGGGCTCCTTTAGCGGTTCCGGAATCCAGATGCAAGCCCGAGGTCTACTTGCAATGCTTGCTACGGCCCCCATGCTATGACCTAGATGTTCCCCATCCCATGTTACATCCAGCACCTTTAAATGCTGGTGGTGCACCAGGTTCCTTTACGATCAATTCGAAGCAGCGGACAGCTCACGCACCTTCCACTGTTTTACCGGATTTTTCTATCCTTGTAGCCCTTGTCGAGGAAGCCTATCAAAACCTCCCCTTGACTACAGGCCTGTGCAACTCCTGTGAGCGCGGTGTTCGGCTTTACTTTCGCGGAAGCGAGTTTGACAGCCAACTACCCTAGCGCCACTGGCCAGGCGAATAGGTTCCTTGTCCACTTCTGCCTGGGATGCACTTTGAAGCCGCTACCTGCGCTGAGGGCTTGGGATTTATCCCTTTGTGCGAGTGCTGGAGACTATATTTTATTTTCCACTAGAATCCAATTGGTTGCGGAGGAAGGAGGTCCAGATAGGACAGAGATCCGCACTGTGGAGGTATGGCTTATCAATATCCCCCTGCCAGGCTGAATATCGGTACGGGTCGCATTACGCCTTAGTCCGGCCCGTTGCATTAAACCATGATGTGACTCTACCAAGAACATGACTATGAGACGGATCATCTTCGAAATTCACGGTACAGATCTTAGCTATTATCAGTTGCTTTAAAACCACTGTGATATGGGGTTCAGTTGATACACAGAAAATATTTCGAAGTGTGGCACATTTAGTTGTACGATAGAAAACCACTGCTTCAGTTTATATATTTATTTTATTCAATCTTTCTTTAAATTTACAGAAATACAACGCAATAGAGAGTTCTACAAAAACGCAGATGTTCGTCCGCCATTTACATATGCTTCTCTAATAAGACAAGTAAGTGCAAATATATTGCGTTTGTTTATTTTGGGAGATGACGATGTTTATTGTATTCGAATTGTAGCAACGTTTTATTATATCGAGGGGACCTTTTCCCACTTGAAAATAATATATAATATATATACAATAATTTTACATTCATTTTATTCTTTTTATGCTTATACCCAATTCTTTTTACTTCATTCAAGGCTATCATTGACTCGCCAGATAAGCAGTTGACTCTGAACGAAATATATAATTGGTTCCAGAGTACATTCTGTTACTTCCGGAGAAATGCAGCAACTTGGAAGGTATTTACAAAACATATGTATATGTGTTGATAGGTACATTTGATAAGAATTAACCTATGAACAGTAAGAGTAACAGTCAGGTTATCAACTTTATCATGAAGTAATTAATTCGCGTAACAAATGAAAAAATATGACGATATATAAGATTCCAGACTGGAATCAGTTATTCATATAACAATTTAATAATTAATTTTAAACATGATGACAATTATTTGCTAGAGTGCTGGGGCATAATTAAAAACGAAAGAATGGAAAATGAATACCATAGCAATTAAGCTGGTGGTCTTCTTCTTCATCCATTTAAATATTATTTATTTATTTATTAATTTTTTATTTATTTACTTAAGTGGGGCTTCTATAATACTGGCAGATGTCGATATGATGCCAATAGCAAAAACGCAGTAAGATTTTGTTTATAATTCCTTTCCATACGCTAATTAATTGGACCAAAAAAAAAAAATACAAAACAGATTAAAAATAATTGTCTGCTGCTGTTTCAAATGTTTCTTGTCTGCTGCTGTTTCAAATGAAAATTGCAAATACTTTTGAAAGCTTCGAAATTTTGAGCTCGCCTTAATAACTCAATTCAGATGTTGCAAGGAGATTGAATGAAAGGAATGTATTCCTTGCCATGCTCTGTTGGTGTGTAACGTACTGAAATTAGCGTCTATAAAGTTTACGTACATATGATTGAATCGGCCGGATTGGATCTCTATATCATAAAGTTGCCATAGCAAAATGGGTTCTTGTACGAATAACTTGTTGAAGGGAAAAATATTGTGAGCATTTGACTGCTATACTATGTATGTAGTTTCAGGTTGTCCAGCATAACTGTTATTATTATTTTTTGTTTTTTTTTTTTATTTTTATTCTTTAACCCATAAGCAGGGTATATACTCTTGATCAGCATCTCTGTCTATTCGGCTATCCGTCTGTCCGTCCGACCGGCTGACTATCCGTCCGTTGTCCCTTTCGTGCATCCGTGCATGCGCTCATACATCCATCTGCCATGCTTCCTTCCGTCAATCTTTCCTTCCTTTTGCCCGAGCACAAAAATCTTACAGACTACTAGCGAGAGTCTTAAGTTGCGGGAGATTTAGACTATCACAATTTTGGTGGGCGGTAGTAAAGCAAGATTTTAAATTGAGATATCGATGATGATCATAAAACGGACTCTAGCTCAAAAAATGTAAAGGATGCAGCCATTCTTGATTTTTAGGAAACATAAAGATGGAACAAATTAATAAAAAAAAAAACATAAATATGTTGGAATTTCCAATTTGCTCATAAGAATGGATCTCCCTCCTTTCCGATCACCAATATCTTAAGTTGGTCATCTTTAGCAGATCGTCCACCCAATCTGAACTTCCATGTTATTGGGTCAGTAACGCTGTATTTTGGTTTTGCAATATGTGATAAATAAATTTGTTATTTATTTGCACTGAGCTTACTTCCGTTACGGCCATTAATTAAACCAAGGATACTCATCTGCTGCTTCCGCAGCCACTTGTTGCTCTGCTAATAGCCGTGGTTCCGCTGTTGAAATTGGTTGCCTGTTACCCGACCAAGTTCCTTGGATGGGTGATTAGAGTGTAAGCTGCAGTACCATGACCCGCGTCATCTGCACTTACGACTGTGTCGCTCTCATCATTGGTCTTCGTTTGTCTCAAACGTTGTTACTGGATAGGATCTTATTCGCCATCTCATGGCTCAGTAGTTTGTGCTGTGCGTAGTCAATTACAGCTTTGAAATCCGATCATAATTCGGTGTTATAAGCTAGAAAAGAGAACTTGGTTTAGCTGGGTTAAGGCTCTTATCCCACGGAGGAAGTTCATGCCGTTTATATAATCCTTGTAGAATCATCGGCATCACTTGCCTGCTTCCTTAACGCAGGTCTTGAGCTTGGCTATCTGTTCGCCTAAAATACTTCGGTTCGCACCTGTATGAATTCTGATGAGGACCAAGAACCAATCCTCGATTGTCATCCATGCTACTACACGACATTTTCGGTAATCGACACTGAACGGAGCAAAATTCGGGTTCTTTGGAGTTCGCTGCAGAGATGCACATCATAAGTTATACATGGTCCCATTTTTCTTAAGAAACCTTTAACTGCTTAATTTCGAAACGAAATAGCTTGTGGTAGCTGTTATCTAACCTTGTTATGTAAAGTTGCTCCTGCCTGGTGCTGCTCTTTAATAACCTAGATAAATGCTTCTAAAGTTTTGCTAAGTTGAAACTACTAATCTTACAGTCTCCGACAGCGATGTTCCTGTTAAATTAGTTTCCGATCGCATTAGACATAATATGAATAGCCGAAGTAGCAACGAGGCTAGTTCATGTTTGTAACTCTCGCTGGGGGCGGGTTTACTCATTCGGAACCGGATACCGAGTTTAGTGTCCAATATTTTTTCATCTTAGCTAAATCTATGACGTTCTGCGTTAGGATGAAAGACATTTCGATGACAAATTTACATTCCAAGTTTGATAACTCCTGCTTTCAAATTGTCTGAAACAAATAGGTCTTATGGATTCGCAAACTGAAGCCATTCTTTATCGCTCTTATCTCAAGTTATCTTATATGTTTATCGTATCTTACCAGTAGAACACATTTTAAATCTTGGGGTTCAAGTTTACAAACTGTTCTCAATTGGTAAATTGTGGTGTTAAAACTGTTATTTCACATATCATAAATATATGAATTTCATATATCAAGGTATTTTTACTTGTTATCGATTTTTCTGTCACCAGTTTTAAGTTTAAGTATCTACATAAATCAATGTTCAAATCTATAGCTTTTCAATACTCAAATTGGGATAATTCAGTGCCTTTCGTCAAATTGACTGTGTACTTTTGTCGGACAAAGGGTGAATGATGCATCTTTTAATTTGTTCCATTAATTTGCACAGCTTTGTTACACACAATTACTAAATGGAAAAGGTTAGATAAATTGGAAGTATATGTCGATATCTATGCAATGCAAATTTATCTGAATCCTCTCAGCATCGCTCAGCACCGATTTTCAGTAAGAAAACCTTAGTCACTAAATTAAAATTCTGTGTCGTTTTTGGATTCAAGTAGTTAGTCTTGCATAAACTTGCTTAAATTATAAAAACTTTTATATTGACTGTAATAGAATAACCTGTATATAACAAATTAGAGGAAATAGTACATTAAAAAATGAATTATCTATTAAAAACTGACAATATGCGCATATCTCTAGAATGCAGTTCGCCACAATCTGTCCCTGCATAAGTGCTTCATGCGCGTTGAGAATGTAAAAGGAGCGGTCTGGACAGTAGATGAAATAGAATTCTACAAAAGGCGACCGCAACGCACAGCTGCTGCTGCTAATAATTTAGCAAGTGTGAAAACTTCGATGGATAATAATTTTTACATAGCTTTAAACTTTGGGTATGTGGGAAACTACACAACTGTGTTTTTGTTTCCATTTTTTCGAAAATTACTTGGAAACTGTAGGTTTACCTTTTTCTCTTATTCACTCAGTTTTCATCTTGCATTTTGGTACCAGTTTTGCTTGCTCTATTTATATACCACTAATGCTCAATCTCTACCAAATAAGTGCTACTTAACTGATTTTGATTAGTTAATATAATTAACGGATCAAATAATTTCATCTTATAAAAAATATTTAAATATATGTTATCATAGCCTGCTGTACCCTTTAAAAATCTATAATATGAAGTACTGAAAAACTATACCATAAAGTTTATATATTCTTCATCAGTACTATTAGCCGAATCGGTAGCCATGCCAGTCAGGTTGTCTGTTCGTCCGTCCATCTATTGATCTGTCCGTCTGAATGAACACTCGGATCTCGGAACTAAAAATTAATTTTTAATTTAATCTCTTGCCATGTGCGATCATTTAATCGATAACTTCGAATATAAAAATTAGCGAATCACAAAAAAAAAAACAGCAAAAATCGACATGGACATAATTAAATATACATATATAATAGATATTACATATATGTATGTATGTACAAAATCTATACGCAACTACCCTCGTAATTCAGTATAGCAATAACCAACTTTTTTATTGACCACAGAACACACAAATCCAACGCTTTACAATTTTAAGCAAATGCGAAAATACCCTGTTACCAATGTCTTCCACAATATTTATAATATTGGTTTTTGGTGAGTACTTTTCTAACTTGCAGCAGAGCATAAAAAAGTATAACAAGATTAACGAAATCCATTTATGCAGGTAGATTATTGGGAATCTCCTTCCGCTCGTCTTTAAGGTAGTAGTGCTATGAATTCGAATGAGTTTTAGCAGGTTATATATATAAATATATATATATATATATATATATTAATATATATTTTTTTTTTTTGGTGAATAGAAAGGTATTGTTGTGCTCAAACAAAACTTTTATAATTATTTAAGAAGTGCCGTAAAAATATAATTTTTTGATAATAAGCGGAGTGAATATAGCCATGTCCGTCTGTGTGTCGGTTCGTCAGTCAGTCAATCTGTCCATCAGTATGTCTGTCCGTCAGTCTGTCTGTCCGTCAAACTGTCCGTCAATCTGTCCGTCTGCCTTCAGTTTTAAAACTATATTGATGGTATTTCTAATATCTCCAAAATCGTAGCTGGCTGAATATTTGTTTTATATAAAAAACAATCGGTCGAAAGAAGATTACTTGTTTTTTTTTTAAGATGTCCGAAATAAACTCAATAACTATGCATGTTATTAGCCACCCATATTCGAACAAGACAAAAGACATCAACATCGGAATGCTATATAAAATAGCACTCAAAAATCAAAACTCGTTCTTATGCCAATAAAAATTGGTAAAAGGGGTATATTGTTTTTTATTCTTAGGGTATATTGTTATTAATTCTTGATCAGCATCAACAACAGGGTCAATATAGCCATGCCCGTCTGTCCGTCTGTATTTCTGTCTGTCCGTCCTTTGTCTGTCCGTCTGTAAGAACAAGCGGATCTCAGAGACTATAAAAGCTATAGTCTTTAAAATTGGCAACTTATATAATACTTGAATATAATTAAAAGCTGGGCTTCGGGTAGGATTCTACTTTCAGATACCAACCTGTAAGTAAGCTTAACTTAGAGCAAAAGCACCCAACCACAGTCGGCCTGCCGTGAACTTTCATAACCACTATGTTTTCGAAGTTTCGAGCGAAGAGTTCGCTTTCCTCAAGTCTTGCTCACTCCAAAAAGAGCACACAATTTTGCAAATGTGTTCAGTCTAAAAAGAGTTTAAAAAATTTAGTTAGCCCATGAAAGGCCCAGAGTACTCCGCATACATTTATACTCTCCCAACTCTTACCCAGAAGCAAAATCAAGAGCATATTTTTCGCCTAGTTCATTTTTTTTGTAAGCTTCTATCTGCGCATTGCATTAAAATTGGTATCATAGTTAGAGATAGCTTTAGGCACCAACATCTGAATAGGTTTGCAACAAAAAGCTTTAAGCGTTTAATATGGGATCGCTATTTTCACCTATGTCGTCGCCTACTGCCCGCCCGCCTAGTTTCGCCTAGTTTACTGACAGCAAGTTGGCGTTCGACATACCGCTGGAAGTCTACAACACAAGACTATAATCAATCATAATCACTGAAGTTGTCGGCTTTCTACGCAAAATGGAAAGCACTTGCATAACGCAATAGTCAAGCTTATGAACGAACTAATATATAGTGATGAAGCCACCATCTCCTTCATCATCCTAGCGGGCACAGAACAAAATGGCTTAAATACAACAACAAAATTTGTATCTTCATATATGGTTAAAGTTCCCTCCCCTGAGTTGAATGGCAGGCGTGAAAAACCTATGATGCTAACTTTTGCCGCTTAACAACTTCAAATTCATCAATAATTTCAGACAAAAGGAAAAAGGAAATACCAGGAAAAACAAAATGATACACCCATTGTTGTAAAGCTGAGAACACAATATAAGTCCAAAGCAAGAATTTGCTTGTTGAGAAAGCTTAACCTTGTGGTGTCAGACTTTGACATTTTTGAAGTTTCCCAAATGTTCGATCGAGATTGCCCAGACGTCCCCGCATATGGATGCTCACATAAAGTATTCGCAGCAAGATGTAGTGTTACTACGTCCGTCTTAATTTAGATTGCTAAAATAAAGTAACTAAGTAAATAATATATTGTATAGTAACGTGTAAGAGTGAAGTACAGTGAAAAATAAACAATCGAAAAGCTTCAAGTTGTAAACTATAATTTTGCTTTATCTTTCTGATATAAATATGAAGAACAATCTGTGTTTATAAGATTTGATTACTTTTAAAATGTATTCCCCTTGGTGAACAGGGGAAATACAACATATTTCAACTAATTTTCAGTGCGTCTGTGTGTCTGTCAGTCAGCTTTTCTGTCCATGAGTGTTATAATTTAAAACAAGGAAATCTTTCATGCACTTATTAGTCCGTCTGTCTGTTATATTACATAAAGATGAGACTACTCTAATAATCAAAAATAGAGATCAAAAATCATTTCATATGTAAAACCCTACTATCGAGTTTTTGTTAAATTAAAAATTATAAGAAACATACTCTTGAACTGAATCTGAATCTGAGTGAATAGAGTGATTGTCCATAATGCTGTCACTTTTTTTTTCATATATGTGGAATAAATCTTCATCAAAATCTATAATAAAACAAATCTCCCACAATTTTGAGACAAAAGTCACCAATTCGGAATGGTAGATGTGATCATTTTGCATGTTGCATTTCGAAATATTAGATGATAAATTCCCCATTTAATACCTTTATTCTGACAATGATTCTAAACTCAACTTTCGAATAAGCTATGATAATTTGAGTATTCTTCGCGGCATGTGATTAAGACAAGCATCCATCTTGTAGAGGGAATCCGTATCTCTCTTTCTTCTCTAGAAACTTGAAGCCATCCTCTGCAGATACAAATGCTTCCGACTCCTTATTAATTAATTAAATTTTATACAGAAATGCATAAGTAAGATTTGAAGTTAAAGTAAATTTTACTCCCCATACAGAGAACTACAATATTATCCTAATGTATCTAGAGCAACATATATTCTTGAATCCATACAGCCCAGTCCTACAGTCTCTTTCTAATTATTTAAGAAATTTTTAAAATATTTCAGTTATATTTTTAGCGATTAATTTAAAGTATTATTATTTTAAAATAATGTAAAATAATATAAAATAAAAGTCCTTAACTCTCTGACTATACACATTTTCCCTTTCCATTTGTCCATTCATTCTTCAGCCCGTGTGTCTGTTTCTGGCCTCTGTACATAAGGTGATATCTTTTTTATACCGTTACGTAGAGTATTTAAATTTTATGTGGAAGTGTCTGATACATAGGAGGATATATCTTCAATATCATAAAAGTCCGCCCGCTTTCCGGTCTGTTTATATACGAACCAGTCAGCTTGAAACCTGCATAAGCCTTACTATAATTTTAAGTCCGTATGTCTAAACTTATGCAAAAAGTCCGTCTGCTTCTCAGTTTGAAATCTACATTAGATATATTCTTGCTGTCTATCTCTTTCTAGTCGAAGTAGTCTCTGCATATGAAAAAGTATTTTGTTATTTATTTATAGTTATAATTAAAATATTCTCATTATGTAGTGAAGTGTGTGACGCGTTAGAGGATATATTCCCTACTCCGTATAGTCAGTGTATTTGGATTTGTGTTCGCCTATCTTTTTCTATGTTTCACTATACCCTCAAATAAAGAGCCTTTCTCGAAAAAAGTCAGACAATGCATTCAAAATCTCACAATTAAGCACCTTTATTTTCTCCAGTCTGTTTTATTTTTTTTTTTTAATTAGAGCTAGCGAGAGAGGACAAGCTCGATCGCCATCAATAAATTGTTGGTGTGCCGAACAGATTTGAGATGAAAATAATCCAATCACTCTACTTTTAGGGGCTAATAATATTTTCAGTCACTTTTGCAGATTAGCTACGTTGTTCTGATATCATAGGAATAAGCTTCTGGTTACAGCCTAATCTGGTATATCTGCCATCATTAAGCCAAAAAGAAATTGCGTTAGTCGGCCTGGAAATACTTTGTTCTCCCGGTCTCTTTGCTGTACCCCTTGAGATTCGTAGCATGTCTATCCAAGCTGTAGCTGATCGCACCTTGTTAATTTCACATGCCAGTTTTCATTACAAGCGATAAGACAAATGTCTCATTTCCTTTAGGAAATCGGATCTTTTTTAAAAGTATTTCACTCTTTTATCTAAAATGGACCCATTTTATGATGTTTTAGAAAAGATGTCAAGAAATTCGGGTCGGGGTTTAGTCCAATACATTAATCTTGATTCCCTTTTAAAGATAGCAAGATCATTGCCTAGTTACTTAGCAGTTACTCATCCCAACTGTTGTAATTTGCGATGTATCCTCATTTAGGTTTATAAATTTAAAACACAATTCTCTCGTAGATTACCAAGTATTTATTTTATCAATCAATTGATCCTAAACACTTTCTTCACAATTAAAAGAAATAAATAACCCATCGCAGGCATATTTGAATGGCAACGAATTGTCATGACATATGCGTAAAGTGTTAAGATAGCCCAATAGCTCAGATCAATAATAAAAATTATATATATTTACCTATATAATCTGAATTTATTTTCTGTGTCTCATATGGTCCAATAATTTAAAGTTATAATTTAAGATATACCAAAAGACCACTTCCCCTTTTATAATATTACCCTAGGAACTAGGGCCATATATTAATTCCTAAAGCTCAGGAAAAAATCAAGTAAATATTTTGGTAAATAATTCTAAATTTGATATAAAATTATGATAGTATATGGGGACAGTTGGTCACATAAAAGTCAAAAGCAGATCCTTGATATAAGCATGATCTGCAGGATATAATATTGGATATATATCTTAAGTCTTATAGTGCAAAGTTTAAGCATTAGATGGCCAAACACAGTTTAGCAATATATTGTTCCTTTCCGCAATAACAAGTGATCAGAAATATCCACTCCCCAACATAAGGCTATTCAAAAATAAATAAAAATAGTAACTTGCACCACCTCCGCACCAGAAGTCTTTAACTTTTCTGAATGAAATAAGTTTGAAAATTTTAAGGTAATTTATTTTCAAAGCTAATATCTATTTAAAACATTATACTCAAGAAATAATTATTTTATTCCATAATTTATTAAATATATTTTATATTCTATTCTACAACTTTTCAAATAATTGCTTTCCTGGCATCTAAACAATTTTTTTGGAACACTAACTATTATGCATTACATGTTATTAGAATGCTATTCGAACGAATTTATCTTTACATAAATGTTTTGTACGTTACGAAGATGACTTTGGCTCTTTTTGGATGGTTGATGATAACGAGTTCATAAAAAGACGTCATTTATCCCGTGGTCGTCCCCGCAAATATGAACCGTCTTCATCACCCATTTCAAGTAACTCGGAATGCGCTAATCCAAGTAACAAAGAATCTTGTGATAACTGCTATCAGACTTGTAATAATCTAGTCAGTGATCCCGAACACAAAATTGAAATCACTGACACAGTAGAAATAAGTTCGAAAAATAGTTCAAGCTTCTGTAATGGAAGCCGATGCAAAAAGGATACAAAAGTCATAGATGACAGCTTTTATGTTAATGACAGCTTAAGCAGAAGTTCCAAAGCTATTGCAAATTCGGAGGCACTGGTTTCGGCAACTAACGACTTTATCAGTATCGAAGATGGTGTAGCCACAATGTTTGAAAATAATCTGAACAATTTTTACCGTTAGCCGTGATGTAACATACTTAAATGCATTGCTGTTTATTCATTACGGAAAATATGTTAATTCATTAATTCTTTGAGTTTAAGGCTCAAACAAATGGTCAGTTAGGATTCGGCACATTTTTCATTCAGCGTATTAAGAAATTTAGAGATACAGATTAGTGAAATGTAAGAATTAATTAATAAAATTTGTATAACTTCCGATGCAGGTATTAATGCATGGTAAATGAAGACACGATCTATAATTCTTATCCAATAGTATTTGTATTAAGTTATGACTATGATGCTTACTGGGAAGTAAGTTTAAGTAAATACATTGATAAAAACAAGAAAAACGAGGTATTTTGCAGGCTATGCAACTTTATTTTTCACCGATTCTAGCTTCTGAGACAATTCGATATAGTGGACTGATCCGACTGACATATGTACTGTCTATATCAAAAAGACAAACATATCAAGCAGAAAGACAGACGGACATGACGGACCACAACTCTTTCAGCTTACAATAATGGATTGCACAGACAAAGTTCTGTTCATATATTTAATTAGAATTTAATCGAATGAATTGGAAACAACCGTGAATAACTTATTTTGATATAAATATTTAAACAGACTTGAAAATATTACTTGGCAAAACTTTTATCAATCGCTCGACGAGACTGGAAGCACTGTTAACAGTCGCTTTTCGCCAATTCCAGATCCAAGGAATTATATATGAATTTAATCAATAAATTCATTCAGAGACAAATGTTGTACACAGGCTTAAAGAACTGTTATTCAAGAATGAAGTGCGGCCTCATAGTTTATCCACGTAAGTATACTAAATTCAGTAAGTATGGACAAATGAGCGCTATAAGTTTAGTTTTGTAGTAATCCGATATAGTCAGCGACAAAAAGCATTAGGATTTTTTTCTTAATATTATAATTATTAGTACAAAATAATCGTTATAAATAATTTTACTCAGTTTCTTCGCCAGGCTTATGTAGAGTAAATTTTGTGTCAATGGAAGCTTGATAACTTTTTTTTTCCGATTTATAAAGTCGATACATTAAAAAATATAATATTTAATATTGTGTGCTGGAAGTGAATGTATTGAAGAGGTTTTCCCCTTTACATTTCCGGAGGACAGTGTATTTCATATTTTCGTCCATTATTATTATTATGATATGATTTGATGTTAGAGTCTGTTCACTGAATCAATTATGCCTCTCTGTGGTAAATGGACTCCAGATCTTAGTCCATTTCATTTCAAGTGCTTCAAAGTCCTTATTACCATCAGTTTGCTTAATGCCGAACAGTACCTTTCAAAGCAGATTCTGCATGTGGCATCCTCCACAATTAAAAAAATAAAAACAAGCAATTTACTATCTGGAAATATATTTTTCTCATACTGAGATATTGATCCAAAATGACCCGATCAAGCATAGAGAGCGATCAGTGAGCACGCTATTCCCCGGTTGTAATTTGAGAACTTATCTCAGTGTTTTTACAATAAGTCTCCGACCCGAAACCTGGCTACGACGAGAGCGCCTTTTTATAGCTCCCCCAACGATAAGACCAAATAGACGTTGGAAGAAAAGCGTCGAACAACTCTTCAGGTGAAATTTTCTGCAATCTATGCATGTTTATCGGATAAAGAGCTCCATAGGATAATAACTATTATCAAGAAATCTGTGCAGCGGAAGGAGTTCATGATTGAATTTACCAGGCGTGGCACTATCTCACTTCCCTTGCTGAGCAGAGGGGTGAGAGTATTTTTCGAGCATCAAGCAACAGGAATTGCAAACCACATCTTAATTTCGTGTACTATCTTACCTTGAACCGATTGAAGAAACGCTCCGAAGAACTATATAAACTATATATAACTAAAACCGAGTTGTTCGTCTTCCGCGGTGACTTCAAAAAATGAAGAAAAACATATATCGATTCATCTCTGTCACTGTCACCTTTGACACTGTCCGGCCCTCAACAGGAAGAAAAATACTCTAATTATTGTGGTCACCCTTCTATGTAAATATCTCCGAATTCGCGATATACAGCATCACAATGAGCCACACTCTTTAACTTAACCTAATCTTTCATATCAAACATCCTTTGTCAATCAAACATCAATCATTTCCCGCTACACATCTAAGAATGTCAGAGCCGAGTATGCAATCAACCGATTTATTAAAAGTTATCGATAAGGACGAACTATCAATATAAATCGGATTCAGTGAATAAAAGACTGGCTTATCGGCTAATGACACATCTCACACATCGAATGTGAATTCTTTCAACACATAGGCAACATCAGCATATGTACGTTTCGCAGAGTCGTATTTTTTTTTTAAGTTATTGTAAATTAATTTAGGAAAACAAAAAAAATAATCACACTGCCAAAGTAGCCATGACTGACCCAAGCAAGCTGAGCGTCGCTGTGATTTGCTCATCGAACATGAACCGTTCCATGGAGGCGCACAGTTTCCTAGCAAAAAAGGGATTCAATGTGCGCTCCTACGGCACCGGCGAACGGGTTAAGTTGCCAGGCCTTGCTTTCAACAAACCAAATGTCTACGAATTTGGGACCAGCTACGAGGAAATCTACCGTGACCTGGAAGCCAAGCACAAAGAATTTTACACACAGAACGGACTGTTGCATATGCTGGACCGCAACCGGCGTATTAAAAAGTGTCCGGAACGCTTTCAAGAAACCAAAGAACAATTCGATATTATAATCACGGTGGAGGAGCGTGTGTATGATTTGGTTGTGCTGCACATGGAGTCAATGAATTCCATTGATAATCGACCCGTGCACGTGCTGAATGTAAATGTCGTTGACAATACGGAGGATGCACTGATGGGCGCCTTCCTAATTACGGATATGCTCAATTTGATGTCGAAGTCAAACGACATCGACAACGACATCGATAAAATGATCCAGGAATTTGAAGAGCGCGGAAATCGAGTGATTCTCCACTCCGTCCTGTTCTATTGACAGCCCACGGTACAAAAAGTCGAGGTAACAAACACCAGCAATCCACTGACCACAATTGAATGTGCGAAAAGCGTTCTACACGATTTCACTCGAGGATGAGGTTTAGAGCATGGTACTAACTAATTATATACGCAATTTATTTTTTATAGTCTGTATGTGACTTTAGTCTATTCTAATATTTGTAATATTTTCTTGTTCTCAATTGTGTATGTCTAGTTTGCTTGTAAATATAATGCAAAGATCAAATTAAAAAAAAAAGTATTAGGTGCAGTTGTCAGTTGATAGAAAAATGGTTGCACTGTGTGCCAAGATCTTTTTATGGATGCAGATAGGAGATATTGTTCAAAAAAATATTCGCAGTAAATGTGTTAACGTAAACTGTAATAGAGTTGTGGAAAGTGCATTTGACCATTGGACTATTTCTCAATTCGAATAAATCAAAAAGAATCTCACCGTTTCATCGAAAAAATAAAATGCATTTATCGAAAAGCAACATAGCTTGAAAACCCTCATCGTTAGTTGAAATTCTTGTTTTTTTTTCCAAAATATTTTAAATACTGTTCATTTAAAATATATGTAATTAAACATAATAATCTTGAAAATCATATTTGATTTTTAATTTTATGTATATAATTGTTATTTAAATTATTGAACTGATTTGCTTATATTTTCGCAGTGAATGGCAAATGTTGTTAGTGATGGACCGAAAACTGCTGGGCGATTTTGAGTGCAACAAAATGATTTAGGAACATCTACTGATGCAGAAATGATGTTGAATTTTAGGAACGGCAAAGCCTTACGGAGCATCACCAAAACTGATGTTTGATGCTTGATGTCACATTTTGTTAATTCAGCATTAAAAGAGTCACTTACAAACTTCATTCAGTGATGTTGTTCTTACCTTCAATTAAGTGTGTAGTTCAATCGAATTAATTCAGAATGATTCGAGTCAACTCTATTGTCGACCTCTCCTTTGTTAACAGCCGAGTTCATTGGATTGTTACTGATTATGCTCCCAGAACTAAATTTACTCTGTATGTCAGACCTTGCTTACAATATATGGTGTTAGTTGAAAGCAGTGGTGCTCGTTAATTTCGGCAATCCCCGTAATCTAAGCCTGGGAAATGAAAGACATATAGATTTGAAGTATTGGAAGCATGTAGAGCTAATGGGTAATATGTAGGTAGGACATACCAGACTGCGAAATACTCTGATTCCATAAGCAATACCATCTGGTGACAGGTGCAACAGAACAAGGCCTTCCAAGTTTGTCGTCCGACAATATTGAGTGTTAAGGCTCCAATCAAAATTTGCTACCTTCCAGATGCATTGAATAAAAGTACTACTAAATTGTGTTTGGTAGCTTTATTTCTTAGGAAAATGGACTAGTTTGGTGCTCGACAAATTTACACAGACAATCACATGAGCCAAATTGGTAGCAGGTTCTGATTCGTAAGCAAATCCTCGGCGTTTTGGCTTCACCCTACTTTTCATAGGCGTTGCAGTTGGCGTGAAATCATTAAGGCTATATTTGGACATTCTATTCATTGCACACGGTATGGCGACGCCTATGTACATCTGATTTTTTCATCCCAGCCTTGGACAAAAAGCTATCAATACGAGGTTAGTACTGAGTTATTTGGGTATATTGTTTCTTAACATGATCTCTTGATCATCGAGGGAGTATGTTATTTGCGATAAGTCTTCCCTATTTGTTTAGTTGCTTTATGGACAGTGTATGGCTTCCTGGATATATTGCCTCTGTCCAAGTATATGATTTCCAAAGACTAATTGCAGAGTAGATGGCTAGTTTCTACACTACTACACTATCGCTATAGGACTAATTAGGAAAAAGTTGAGCTTTGAAAGAATAACGGCCAAGTCTTAACTGATTTGAAATTATTTGTTCGCAGAGTAGGGAAGAACATCTCCCTGATGTTAAAACAACAACAAATATTAGTTTCAGTTGAGGTTAAAATGATAAAGTGATAAGACACCCACTCTCTTTGAAGCCGGTGCTGCATCTCTGTCCCCTCCCAATATAGGGATGGTGTTGACAATACTAGATCTCTCCCAGTTTAAGGCTGACTGTGGTGGAATCACCAAAAATCGTTGGGCTCGTAGATGAGCAGTGTGATTATTTTTTACTAGCGGTGCGAGGCGTTGGCCGATGATCTGAATCTTCGACAAAGACCATATTACCTACACCCTGTGCCTGTCAAAAATGATTTATATATTTTATTTATATTTTCCAAGTGTAGCTCGCTGTGTCCTTCCTCAGGAACTGTTGCCGTGTGTATATGCGTCCACCAGGCATAATAGTACCCGATGATCGACACTTGTATGTAGTTGACTTCCATCTCATTATATTCTTCTCTCGGTAGTCAACCGACTCCTTGGCATCTAGGTTCGTCTTCTTTCCGGTGTCCAATATGGTTGGCCAGAGAAATTAGACATATTTTTATCTAAATTTTAGAGATTTTCACCCTGAACTTACGAAATGCAAAACAAATTTTTTTTTTGGTTTTTTAAATAAAATAAGGTGAGGAATACTTGGCGCCAAAAGTATGGCGATTTTTTTTTTTATGAGTGTAAAGGCATGAACAACCTGATCCCTTATTGTAGTTGCTGCCAAATCCTGGCCGAGCCGGCTTTTGACTATTTCATATCCTGTTGTATAATGGCAATATCATTCTTTGACGCGGCTGCATTACACATTCTTAACATTTGTTTTCGGCCGCAAATCAGTTTAGTTTCGATCTTTCTTCCACGTGACTTGCAGCTTTGCTTTTCGGATTATTGTTTGTTTTCATTAATTTGCATCCTTTTGTAATTATTCCATATATGCAGATTATTGAACTCATTCAAAATGTTTTTAAAATGTCTCTGGTGTAAATGTATGAGACTATCAGAAGGAAGCGATTCTGACCCCATATAACTTATGGATTCGTGTCGTTTTTATCCAATTCAAAAATTGATATATTGAAAAAATTCAAATCCATTATGGTAACAAACACGTATGGAAATATGCATGTTTTACAAACAAGGTAAAGCAGCAGCCGAATAAATGTTGTTTTTTCTCTATATATTAAAATAAATAAGTATTTTATTCCATCAATTATAACATTTATATTATTTTATTCCTTATAACATTTAAAATAATCGCTTTCCTGGCTTCTAATAACTAAAAAAAAACTTTTTATTCATATAATAAATTTATGTAGAATGCTCTCCGAACGAATTTATCTCTACATAAATGTTTTGTACGTTACGAAGATGACTTTGGCTCTTTTTGGATGGTTGATGATAATGAGTTCATAAAAAGACGTCACTTATCCCGTGGTCGTCCCCGCAAATATGAACCGTCTTCATCACCCATTTCAAGTAACTCGGAATGCGCTAATCCAAGTAACAAAGAATCTTGTGATAACTGCTATCAGACTTGTAATAATCTAGTCAGTGATCCCGAACACAAAATTGAAATCACTGACACAGTAGAAATAAGTTCGAAAAATAGTTCAAGCTTCTGTAATGGAAGCCGATGCAAAAAGGATACAAAAGTCATAGATGACAGCTTTTATGTTAATGACAGCTTAAGCAGAAGTTCCAAAGCTATTGCAAATTCGGAGGCACTGGTTTCGGCAACTAACGACTTTATCAGTATCGAAGATGGTCTAGCCACAATGTTTGAAAATAATCTGAACCATTTTTACCATTAGCCGTTATTTAAATCCCTTAATTAAATGCATTGCTGTTTATTCAGTTTGCAATATGTGAATGAGTTTTATTGTGTCAAGACTCAAAAAAAATGTAACATTTGAGGTTCGTAAATTTTTGCAATAAAAGAAGAGATACCGATAAGTAAAATGTAAGCATTAATTAATAACATATTTACATCTTCTTTGGTTTTTTTTTTTCGAATACAGATATCAATGGAAGACATAAGCCGGAATGAACAATAATTTTGCTTAGTTGTTTATCAATTAACTTATGATTTAAATTTAAACAAATCACTATGTCTGCCACTTGAGACAAAAATAAGTTACAAACTAATTTTGATATAGTGTGTATTGAAAGAATTGAAAGATATAAGTTCAGTATCATTATAATCCAAAGCAGTCTGCGTTAGAACCCATCATGCAAATAAAGTTTTTCCATTTAATGTAGTTAATTTTCTATAATTTTTCAATTTTTAACAATCAGTCGCGGTTTTCTCAATAAAAGAAAGAATCTTTTGTACAATAATTAATTTTCATGGAATGCGTCAGAAAAAGGAATTTTCAAGCAATAATGCTGAATTAATATAGATACAACTATAGGTACAATTAGTAGATCGTATCATAAAGATGATTTACACACTAGGTCAATTTGTCTAGCTTTATTTGTCTTATGACTACTGGAAACCCATCAATTGTTGCAAATGCACAACATACCTATATGGACATCGTAGAAATCAACCAATTGGTGAGTTACTACCTAGTGAGATCAAATTTATAATTTTCTACATAATAAAAGCAATGGTAATGAGCCCGTTCTTACTTTAAAGAACACTACCGTAATTTTAGGTACACCTGCTAATAGAACTAAAATAAAAATTAATAAATATATATTTGTAAACACCCTTTCCCACACTAATTCTTTTATTGAGGTCAATTTGGTAATATCTGATTCATGTTGTCGTCCAATGTGTTTGACAAGATTTTTACCAGTGTTTCATTTGACATTCAAATTCAAAATGAAATCATCTCTTAACGGGTTCGTTCTTCCAGTTGTTTAATTATTATTTTGTATTTATTTAATTCTAATTTGATTTCTCTTTTTTAACTTTAAATCTTTTAATTTGCTGTTTTTAATTTAATTAATCATATCTGTTTGTAAATTTGTAATTTTTACAATTTTTTTGCCTGTAAAAAACATTCAATAATTAAATAAATTGTAACTTTTTCATTTTTCCTGTTTCTGCACCCGTTGCTGGAACACATACTTACTTATAGTAATAATTAATACAGAATTAAACAGGAGCTCTTCGTTGCGTTGTTTGCTAATGTTTTGGGAATAAATTGTGCAAGGAGTCTCACAATATTTCAATTTAAATGGTCCAACAGGACTTCAAGAAGACACTTCAATACTTCAATAAGATCACAGATTAAGATCAAGATTAAGTGCTATATGGTACTTACGTGACATAATAAGGGCCTTTACTTTTCAATTTGTGTATTAATAATCTGTTACTCGCTTTATTCTAAACTAAATGTATCTATTCTTTGTCAACTACAATTTAAATGTAATCTGGATTCTCCTTATAATTGGCGCTTGGTTCACACTCATTTCCTTAAATTTGCACCTTATTGGGATTCCGGTAGGCAAATTCCAGCAAATCAGAGAAGTTTCGGCTTAATTACCTTCGCATTAAGCTAAATCAATCAATCAATCAAATGCTCTTATCGGTTCAGATTGACTAGCATTTTCTCGATTCAGACCCGACCAATTAAATATTTTATACAACTTTTCTCATGCGCATAGGGCTTAAAAATTTCGATCAAATTTACTTAAGTTAAGTATTTCCTCTGGTTAAAAAAGAAAAGTTATCATCTAAAATTTAACTCTCCTGAAATGTATCAATAGACCTTTGAGTATTGATGTACTATCTATATGAAAATTAGTTTTCTCTAACACTTTATATGTTCGGTTGTACACCGATCTTAATGAAATTTATTCGGTTGATCAATACTATGAAAAGTTGTTTATTACCAAACTGTAATCCTGATATGGAACTAAAAGATCTTTAATTGCAAATTTTAACTTTCAACCATTTATAGTTTCTTAGATCGGCGTTTTTACAAAGGCGGACTATGGACTTGGCTTTTGATGCATATCAAGAATATATAATACCATAATAGTTTTACCTGTATTTTATTTTTATTCAACCCCAACTTTTCTGTGAATATGACTTACAGCATTAAACAGACAATACAATATTGTTTGCTTAGTGCTTATAGCGATACCAGTTATACCAGTTCCATCAAGTGACAGTTATCGTAAGTCGTCGTATATCTTTATAATAAGCTCTTTTACAGAAGTGTACTCCACATACTTTATAGAACTCACCGCGATTAGCAACTGTCTTGAGAGCAAGATCCTTATAACATGAAGTACATTAATGAAACAGTTGAACACATTTAAGTTTTCAGTTTATTGTATAATACATTGACCTATAAATATATACATTTATTACTAATAATTTGTTTTTTTTCTTCGAGGTTGTTGGAGACGTATGTATATTTATTTAAGAACTTATTTACTATTGCTAGTATATAAAGCAAAAATTTCATTTTATGAAATTGATCTCAAATATAGCTGTATGTATTTCAAAATTTCTTTTGTCAGCTGATATACACATAACTGAATTGAGTACACTTCAACAGAACCAAAAGAATATAAAGATGATGATGATGATTTTACCATGCTCTACCTTGCAGTGGTAAATACCCTCCACACTGCTGCTGATGCCCATTCGAAATAAAATTATTTTGGTTTCGATATGCCATCGCTAAACTATTCGACATGAGAGCATTATTGCAGGGTTGTTGTAACATAGACGTATTAGATCCCCCAACTGTCCCACCATAGCTTGCTATCAGAGACGACGATGTATCAGGTGAGTGCGAGCTGGGTGCGTCTCCAGGGATGAGATTAAGGACGTTCGGTACGTTGGCAGTAACTGATGACGTTCCAGCAACGCCATTTGCATTACCATTGCTATTATTGCTGTTGTTGCCAGAAGTGGAGGAGCTATTTGTATGCGACTGTGGTTGAGCTGCGTTGCTTGCTCCAGAGCAAGGTTTTCCGTCCTTTACTAAAACTGGAACAGCAACGCGTCTTGGGGAACTTGCAGACTGAAAATTTAAATGAAAAAATTCGATATAAATATAAATTGTAGAATTATTTGTTGATGGGACTAGGTGGATATGGGAAGAGACCTGAGACTTGGGATTTTATGTTTAATATCCAAAGTTGCATCGGTCTAGAGCTTCGTGATCATTTACAGAAGGCTCGCGAACTCAAACGAAGATTAAAATATATACGTAACATGTTGAGACACACAAGCGGCAAGCGGAATCAAAGTTTAAAATAAAATTATAACAAATATTTTTTTTTATTCACCAAAAGATACTTCTGGCGAAATATAATTTGTTATCTTAAATGTAGAAAATTTTAGTGACTTTCAATGAAATGAGTATTATATACCAAATGGGATACATAGTTACAGCAAACAAAGATCTTCTTATTTACATATATAACAGTTATCTCTCGCCTGAGTTTACTTGTGTACAAGTAAATTTGGTGATTTTAGTTTTAAAAATGTGTGAGAGATGTGGTTTTATCGATTTGTACTTTTAGAAATATAGCTTTTAGCGATTATGGGCCCAAGTATAGGAAGGCCATTCATTTTTTTTTATCGAATTATACCTTCAAAATTTGATGGATCCATCTCGAAAACTGCGGAAAATATAGCTATTCCTCTTTAGGGGCTGAGTAAAGCTCGATCTTTTACGGTGTCGAAAAAAGTTGCTTTCATACAGACGGACAGACATCATGCCGGACTTTGCACAAGACTAATATTCTTTGGATTCCTTCGGTTTCAGACTATACTTAAATATGGGATATAACGATTTCACAATTGAGAGCTTTGAGCCCCAAAAGACTACCACATAGATCCAGATAGGTATAAAACTCGATTTCAAGAATAAAGCTTCGGATCTTAAAGCGTGTTGCATATTACTTTCATGGATTTTCTTATTGCCTCAATAAGTTTTCTAAAAGTTAGGGTCTCGGCTAGTGGTAAGTCAAGATATTTATGATGTGATGGAAAACATTTTTGCATCGTTTTTGACAGAATCTCTTTTCGACTTCTTGATCAAATTTACGTGAAACGATTTACTCGAAAATAATATATAAAATAAGATCCGACGACTTAGTGAATCTCTAACCTGTAAGAAGCAATTTTTGTAAACTAAATTATACGTATTTGATAGAAAGAGAGAAAAATCGCTTAGGCTCTACAATTAGGTCAACATGTCAAACAAGATCGAATGCGTCTTGAATATCAAAGAATCTAATCAAATGGTTCGACAATAATGCAATGTTCTTCATAGTTTTGAAACATATCACGTACAAAACTTTTATACCATCCGAGAATTATGATTATAAAATAGCAATGATAATTATTATGTTATTGTAAGATACATATTTATTACCGAATTTATAAAAGCGAGCATTTTGTGTAATTACCTGATTATGTTGATTTTGTTCAGCCATTGCCTTTTCCTTTGCTTGTCGTTTGCACTTATATCTATGATTTTGAAACCATATCTTAACCTGGAAATAAGATTGAAAGTCCATCTTGATATTTGTATTTCATTATTGAGCTGTAGCCAATTTTTGTTATTCCAGACTAATAACTAAATGATATACACCTTATTACTACAATTTAGGATATGCAGATATACAAACATACATATACTGGAACAAAATAATATGTTCAGATATCAAATATTGGACAAATGACGAGACTCTGATCCCGCCTACAAATTTGACAAACTCTAAATCTACCTCAATTTTAAGGACAAAATAGGACGGTGGATTCCAATAAATATCCTTCTATTATCAGTATTTATTGGCTACACCAACCCTGTTCTGTGTCATTTATTTTCAGATGGTAACAGAGTATTTCGTCTGTTACGCCCGACTGCAACGTTCTAAATTTTTGAGATTGAAAAAGTTTAAATTTTAGTACCTCTATACTTACTATAGCGGATGCTCTTGAGGAAGTATGTTTTAAAAAGTGAACCTAACGCAGCATCAGTTTCATCAATTTTCTTATTTTTTAATTTAAAATATTTGGTTGTTCTGATAACAAAGATAGAAGAAAATATTGTTCTTGTGATTAACACAGATCCAAAGAATCCAATTAAGTTTTCTTCAAACAAACAGCTGACAAAATATTGGTATAAATAAAAGCAAAATATTTTTGCAAAATAATATTTTTTAATTTGCACATGTGGCAATTGCGAAGCCAGTGCAAGAGAAATAAGTGGTCAGCTAAGTGGCTTTGACTACGGAAGGGGAAATTGTGAATATAAACAGCGTCCTCTCTAAAAACAATATTCCAGATGACGTCTCGAGTCGAGTATTTTGTGCCCAGAATCAAAAGAAACACTAACAAGCCATCCTTTTATGGATTTTCAAAATCACGCATCCTTAGCGCTAGAGTCACACAAATTTGGAATGCCGATCACTGTTTACTTCGCAGATTGCAGATCAGCGCCACTTATCGTGAAAATCTATATCTGGCAAGAGCTGAAGATATTTAAACAATTTTAGGTATTTTCGTTTGACGATAGCCATACCTAAATAAATATTCCAAAGAACAAAATTTCATGAAACTAGCAAGTGGATATATGTTTTTTAATAAAAGCAACTATTTCTAAAAAACCAAAAATGTGAGTCCCTATTTTTTTTTAGATATATAGTAATTTCTTTAATTAAAAAAATTAAAATTAAAAATTTTGTCTGGACTGCTATATTAGAATTTGCCTTTTTACAAATTTTAGAATAATCGACCTTGGAAATTATAAAAAAGAAACCCAAGTGTTTTAAATGATTTAACTTTCCGTCCTACAATTTTTTTTCAGAGTGTATGAACATTTTTTGTTACTCCCGATATCTGGACCAAACTCAATAGTTATGTGTGTAATTATTTTTCTAGCAAAAATGCATCAAAATCAAAATATTATATCAATATACTTGAAATCCGTCAATTTCAACATTTATAATGAAATGGAGATGTCAGCAAATGGGCTGCTGAAGTATACAATCTTCTTTTTGTTTTCTGATTTTAAGATCGTATTGCAATTTACAGAACAGAAATGATATATCGTACTAAAATACACATATAAGTATATATAACTGTGAATGTGTGTAAGAGCTTTGAGAGCTGGGTAAACAGGTATCTCGGACACTCTTTACTAAGATATATAAATATCTTTATTCATTCACTTATTTAATGTCGACTAATAAGGGTAGACGGAAAAAAATAAGAAATTTAATATGAGTTAATTAAAAATTGAAATTATTTTTTATCATAATGTGAGTCCCCAATGTATTGATGTTTCTGATTTGAAAACATAAATGCCAATTGATTGATTCCTTTTAGATAGAGGGCCTTCATTCTTACGAACTGATTATCAATTGTGTTAAATTCTTTTAAAATGAACTATAATTACTGCACACAGCGAACAAAGTTATATTTTGTGGTTTTCTATAGTCAATGCGCTCTTGAGCAGTATGCTTAAATGCACAAGCATATGTAGTAGTAGGTAGAAAGTACTTATGAAGGGAATGTGTATTCCGCTTCATAAGTTATTTTAGATTATTTTACTACACCAAACACTTTTGCGTTGAATACAATGCCAAGACCCTTTTTATAGTAGAGAGCATGCTCAAACAATGAGTATATTTCAATACAAATTTTAGGGTGAGTTTAAATATATTATTTTTTCCCCATTGTTCATTAATGCGTTTTTATCTTTCAAAAACAAGCCACTGTTGTCCACATATTCAATTCAATGTGCTCTAGAGCTGCTTTATTCTAAGGTAATCACCACTCCTGTTTAGGTGGGTAGGTATTGTGTGAAATTTCCAGATAATAAAACTCGAGGGTGACAATGCACAATTCAAATATTTTTATTGTTATAACACGTCGCACCCCGTAGCTGTTGTCAGTAAAGTAATTGCTTAACCTAATGACAATTATACTATATTTAAAGTATAAGGAATTGCTGTCGCCACGACCTGCATTTAGCAGTGTAAACATTTCATCTGATCTATTCTATTCTGTTCTATTCATTTACATTATTAGTAGGTTACCAGATATAACAAAAGCATAAAGTAATTAAATTACCAGCAATATTTTATAACATACTTTGAATTTTTAAGCCCTGAACTAATTTGTTGTCTGATTTCGAACTTGTTTGCCACAATAGAGATGGTAATAGACACATATTCTTTAGGTCATTTATTTTTCTTAATAAATTTAGAATATTATATATAATTAAATATATATAAAATATTATATAATATAAAGCTATTTTAAGAACATTTGTGCAGAGTTTAAAGATAACAAATAGTTTTAGATGTCATCAGGTAGACTTCTATATGAAAGGGTAGAATATCTACGGATCCGGTTTCTGATTTGAAAACTACGGGCCATTTGCCTGGGGTGGGTGAATGGATTTAATTTTGTCGTAGTCTTCGAAGTTTGTAATTGTAATCTACGTTTCAAATTAGCTGACTTAAATTTGATACCTGTGATATAGATATATATATATATATAGATATATATCTATACCTCGACGTTGAAGCTATATCTACTTTATTATTATTATTATAAATATAATTATTTTTGTACTCTTGTGCAGATTAAAGATATTGCAGGTTAAAAATTCATTTAGAAACCTCAAAGGAAAAAATAAAATAATAAATTAACTAATTTAGTTGCAAGCTTCACAGTGAGCAGAAGCTGTGAATCTCACCCTAGACATGAATCCCAACGGAATAAAAAATATAAAATCACTTGATCTGGAACCAGCAAAAGACATAATTGAATTATAATTTACAAATTAATATTAATTAATTAATATATAATTTAAAATTATAAAATAAAATCTATACATGCAAAATTACTTGCAGGCGGATGAGTTTACTGAATCTTCGACCTTCTGCACCAAACTCGCTTAATGCTTTGATAAATTGATGGTAAAAACAGTCAATATTCCGAATTTGAATTGTATAGGTTTTTTTGTATCTGACATCTTTTCGATTGGGAGAGACCAGACATGATGATACATTTTTTGTAATCCTTTGGGAGAACTAAATTACTGTTGATTTCGACTGAGAGTTTGACATGCTTTCTAATCTAGGGTTTCCCTTAGTCAGATGTTTTGACTTATCAGCTCATATTAAGATCTCGCAGTAACTGGAGTCCTTGCATGGGTACCCCTGAGATTTTTTAAAACAAAAAGGATAAGTAACTTAGCAAAGGCAATAGTTTACTCTATTTTAATAGTGATTTTAACGGTCCAAGAGTGCAATTAGAGCGAAATAGATAATAACAATTTCGGAAATCTTAAACAAAACTCGGAGGCCTTCATTCATAATTGGGTAAAATTGGCCAAGAATATTAGAAATGTACTTTAATATTGTTTCAATTGTGATTTTATAAGCTATCTCTATAAATTGATAAATAAATTTTGTTTTCGATGAACTCAGAATTAGTCTGTGAATAAGAAACAGCCAAGTAATTTCTAAATTTTAGGTATTAGTTAAAAATTATATCCATTTAAAATTGGTATTATGCTTGTAATATAAGGTTGAGCGAATATACGTTTACACAACTTTAAAATACCATTACATAAGGAACATAAATGTATTTGGTTGCTTACTTGTGTTGGCGTCAAATGGATGAGACTTGCTAAATGTTCTCGCTCGGGGGCCGACAAGTATCGTTGCTGCTTGAATCTTCTCTCGAGCTCATAAACCTTGAAATAAATAAAATACATATTTATAATCATTATCAAGTAAACATGCTCTAATTCAGCCAGCACTTCTTAATCTAATTGCATTAATTTCGACAAATGTCAAATGCATTCAAAGTATACTGCTTTGTGAAAATTCATTGGGTGGAAAATAGGTGGTCAAAATGGTATGGTCAAAGTTCAATTTTCTTTCGATTGGCCTCAAACTCATTTCAAAGCAGTGCATAAAAAACGTTTGAGTACGTGATTTACAAAACCCACCCCAATGATGGGAAATGGGGGTAAAACAATTTTGTGGTGAAATATGTGGTGTTACATCCCCGATAGTGATGAACGCGTGAGCGATTTTTCAATCACGACACGCAATAAAATTCGTTCACGAATCTGACCTATTTGCCTCGTTCACAGACTTGCCACATACACTCACGAAAATTGTTATGCAAACTCCTTTGGTGAACTTAATGTAAAAATCGTAATAATTTGTGTAAATAAATTGTTACTTAACCATACCTTACTTAAATTTTGTATATGTGCCATCGTTAAATAAATTTGTGGGCGTGGGACACCGGCAAATAGACTCGGATGTTGAACTGATCAAGAAAATACATATTACTTGGTATCGGAGCTGCTTCCTTTTGCCTGCTTTATGCTTTTGCACAACACAAAATACGTTTAAGCTCAGTTCATTAAAGTGGACATCTCCACAGTTTTTAAACCACAAAAGATACAGATTATTGTCGTTGAAAAAATATACAGTTCAAAAGATATACAGTTCACTTTTTTTGAGGCGTTACACAATAAGTGTTATTTAGAAACAAAGAGCTGCAACATTTTTTTTTCCAACATACGTAATGCCGACCAAATTTTAGAAATTTAAATATTTCATATTAATAATATTTTTTTTAATGATTTTTGCATATTTGTGTTTTAGCTAGTTTAGGTGCGAAATTCGATTAAGGGCAATCACTTTCTAGCCTTCGGAGAAGTATAAGTAAAATTTGGAATGAGAAAGGAAAAAACATTGTAGCCAGAGGAAATACCTATGATCCTTGCTTACAACGATACTGAAATGAACAACAGACAAATATTAGTTAAATTAAGTCAATCGGCATCAGCAGTTGATGACATGTTAAAATTAATAGAAAACAACAACAAACAATGCTAAAAAACCAACAGCGATAAATTATCACATCGCCAAAAATCTGCAATCTTACGGATTGGGCTGGATAAAAATGCTGCAGGTTACAAATTGGAGCTAGGATAGGCCAAATGTGGTGTTTTCTGATTTGTAAAATTCCAGGCCATATGAGCTCGTGGAGTTGTATAAATTCCTTGAGCAGATGATCTGCAAGTCGAGACTCTATACCATTTTTACAGTTGTTCTTATTCCCATTTTTAATTTTGTAATAAGCTAATGAAGTCAACATTATTTGTTGAAACTGAAGAATATTGTTATTTTACTCTCTATAATAAATCTAAGTATTAGCAGTGCTCTCTCTCCTTTCGAAACTTTTTTCCGTTTTGTACATAACGTTTAACTTTTTAGCTGCTCATCAAATCTAAAAGCTATGAAACTATGTTTGTTTAATATGGACTAAAAATAATCCAGAATTTACAAATTTAATAATTTAATATTAATTATATTTCATTTCTGTGAAATATTTTATGTCACATCAAATTAATTAACACTTTTGCTACCTCTCTGTATTTAATTATTTAAAAATTATTCTTAATTGAAATTACCTAGGTCTGTTTTGTGGCATATAAAATGTAGCACTCAAACTTATTTGCCACCTGTTTATCGCATGAAAATTGCAAATTTTGACTTTTGCCTCTTTAGTTGTAATTGTGTGCGATAAATTCATGTGCATATATATATATATATGAATGCTCATATTTGTACATACATACGTACATACTTATTTTATAAACGCTTTAATGAAAGACGAATTTCATATTTACAATGCACTTCAATTCCTAACTCAACAAATATGTGCATATGTATGTATGTACGCATGTATAAATAACTTTTTGGGAGTATATTTACATTGCACAAATGTGTGTGCGTGTGTGTGTTTGCATATGCCGTTCGACAAATACTACCGTTGAATGTGCTACATATACGTATGTATTTGTGTATGCATATATGTATATATATGTGTTTGAATGTATGTACATCAGTTGTAGACATCCGAATGGATCCGAAGAGCGCGCTCAGGTAACGCATATAATGCTACAACCGTCGCTTGCATCGTTCGTGCTTACTGTAACTGTATCTGAAGAGGCTGGCTGCCTACATACATACACATACATATGTATTGCATTCGGCACTGTGAGAAATAAATGTATGTATGTGTGTGTAGGCACAGGGAACTCGACTTACTGCGACACGCGACAAAAAGGAGCCGACAATACACGCACACATTTATAGCTAATTTGTAACTGTGCACATAACACTACCACCAGTGTATTTGAATGCATTTATTTATGCCTTTGTGCAGAGATAAGAACAAATGCATTTTTTACCCGCTGTTTAACAAAGCGTGTAATAAAGTTGAGAAAAAGTAAGTGTAACAAGCGGAAGGAACATCTCCGTTCGCAAGAGAATTGCTGGCATTTGATGCCCTTGCAGAGGAAGAAGAAGAACACTTGGCGATTGGTCGAATGAATGTACAATGTACACTGTATATACATACACACATAATATATACACTCCGCGCCACTGGAATAGGGCACCCTTTTAATCTATTTTGAATTGTCTGCTGCTTGAAAGTTACCAGAGGCTTCTGCGCCACATGTTGAGAACATTTTTAAGAACAATAAATAAAATAAGTGTGAAGACGATAACTTGTTTTTGTAGTTTTCTTTGTTTAAATATAAAATACAGCTTAAGAAAACTGAAATTAAGAAATCTTTAATTTACGGCACAACATTCTCTTCTGGAGTGATGGTCAGATTAATTTGAATTCATTCGGATCCGTACTATCTTCAAATGTTTTAACCAAAGAAACCTACTAGCAAACTTTGCGGTCATCTGATGACTCAAAGGGATTACCTCCGTTCATGACAATTCAATCCTTACTCACTGACTTACGAACATTTGTAAAGATGTTCTGGGAGGCTATTAAATTCTAAATTCATTTTCTGTTTTCTATATGAATGATAGGTCCGTTACGTCTTCATTGTAATGACTTTATTAAAATTGTACCATTTGCAAAGGAAATTAACGATTTTTTGAACCTATTTTTTAAACTTCGAAGGATACGTAAAGATGACGGGAATTAAAGCTTTGAGCGAGGTGAAGTAAATTAATTTTTTTTTTTAATTATTCGTCGAAAATTGAGCGTAAACGAACTAAGACATTTTTTTATTAATTGCAACACTAGCCAAGAATACTGTAGTCGGATGAGCCCGACTACGATTGTTATATATATTGTAGCTTAATTGTCACTTTCCCTTTTAAAGTTTTGCACTTTCAAATGTAAGCATGTTTGGAAGTGCTCTCTTTTCCTATAACCTGAAGAGTAAAAAAGTAAGATATAGAACTGAACAATGTATGTCTGTATGTATGAACGCAATAACGGGGCTCTCCAGAATACACACAAACATATTTACGCTCGCTTCGATTATCGCGCCATCCCTTTCGTCACACATTCGCGGACTTATTTATGTATACAAAAAATGTTTGCGACTGCGGTTGAAATCAATATGGAAAACAACATTTTCGACTGAAAGTTGGATAAGTTGGAAGTTTCTTATTCGATCTTTGTATAAAACAAAAGGGCCTTTAAAATTATTCCATTTACTGCTATCGTCAATCGATATATAGATATGTATTCGCGAAATGGGGACAGTCTTACATTCAAAGTATACAATCCAGATTTGAAGTCTGTAGCTCTTATGGTCTCTAAGATCCGCATTTTTATAGACAGATCATAGATAGACTACATGGCTTTATCAACTCGGCTGTTGATCCCGGACATGAATATACTTTATGGAAGCGGTTATCCTACCTTCTGCCTATTTTTAATACCCTTTTTAATTCCCCCGGACGGCAATTTCCACATTGATTATATATTAAAACAATTGAATTAAGTTATGGAAATGCAAATGCGAGTCCCAAGAACAATGCTCTCACTCTGACGACTTTTCTGCAATTGACCCTAAGAAAGGTTTGAATTGTGCTCAATGACCCTCTATAAGAATGCGTGCGTGGGTGCGAGCAGGTGCCTACTTTTCTAAAGGATTATGAGTATGCGCGAAAATATCAGAAGCGTTGCAACCGGATCGCGCAAACCATTGAAAGTGTGTGAAGATATCAGCAACACCCAATCCTTGTCTTTTACCTGGTAGTCGATTTTCGAATCTTTTAGATATTTTGGGCCTGCGATGCATCCGTTTGGATCTTTTCGGAAAATTTGTAATAGCTGATTTTATGGTGTTTCAAATTTTTAGTGGCCTTCACAGAAGATGTAGAAAGTATGTCTGTATACTTATTGGTTTGTTTTATCAAATCGTTGATATAGTTTTCATTTGTCCTAAATTCAGCAGAGAAAACTTTGTTCTTTCACTGAGACGTCTGCGCTAAAAGCTTCCAAGCCGCAAGAAATATGTTTTTAAGAGCTAATAGGCTTAAAAGTTTTTGATTTGCACGTTTGGCAATCAATTAGAAAAATTAGGCGAGACTGTCGACAGCCCAGACTTATCGTACACAAAGATTAAATATGCGTAGACTTGCAACTGAATTCGGGCCTATTCTTCCACATCCCAAGAAAAACCAGTTCTGATCACATTTTCTGTGTATAACTGGGACCACCACTCAACATCCTTGATAACTAAAATGCACAGGTAACATTGATTGAATGAGTGATCTTTCTATACTCTGATACCGAAAGTATTTACGCAGAGTGTTAACATTTGGAGGCTACGTGTAAATAAAGAATCGACCACCAAATTAGAAAGATCTTGTTGTTGTTAGAGATAATTTCAAAATATACCAAAAATTGTTTCCATAAATTAGATAGAAATGCAAAATAATATTTTTAGAAAAAGTTCTGTCTTAGAAACAATCAAAACTGCTCTGAGTATAGCTGATATCTAATGTAGAGTCCTTCTAACTCAATGTGAAATCACTGTACTCGCGGTCCAAGGATCTATGGTAGGAATCTCTGTGAAAGCATAAGTTTTTTCAAATTAAGCTATTGGAAATTAGAAATTGTTGTATACGGGCGATTTTTTAATGAAGGAAAACAATTGCAAATCGATAAAAGATATACATATTTCCAACAATTTCAGACCTAGAAACATCAAATTTAAAAGTACACCAATAATTATGCGATTATTCACTGCCGCTTTGCGAGTTGTACAAGGCTTCAGAGGTACATTCGATGACCATTCCCCATTATCTCTCCGCGGTAAGTAGAGTCTCGCTTGAAATGTACTTAGTGTTATATTATGCATAATGTCCGGTCAGAGAGATAGACAAGTCTTATTGTGATACTTTTGTCTGTGAGTATACACTGTAATTATACACTGAAACCTAGAAAGTCGACAACATATTTATACATTTCGAAGTTTAAGTCGATTAAAAAAGATATTCCCTACATTTTGAAAGTTAGTTCTAGTAACTCCTTTTCTTAGTTTGGTATAATCAATAATTCAAAATTCGTGTTATGAATATCAGTTTAGGCGCCCGGCTTTTACATAGGTATTTACATTGTGCTTTGCCAGTAAGCTCCTTCAAAAAATTGCAAATATAGAACACATTCATATACCTCGATAGATCCTATGATTGAAACGGTTTTAAAGCTACAGTTTCTAAAATGTTATTAAACATTGCTAGACTCTCTTTTGTAAATATCACCCGGATTATACAGATAGATTTACATTGGACTCTTTATCTTCCACAATTTAAAATCTAGAGTTACGAAATTTGAAAGGAAGCTAGATTGATTGGAACCTCTTACGTAGATTGGCAGAGAGATTTCATTGCCACGCCCTAACCCGACGAAAACTCATATCTTACACAGTTTTACAGCTCTAGTATCCAAATTTAAAAGTAACTATTCTACTAGTATTTTTTAGATATTTTCTGGAGACTAGGTTGGCTTACGGCTTACGGTTCAGATCAAGAAAAAAAGCTATTTCGTTTCGAATCAGGTTTGCAGCCATGATTGCAAATACAGAAGCCATTTTAAGACACAGGTTGCTACAACAGCTGCAGCTGCACAAATACATATCTATATGTACGTAGATATGTACATAAGTGAACTTAAACCATAACATCCACTGCTAATTGGACATATCCGATTTGAGTATCTGCGCTTACATATTTGCTGCAGAGAATTTCAGCAGTACATCAAAACAGCAAGTGTCGCATAATATTCATCGCTGAAAAGCAATGTTGACTGGTTTTAACTAATACAATCACAAAAATACGAAAATTACAAAATAGTATACAGTGGAGATCAAACCGCAACCGCTCTGAAAGGCACTCAGAAAATTTGAACTGAGTTCCAGAAATTCGATACTTTTTTGTGGTTCAGGTTTCCTCACCTTACGAATGAGGAAGTAAAATTCTAATACTGACTGTATAAATATATTGTAATTTGTAGAGTATTTTTATTAAGTTTAGGGGAAAATATGCGAATAATTCCTTTTTCTTAATAATATTACTAACATTTTTAACAGCTTAAAAACTCATGATCTTATGATGGCTCAGCAGCAATATAACAGCTAAGGTCCATTAAGAAAATATTCCAGAAGTTGATACTTCTCAAAAAACAATTAATTGTAACTTCCGTTGGCATTCTTAATCTTGCTCTATTCTTTCAGGAAAAATATGTCATCTAAGCGACGTGTTCAGTCAGCTTTCCGTGTTCATCTGACGTCAATTCTAATGTAACCAAGGAATAATGAGCCTTGTCATCTCCAAATATTGGTTGCCAGGCGTCAGATATCTAGGTGAAACCCTCAATTATTCTGGCAAATCTTCGTCTTTATACGAATGAAAGATAATCTTTCATGGTGTGAATGGAGTCTTGGTCGTTTTCAAACTACAAACTCAGGCGCTGATGATATGGTCTGTGTGGTCTGAAGAATCCTACAGATATTACCAGTGGTCTATTTAATTCAAGTGATGTTTACCTTCGTTTACTTATAATACCGATTTAACTTTTGATATACGCTTTTGAAAGAGCCGCATAGTGCTGCCAGGTAATTAGCATCAGTGAATCGCTGGCAGAAGGCCTTTCGGACCAAAATGTTCGGATTATAAATGGTTAATATTCGGGTTTTATAATCTATCTACGAAGTTAATCATCTGTATATTGCAATGGGTGGGATGTCTATTAACGAATGCATATATTACTCTGGGGTTGACGTCAACACCAAATGAAAGTTGTTTTTCGCTAAGGCTTTTACAAACTGCTTTGGAACAGATATTTTTTCGGTCAGCATGGAAATTATATTTGTAGGATAATTAAATTAACTTGATCTGTCTCCGGCATTTGAGAGGATTCATTTTAAATTTTCAGTCTCCCGCTTTTGTGGAATCTGAAATGCTCGTTTACATATATATATAGACTGATGAGCAGCCAGTGAGTGCAAAAAGCTTGAAGTTTTAAAACGAAGTTTTACAAAAAACGAAAATACAGTTTTTCATGCCTGTACAATTTGTGCTAATATCCAAAATATGTATTCCATCTGCATATGGCAAACATGTGAAAATACTACGCCTCCAAACATGTAGGATCAAAATGGACTTGCTTATAAACTCTCAAACATCTTACAGGACATTTCCTTATACTGATGGGATAAAATATGCAATAAATACGATGCACATAATTAATTTGGCTAAAATCAAGGTAAACTTTATAAGTGAAATATAACTTCATTTTATATTTTAAATATTACCCACCTGAGCTTGCGTAAAAAGAACCCGTCGCTTTCGTCTTTGTGCCAGAGGAAACTGTAATGGTTTCGCATCACTTACACTGCATGCAGCCAAGCCAGTCATATTGCCCATGTGACCCATCGATCCACCAGCTGATGAGCTCATAAGGCGCGATACTGAAAGTTTAAAAGTGTATATATTAGACTATATTTTTCATGTTTTGTACACCCTGTTTTTGTTGGGTTTTTTGGCGTTCCCAACATTAGTTAAAATTCTAATTTTTAAAATTTTTTTTTTTGAATATTTACTACGTGTACGATTTCTCTTATGATGAGACTTAGGGCTTTGACTTAAGCCTAGGTTATCTCCTAATAGAGCTTTCTCCCACTTTTACGAATATCGAATGTTTATTAAAAATATACACACTTGATGAGTAGAAAAATTCTTTCTTGAATCGTGAGATACCACTGCAAATACAGTAAAGTTGACATAAAGTGAGGTATTTCATGTCTACATGTCCCCAGCAGCATTGTCCAAAAAAGGAACAAAATTTTTTTCAACATTTGTCGTTTTACAACAAACTGAACATGATGTGAATTAATATTATAAAATGCTTCACTTCCAACACATCTAACTCTGCTTTATCATTTCAAATATTACGATTAGCAAAACTTTAACAATTTTTCTTGAATTTATGTAAACCTTAGGAGGGCTAAATAAAGCAAAATTAAATTGATTTGCGCCTCTAATCGTTGAGATCAACAAGCTAGGACAACCTTGTTTGCTGTAATATAATTTAAAAATTTGCCAACACTTGTTTCCAATCATCTGCTCCTCTGGGACCTTAGCTATGAAACTCTATCTCGATTGCGGGTGCGGTGTCTCTTTTGGTCCGTCGGTAATGGGCGTCCACCTTTAAATGTGTTTTCGACATTTGATAGATGATGCCACATCAATAATACAAGTTAGGTGACTTTAGCTTCAAAATTATAGTATATCTATGTATTATATACATTTGACTCGGAGAAGCAATCCTATATACTTGTAAATTATATTATATTTTTGATCAGAATTACTAGCCAAGTTAATATAGCCATGTCCGTCGGTCCGAATATTTTTAGACATACATTTATGCAATTTTAAAAGCAATCTTAATGAAATTTGTTAACTTTATAACTAAAAGTTGACTTTACACAACCAAGATAGACTTCTGTAGGCGTGACTGTCCGACTGAACGCAAAAAAAATAATCTAAGAGAAATTTTATTATTTGCTACGATATTTTTATTAACTACTGTGTTGCACTGGGTTCTATTGTGTATTATTATTATACACAAGTACTGTCTGCTTAGTGGTCATACTGAACTATAAGAATTCTTTTTAAAATTGCGACATTTATTGCCATAGGTAAGGCTGATGAGTTATCGATCAACTAAGATAAACTTGACCTGCGTATCCAATAAAAATAAAATAATTCTAGTTTGTATTCGTTGCTTAGCCCATCTGGGCCTCTGTCAATGAAATTGCTGGACGTGCATAGATATGTACTTCTTGTACTTATGTACATAACCAGCATCACCAGTACGATATTGGAAACTGCATATAGTTCCATAATCTAGATAATTTCATAGTAGCAATATATCTATTGGTTGACAATATGTAAGTAGAATTTGAATCTTTAATTTTAATTAATAAACTGGCCATTGTGTAAAAAACTTTTAGGTTTACTAACTTCAACTCCGAAGAACACCTTACACAAGCGATGCATGTTTATACTATTAATTTATCATCCCAATTTGTTTACGATTTGGGTAAGATTTTGTATATCCTATATCATAATTTAATAGCCAAAAAATGGCCCGAGTTTTTATTATCTCAATGGTGCAGCTAAGCCCGTGTGCCTTGACATACGTGCTTTTCGATTTTATTTTTAGCGCTGGTGTTTTATTGGAAATTTGTATACAAGATCATGAATACTCAGACATGGCTAGATTGATTGAAATTATAATTTCATTACTGGTTCGAAGATTTTCCCGTCCACCTTCTATGATCGATATGTTTAATGTGAGACACCTCCCCTAAGACAACTCCTTATTAAGTAACTGTCATCGAACACTATATTTGTTTTCCAATATATCACAAAAAATATAAATTTATAGGATTAAATAAGGGAATTAATTGAGCAATATTAAATCCCATTTTAGTATAAAGTGGACATTCGGTTAGCAATTCCTTTCAGAACCATAATGGTTCCATTTGGTTTCATTTAAGTCGGGCTAAAAGTATTCACATAAAATTGTTCCTTACTAATTTATTCAATATTTTATTAAAATATATAATGTATATGTAGGAATAAAAGAATATTAAGTGAACAGTCGCAATCTGCAATGGAAATACTGATATCGACGAGCATATCTAGTTCTTCTTTAAAAACGCTTCAAAACTTGTTGAAAATGCGACACAGTATTATCATTGAATGAATCTGTTGCGCGCTTAGCCACCGTCTGCTTGGGGTGATGCTGTTTCACGGGTGATGCCCCAGACTGCCATGCCATCAGCATTTCTCTAATTGTACTGTACGCTTGTTGTTCCTTTGTTACCGCCACGTCTGATAGTCTCCCCCACATCTTCCACACTTTTTACGAGAAAACCAGTTAGAACATTAGTCTGAGGCACGCCGAAGGCTTAATACCCTTGCAGACCGAAGTCAGCTTGCCGACATCTAAGTCTGATTATACATTTAACGGCTAAATACCAGTCCGCAGTTCAAGTTAATATTTTATTATAATATCGAACTCAAAATGAGTATATTTGTGTAGTTATTTTGTATCAGCTGATGTGTGTCTACGCCTATTTCGATTCCACAACTTTGAGTAAATCATTCCACCAATTGTAGCTGTGGGGTATATAGAAGTCCAGTCCGTATGTTTTTGACATATTACCATCCTGTAGAAAGACAAGAGATCTATTCCAGGTCAAATTGGGTTAGCATCACTAAATATAGAAAACATATATACATTGTGGCTTTGGTTTCCCGATAAAGTTTTCATATGCAAATATATTATTCTGTTGCAACTTGCAACGTCTCAGTAAGGGCATTTGATCTTCGTCAGATTGAAGATAATTGTTCCTTTATGTTAAATTTCATTTAGTGTACAACATCGGTAACGACGGTAACATTTGTACATACATATATACACATTATGTATATATAAATATACGTAAATACATACATACATACATATGAATATACGAAGGTATGTAAATAAATTTGTATTAAGGAAATTTTTGTGGACACATTGAAGTATAAACAGAAAACTAAAGTTCACGCTAAGCACTTGAAACTGTTTGCTTTACTTTTAAGTAAAGATATTCGTAAATGATTTTTGCGCTGAGTCACGCAATCAATGTAGGCTCTCTTTCATGCTATATTTTTTCTAAATATGGAAAAGGTATGCGTGAGAATAATTGATTTTAAATTATTTCGCTGTCATTGTTTATTTTAGAAATGAAAAGATGATATTTATTTTTGAGCACTTATGACGTTTCTAAACTATATACAAATGTATGCACATATGTATGTACATGCACACCTGGACTCTGTAAAATACGAATTTGAGATCGCAATAAAAGATGTAACATACGCAGATGCTCCGCTCCAGTACTCCAAAAAGAAATCACAAATTAATTCCAAATTTATGCAAATGTAAGTCACACGAAAAGATTTACATTAGCTTGACCTTATGAAGAGCTAGAGGACTGCAGATATATATATATATACTACCTATATATATTATGTTTATTTATACAGGAGATAATTCTTTGTCTATGTAAGAAACATGACTTTTTTTTAGTAAATTTAAATTTTGTCGATTAAGTTCCATGAAGTAATTTAAAAACTTTTTGAAATAAAAGTCAAAACTCAATTGTTGATAAATATAAGTTCGCTGTTGATGTGGCTATGTTAATGGGTTAGTTGCGTCGGTATGTCATACAAAACAAAATACAAATAAAATCATCCTGACAAATACTTTAAATTGTTGCATTATATGTATTTGCATTCGAAATTAATAAACTAAGTGAGGGATATGACTTAATTTATTTGGCTGGAGAGTTCGAAAATGTGTTCTTTTAACCAACTAAACTATTGAGTTTATTGTTAATGTTATTGATACCATTAACAATTACCTGTTACGCACGTTTTCTCAACCATGATTTTTAATGCCGGTTTGTAATTTACCCTTCAATAATAAATGTCGAAAATAATATGATAATGGATCTAAACGAAGATCTAGCCAAAGTATTACCATATATTTTTTGTATATGATTTAGTCTGTAGTTAAGAACAAGAAATATAGTTTGAGGCAAACCAGTCAGAACGGCAGTGAATCTATCTCGCTGTCTACCTTCTTTCTTAGTATATTAATAGATTAATATTGGTAATCAACTATAAATAAGGGAACAAGCAATCACACGAAAAATATATACGTCTAAATAAATAATTTGAATTTCAAATTTTATTTCACACTTGGTTATCATAATTCGAAGTTGGATAAATAAATATTTATTTTCTTACGGAATGTGTAATGCCTTGGAGAGGACATATCCGGCACCATTATCTTGATTATCTGTCGAAAACTGGTTTTCTACTAAAAACTTTTTCAATATATCTTCAACATTTGTTTAAAAATCACACAAATTGCATTGGATTAAATATTAAACCGTGCATATTCAAATTAAAAAATCTCCGAAAATATTAAGTTTATTCTGTTTAATTTTAATTACGTACTTGCAAATCTGGGATCATTTGCAGTTGATCCATACCACGAAGCTGATCCTCTCATATCTGTGTAGTGTCCCGCCAATGAGAGATTATCTGTAGGTCCGCAGTAGCTTTGCACTCCTGGGCTATGGTACAGAGATCCCATGGCATAGGGGTTCGCCATGGTTGATGTGGTTATTGTTCCTGGAGAATTAATACTACTACCACTTGAATTGGATCTGAAATGAGTAAAATCAATAAATTAATTTAATATTTCCATGCAAATTACAATTTGATACAACAACGCAACAAAATTGTACATCCTAAACAAACACTAAGCTTTCCAATATAATTGTTCGTCCTAAGCACAAGAGTCAATATCAACAAGAGTACTCCTGTCGAGAAAGCTTGGATAGTAGATGTTGTTTACTCAGGTCTGGTGTTTTATGGCATTCACAGTAGTAAATACAAATACGCTTACCCTCTTTTCTTAACAATATAACTTTCCATCTTTTTTTTTTTAAATATTTCTGAATCAATTTTAATGCTCAAATTTAAATGTATTTATTTTTAAATAAGTTTTGTTACGAAATAAGATATAAAATTAAAAATGAATGATTAAATTTAAAGTTTGAATTTAAAAAAATAAGGAATACTAATAAATTTTGGGTATATTCAAATGTAAAATGGTCCAGTATTATTTGCAACAATTCGGGAAACTCAATCAAAAAAGGTAATACCATGACCAGCATAGGGAATTGAGTTTTATCAAGGAGCCTGGCAGATCTTTAACGTATGAAACCCATTTGACCCTGTGACATATTAAAAGTTAATTCGCAAGTTCAAAGATTTTCTGGAAGCCTTTTAGACAATAAATTCAAAATAGGTCTAACTAAATTTTTTTTATAAGTATGTTGGGAATAGGAAAAAGTCTATAACGAAGATGTACAAAAGCTTGTGAAAAAGAAAGGAAACGTATTCGACTTCATCGGCATAAAAAAATGAATCTGTTCGTCTGGATGAACACTTCAATCCCACTTGGAATGTAACTTTTCGTTGCATAATCTTATCAAGTTTCTCTCATCTCATACTGTTTTCTCGAATATCGATAACAATATGATTGTCATAAAAGCCAGCATATTTAATACGTTGTTCTCCAAAATTAGTATCAGAAAAGACTATTAAGTGTTATATTTGATAGTCTAATGTAGTTTCTTTATAGTTTTTGACATATATAATATGAAGCACGCAGAATGATAATTCGTCAAGCGATGGATGCTGAAATATATTCTGTGTATTCTCAATACATACATATACCTACATTTGCAAAGTATTGTTAAAAAAAAATTAAATTTTTAGACTTTTTGAAAATATAGTTGCATAATTATGTTACTTTTACTTAATAATATTGCTCTTAGTATTAAATAAATAAATGGCTTGACAAGAGTCTGCCACTTAGTTTTAAGTGGGCGCTCAAAAATTTTTGCCTTTTTTCTAGTTTCGTTTTGTGTGTGGTTTCTCAATAAAAAGCGTGCACTGCCATAAAAAATATAGTAACAGCACTTGCACCAAAACCTGCTTAAATTGCAGTGAGCAAAGCATTTTATGCAGAATGCTTGGCTAAATCGACCTATTATGTTTCACAACTCGACTTAGGGTATTTCCTAGTCCTAAAGCATTTTTACTTGCTTTAATGTAGCCTTTATATTTTACACATTAATATCCCCAGACTTACTATATACATTATTTTATTAATTAAACTATTCATTTTTAATTTTATTTTTTTTAAATTTCAAATTCAAAACTCTATTTTAAATAAACAAAGAAACTACCTCAGGTGGAAGATATTTGAATTGGCTTCATACTTTCTGATTATCTAAAAACTTGTGCAATGAATGGAATATATAGAACCTTAAGTATACAGATATTTGTTAAGATAATTCAGTTAAAATCTTAAACTTACCGAAACGGAGACGGCGGGTTGCCGTTTATTTCCAGTTTGCGGTATGACTCCTCAATTGGACTTAGAATATCGGTCACACTAAACGGTGTTGAGTGATTGTTGTTGAATAAAGTGTTTTGATGTTGGCTGTGCAGGTTTTGCAGATGCTGTATACTAGAGAGACTATGGTGGTGATGTGCAACCGCGACAGCGGCTGCAGCGGTAACCGTGTTCTGTGTCGATATATCGTTTATATTATGTTTTGAGAGTGGATCCAATTGGTGCTGCTGAGAACCCGCTGTTGGTATAAGTAAGTCCTTTTGAGATAAACTCATAACCAAGTCCGCTTCATTACCCAAATTAGTCGCCTGCTCGTCTGGTAGTGCTCGAAAGCATCGCCGTTCATTAAGTGATGGATCAATTAAATTTGACGCTGACATACGAAAATCTTTAATCTAAGCGGTAACTCAAATTTAATGAATCTACAATTATAAAAAAATAAATTGTTGTTAAATCATTTTGTCATTAGAACGAGGCAGACTAACTTTCTTCGGTACGCCGAAGACTACACACACTATATATACAAAAGATCATTATACATTTTTTTCCCGCTGACGGATATTTCCTATAGTGGGATATAGCAGTAGAAGTAATATTATATCACACTCTGGCGAGCTTTGCCAGAATAACTTGAAACAAGAAATAGGTTTTTGTGCAAAAACTCAAAGCTCGACCGATTGCTTGTGTGCCAGTTTTATTATAAAGTGGCCCTCAGCATAATGACATAAATTGCCAAAAATTGATAAACATTGCCCAAAAAAATAAAAAGTAAAAATATATAGACAACCAAACGGACATTCGGACAGTGTATATATTTTATAAGGTCATATATGTCATCTTAAATACATTAAATAAGTCTATTAAACAGAAGTAACATAAGTTCGACTGAAAGTGAGAAAGAACAAAAAGTCTTATAATAATATATTGGAATATATTGGAATACCAGCGATATAATTCATATGATTTGGTTGTATTTTTTTCCGCATTTTTATATTGGATACCGGCGGTTGAAGAGTACATTGCTTTCTGCTGACCGTCCATCTGTATGAACGGACAGCTCGAAACTTGGAAAGTATATTCGTCTCTGTTCGCATTAGATAATGGATGTGGTGATACGCCTGTTGGTCGGCAGAGAAATCAATAACTCGGATAACTGCAAGTCGTAAAAATCACATTTCCCCCACAATTCTAAAACTGGAGTTACCTGATAAAGGTAATTTGCTAGTGGTTGGTATAAATATTATGATAATGTCGACCTATTAGAAAATGTGCAGGCGAAAAGGACATAATGAAGTGTACGAAATAGTCTTAGTTGATAATCAAGAATATGTGTTCCCATACTTATGTACATATATTCTTGATCATCAATAGCCAACTTGATGTCATCATTTCTCTTTAAGTTATTAATTTTGTAAGACGAGCAATTTAAGCCTAAAACACCAAATACTAACTTTTGCATTCCTTCAAGTTCGACTCACAGGAAGCTCAGATCAAGGTAAGTTTCCTAGAAAAATTACAAATAATTTAAAAATAGATTCCTTAAAATTTTACTGATATATTTCGGAAATTTGAACCAGAAGAATTTATTCAACAGAATCTGTGTACAACGGATATATCCAGCTGTTACGAACGAGATTCAAGTGCTTGAAAGTATTTTCTGTGAATTATATATTTTTTTAAATATAGCCTTTATTGAAGTAATTGATCAGGTGTTGTACTTAGAGTGATAAGTTCTTTTGGAGAAGATCTTCGCTTTTATGCGGTTTTTTATATTATTTAGAATTGCGATAATTTAATCGTCAAATTTAGCTTTGTTAATATAAACTTGATGAAGCATGTTAAAAAATAATGTTGTGGGGTTTGTAGAATTCAGCATTGATCGAAGTTCATTTGATGAGCCCAAAAACAAGTCAGAGGTAAAAATGTTTTAGTCGAGAGATTTGGGCTTGTATATACCCTGGAAATGTTTGCGTTTGCTATGGCATAATTTGGCAAATATGAATATATGATTTCAACAGATTTTGATGATTTTGATTGACGATCAAGCAAATGTCAAAGTATATTTTCAAACATCTTTAAAACTGTAGTTCAGTAATAGATATTTAGAAAACTTCAGTTTATCGAGTTATCAATAAAATGATATTAGCTCGATTTAATGCTTTGTTTCATATTTTTGCGAAACTTCGTTGTACCCTTTTTTAACCATTTTGGGTTTGGGGTATAAATATTGGTTGTTGAATGAACTTTTTGCTTATTTCTGAAAATTTCCTTCCAAACCCATAAATAGCTTATTGAAATAAGATTTGTTTTACTAATCATAATTATATCTAAATAGTGTATTATGTATTAACAAAATTAAAATAAAATTTTAACTGGACGGTCTGAGGAAATTAGTTTAAAATTCGGCACTGGAAGTTAGATATCGCGATATTTTAGAAAAGTGAATTTCAATAGATGTGATACACTTCTGAATAAATTATACCATTTTTCATTCTGCTGCAAGCGATACAGATAATTAGTTGTAAGTTTTTTTTTAAATTCTGCAAAATTTGTTTGAAATACGATCTTCGTATCCGATTCATACGAAGAACTGCTCGATAGATGAAAAAGTTTCTTGTTAACGAAGATATCTAAGCCAAAGTGACGAGTGATATTATGCATTTAACATTTATGGAAATCCAGAGAAACTTATAACGCAATAAACTTCATAAACTATGTTTGACAATTTGGCAGCTATTTACAAATAAATATCAACTCTGTTCTTGAGCTAGGTATAAGCAAAAGTATACGCACAAAATCGCTTGGTATATGCCAAAAATAAAAATATGCAACGCAAAATGCAAAAATGAACAAAATGAAAAAAAAAGAGTTTTTCGAGTTTAATAATTAATTTGATGGACGGAGGACGGAGTTGCAGCGCATGAGGTGCACCAAGTGACCATCTGTTAGACGCTCAAGCAAATTAAAATGTTGCCTTTTCCTTTTACGCCTTCACCATTGATTTGAAAATACTCATCACAAGTATTTATGACGCCTGGAAATTTATGACGCGAAAAATGGCGAATTAAATATAATCTCAATTATGCATTCTACCTATTGCAGACTTCGCATTATCGAGGGCCCCCATAGTCGTGGTGTAATCCAATTATATTTCATATGAAACCATTTTTATTGTGGTATGAACAAAATTATTTTTTAAATCGCTTTCTATTATCGCGGACCCTGTATCGGTTTCGGTTTCACTTTCGTAGCACATTTTAATGAAAATAGCATTTAATGAGAAGTTGGAATCAGACTATAATTATATGATTTTGGCCAGCCATTATCTCCGGCGTTAATTTTCTGAAAGCTTTCCACTCTTCGAAAATTGTATGCGGCTATTTATTTATTTAACTCTCGCGTGTTGCCAAATTGTAAAACGGCATCATCAAAGGGAGTCTTGCACCATCCTCGAAGGGTAGTTCCACAAGGCTAGTTCCACAAGCTCTTGTTGAAGAGAACCTCAAAATGCTGTCTGTTTGACGGCAACTTGACTCCCACACTGCATAGGATACAAAAGTAATTTGTGGCTCTCAACAAGTTGACGGGTTAAAGTTCATGCTCTCGGCATTTCCCCAAGAAATTTGTTCTACTTAAATAATTAATAGCATTTACTTAGTGACTCAAAATGTTCAAAATATCCGGTAACTAAGTTACTCTTTATATATCAACAAGGAATGTTATATTTATGTATTCATAAGTATTTTAACAATAAAATTGTTAGAAAGCCTGAGATCTAAAAAAAAAAATGTTGCTTATATAAACACCAGTTAATGATCGATTTCTGCAATGAAAGCTACAAAATGTGTTATTCCGATTTAGATAAAATGTTTCCAATGTTTGACAGAGTTTAACAGAGATGAGTGCATAAGCGTTGGCCTTTCACTTAATTTAGATCCTTCAAATGAACGCCGATTGATATATATATATATATATTTAGAAAAATACACAACTTGAAATTGTTGAATGTTGCAGTCGGATAAAATTAACTATGTAATACCTTACTACCAGTTAAAGAATAGCTGAAATCAGGTGGAATAGATTAATCTGCGGGGTAGCCAAGTAACTTAAGGCGACGGACATTCTACAATCCATAACAAAATCTTGTCACAAAAACAAAAATAAATAAAAAAAATAATAATAATAAATAAGATAATGGAACAAAGAACAAAATAAATAAGAATGCTTAACTAAAAATAATAAACAAGATTTAAATCCGAGTACAGACAGATCAATACACAATACAGAAAATAAATGTTGGATAAAAATTTCCCAAAAGTATCCACCAACGGTATCTAAAACTTTTAATACGAGTTCTTTCTATTTTCTTATCCTTTTTCCACATTTTATTAAAATCGCATATGATATAAAAATAACCGATTTTTTCGGTGTTTTGTTAATATCTTTGATTTCGTGAAAATCTTAAATATTTGCTGTCGAAATTGGGTTTCAGAAGGCATAGCACAGAAAGAGTTAAATAAATAAATGTGCTAAAAACTTATGCAAAAGTGAATCTTAAATTTTAATATCTGTGCACTGTATATATATATTTAATGTAAATCAAGTATAAAAACGTAATCTTTAAAAGAGGAAAATCGAATGATATCCGAAACGACCCAAATGTTAGAAATTGCGGCCAATCATTTTCAAATCGTGCCAACCATAATTTAAGCCTGAGACCTGCGGGCTGCCTTGCAGCCCACTTGAGTTACGCTCTCTGGAAAAACTTCAACTTGAGCAAACAGCACATGAATACGACACAAAAGCAATACAATTCACAATATTCAAATTGAGCACGCATTATGTATATGTGTACATGTGCGTGTGTGTATGTGTATGCGTATGTGTATGTGTGTGAATGTGAGTGCACACTCAAAATGCTTGCGTCTGCTGCTGTATGATTTGGATAGCATTTCCAAAGAAAACTGAACCGGGACCAAAATATTAAATATTAGCAATCGGATTTTGCTAGTATATACAAAAATTGTCTAAAAAAGACCGATCAAAGCTTGGTTAACGGATGATGCAAGTACAAAACATTATTTTATTTTGATTTTAACTTAAAAAACCAATTTTGCTTCGATTGTTTTGAAATGTGCATACACTATAAAGTTTATTATAATAATATTAAATGGCAATTTGCTTATTTTTATATTTTATTTTATTGCTTATTTATTGCAAACGCCAAATCGGTAGAACTTGTCTGTTGCACCAAACATAGTGCTACTAAAAGCAATAATAAAATTGGTATAGAAAATTTCTGTTGCTTTTTTCCTATAGTCACAAAGGATTCCCCTAACAACTTCTGTGCTTTCCGACTCAATTAAGTTTATGTTGATTAATTCTATACAGATTAAAAGACTATATCTTAATACAAATTTATTGCAGTCCTAATAAAATCTATTATAATTTGAACTTAACCTATTGTTTTGTAATCCAGATCTAATCAAACCGCGAAGATATGAACATAATTACAAAATCAAAATAAAATACCTTAAACTGGTGCGCTTTATTTATTTGTATTTGATCAAATGTAGAAAACATTTTCTTTCTTACAATAGTACAAGAAACTAAGCTGATCTGGGAGCACTACTCATGTCATATTAATAATATTATTTATATTAATAAACATATAAATACAAAATGTATTAATACACATTTATGTTCAATTTTTCACTATTTTTCAATAATAATAAAATAAATAAATAATTCTTCGCCGTTCTTGTCTTTAGTTAAGAGCATCTTCTAGTCGAGTATCTCCTTTGTAACAGCCGTTTTGCTTATAATTTTTAGAGTACTTTATGATCATTTATTCACCTGTACAATTTTCGGGTTATTGGACATTTGGCCTTTAAGTGTTTCGACTGTTCCGCCGGATGAATGAATAATCTGAGGTCGATTCCCGACAAATCTTTGATTTATTTGCCAGTCTACTTGTGAAATTAAAAACGGCGAAAGAAATTAGATCGAATTATTTTTTAGGGGATCAGCTATAATGCTTTGCCCATAGTCCCATCATTAAAAATTAAGTAAGCCAAAGGCAGGCACAAAGACAGACAAAGAAGCCAAACAAGCACACTCCCAGCGCATACCTCAATGTGAACCAGACTGCAACTCTGGCTACGAATTGTCATTACAGTTATGTGGTTCAACTTCGCTCGATCGGCTGGGCCATAAAAAGCAAAACCAAAAACAATCGCAAGCAACAGCAGCAGAAGAGTGCATGGTCCAACTTCGGTGCACTGCACAATAGCCAGTGGCACGCAACGAAAAGGGACGGAAACATTTGCAAAACGACAGCGCGCATTTTATTTTGTTCATTGCTTTCGTTTTACTCGTGTCGGCTCATAGGAATTGATACGCAACGAAAAGAGACAGCGACACATTTGCACTCATTTGGCGTCGTCCTCTGCTTAGAAACAGAAGCGAGACAAGAACTTCTTGCTTCTGCCGAGCCCCGACTGCTGCAGTGGCAGCAACATTTGTCATCGTGGTTTAGCGATCAACCGGTTACGCATTGCACAAGTCCGTATTTTGCTGCGTAATCGTTATTGAATGTATCGCCAAAGTTTTATTCAATGTTGGCGAAAATATTTTCATATATCGCAAAATTATTGGAGAATTGTGGAAAAATCTGTTTCTTTTTTGATTGGCCAAAGTTAATGCACAAATGAAATTTTGCTTGGCATTCATCGTATGGATTAACACCAAAATGTGATTATTTCGACAAAAATTTGCAAAGTTTAATCTCGACGTTAATTTATTTATTTATTTTAACTATAATACAATTATAAACAAATAAATTATAATTGATAATACACAAGTAAGAGTACAAGCGACTATATTTTCAACGGCTTTAAATGAAACCGTTTTAAGCTCAACAAAAGCAAAGTTAGATTCCATTCAGTGGTCAAAAGGGTGCAAGGTTGCACCAAAAACAAAAAATTGCCAGCGTGAAAACTGAAGTTGCAAAGACAATTGGGTTTTGTACTTGCCTGTTTCAAATATGAAGTGTTTGAAGTAAAAGCCCCAAGTCGAATGTGCAAAATTCTACACATAGTACCCAATAGAAACTGTATTCCACAAAAAAATAATAACGCGTCAAAACCAAAAAATATAGTAATAATATTTATTTGGCGAAGAGGGGTATTAATAATGATGTTAGGGATACTCAACCCTTACACTCATATCTAGGCCTTGACCAACCGAACTAACTTTTGGAACAATTATTTTAAGATTCTTTAAAATGTGCTTATGTCACTCAATTATTTCGTTGAATGTTTATTTTGGTCATAGGTCATGCCAACAATTTTACAGTTTATTGAAAGACTTTTCAAAAATAAAATATACCTTTGAGTCGCTACAGAAACAAATTGAATTAGATCGCACAGTTTTCTGTCAAATTATGTTTTTTTCTTTTTTTGAGCACAATAATGCAAAACTGTCAGCTCTAGTTAAGAAATTCGATATCAGAACATATACCCTATTTTATATATTCGGTTAACTTGCAATAACGCCCATCGTTTTCATTTTGTTTTCGCAACTTTATTAGAGTTGTTAACTCTATGCCTGATTCTACGTTGTATTTGAGCATTAAAATTCCACCGGTAACTGTACGAAAGCGGATATATTTGGAGAGATATGCAGATTTGCGGGGTGGTCTAGTTCTCATAAATATTTTGTTGATATTCCAATTTGGTTATCGATTCAATGACACCATAAATTATAATGAATTTCGTAAATATAATACACAAAAAAATACATAAATTTATACCCAGCAGTTTATGTCTTGTAAAGTTGTCCAAATGCATATATCAGGCAGAATACAGCAGAGTACAGGGTATCTCCAAGTCGAGCATAATGCGTTGCTTACATCATACTATTTAATTACACGTATGTATTGGGTTTGAGCCAAATGTGTGTAATTTATCACTTCTTGGTCTTAAGATTGAATGAACATTGCAAGCACAAACAATAAAAACTAATAAAACTTTACATTATCCATAGTCAAATAATATTTGTTTTCGTAATGATTCTTACTTGACTCATTTTTGGTGCACTTTCTAAATAATTGGTTTCTTTAAAGAATCGTTTGTTTGTCACTCGATTATAATTTGCGATGATTAAACTAATATGAAGCTTTTTGGCATTAAGTTATTTTAGCACCAGCATTGGCTAAGCTGTAAGCAATATTTTAGGGCCATTATTTTATTTTGATAAAGCACTAGAATATGTAACACACAATTTTTGTTTTCTGCTGCACAATATATGTATAGTATGTAAATTTAAAGACATATAAGCCCACGTCAGTGAATTTATTATGAATATCCACTCGACACGATTCCGTCAAATGAAATAAGAGGTCTGAACAGTACTGACGAGTACTCCTCAGATGGCTTCTGGATAGCCCTCGAATAAGTTTTTCCTATTAACGATAACTGTGTACTGTTGGTACTGGCTACACACTTCGTTGAACAAAACAAACATCAAAATATTGCCTATTCATTTCAGCGATACTAACCAATAAGAGATCAGCGAAAACAACACTGGGCTGGAATTCCATTCACTGCTAACTGGCTTTTGGACCGTTCAAAATAATGCCAGCCCACTTTTTGTGCATACTTGTCTCGTTCACACTTTAGAACGTAACGGGCAGACCAATGCGCACGAAAGGGAAAGACATAGCTATTACAATATTCTGTGCTGCGTCACTCTTCGGCGTATGTTGACCAATGGAAAGTGAGTCTGTGTTTCAACCCCCATTCTGCTTGAGGTCGCATATCTGGAATTAGTTTAGGAATGTTAAATGCATTCTTAAATTGGTAAATTTCCCCTCACGGCCGAACAATAGAATTGCTTGCTAAGCTTGTATTTTCACACAACGCAACAATGCGTCCACGCACTCTTCACTCTTCGAAAGTACCAACTCGAAATCGTGTAGAGATTTTTGATGGGTCTGGGTTGACAGTATTTTTGTAATGTCATTGATAAAAAAGAACGTGAAGTATCTTAAATAAAATATACACTTAACACTCTGTCATATTCATATATATATATATATATATACTAAATATATATTTAGCTTCACCATTTATAAATTTCAAATATGGCATGGAATAACAGCATTACAGAAATATTAAATAAAATTGACCTATGGCAATTGAGCGATATATTTTGTTATCTGACAAGTTCTAGACCTCATCTTGCCAAAATGTTATTAGCGGCTTGAAACACACAGTAATGAATTTCATGCAATTTTCAATTGATTGAATTTGGAAATAAATCTCAAATTTTAGGAAATTTAGTAAAAATTCAGTACGAATATATATTTAACTGTTGAGTTCGCGAATGTAGCTAAGATAGTTTTTAAATAAATGCTTTGCTTACAAAACCTTTATATGAAAATCAGAAATCATTAACTTTTCTGTTTCTGAATAATTGGAAAAATTGGCATCAAAGAGGTTTTAATGTCTATTCAGACCCTTTCCTTAACATATATAAGTAAACTAAACAATTTAAAACTAAATATATAAAACAAGGTTATAAGGTTAATAACTTTTAAATGTACAACTCCTTAAATTATTGGACGAACAATACAATTATTTATATTGTTATTATTAATATTCATACTTCAATTACATTTAGATTTTCCTCAGAAAATATTTCTTACATATTATGATCTCATTATGGTAAAACCGTAATTTCAAATTTTAACACATTTAAATTTCAAAAATTTAAATAATGAGAATGACATTTTCGGCAACATTCCCTTTTATCCATTCAGATAACTATTGAATTAATTACAGGGTATGTGTGTATTTATTTATGTATTTAAATAAAAATTAAATTTATGTGTTTAAATAGTTAATAATTTAAAATTTAATAATACTATAAAGAAATGATCAGCACATATCTGAATCTATGGAGTAAGATAATTTTACCTCAGTGCCTCTTTTATTCTGATTCCGGGAGATATATTAGTATTGTAAATTTGGTTAATTACATATGTTAATATTGCTGTTTCCAATGTAGGCAAAAGTTCATTATGTCTTGATTCCAAAGTCCTTCAATTTCTATGCAGGCGATTGCTGATTGCACATTATTTTGACTTTTTTGACGTTGGGGAGATTTATTTAAGAGATCGTTGTGAAATTTCATTGGAAACGTGTTTCCCTTTTGGTCGTTAAATCCACCCCACAGAGTGCACAATATGGGGTCAATCTTGAATATGTGATTAATGCTCGTCCAATTGGCTGTAATCACATTTTTAAAGCTCTTTGTAAACAATTATTAAATATACTCACAAAACTCAATTTCAAAGGCAAGCTTTGAATTTCTTCAGCTAGTCGACAGTCCTTGATGAAAAATGGCCTTCACTATATAAATAAAACAAGAAATAAAATTATGCTGTCCAGATTGGTTTGTAATTTGTGGGTGGTAAATTTTATAATACTTTGACAGAAATCTATAAGCATTGGACTACCATTTCAAAACAAGAAGATGCATATTTGCATCTGTCAGTCAAACTTGTTTTGAGGTTTTCAAACTCTTTTTGTGATAAGTATGAAAAGCCTTTTGTTTGAATAGTTCAACTCCGATCTGAAAAGGTGCATATATCTCTTGTGAAATGTGAAAATGGAAAAATGTAATTCATTTGACGACAAAGAAAATATTATCGAATAAGAAATAATTTGTGTCGATAAATTGGTCAAAATTATCTACAATCAAAAAAATTGATGTACATATATAGTAATCGTTTTAAATAAAATGAATTCTTTCAGTCAATGTAAATAATTTCGAAAAAGTGAATTATTTTAATACTAGAAATTTCGGAGGCTATTATAAGGAGCTGCTTTTAATTTGGAATAATAATATTTATAAGTACCAAAAAAGTTAATAATTGCAATTAATTGGCTTATAAATATACAAAAATCATGGTGAGCATGCTCTGAAATGTGTATGTAGATCTTTCAAGGAGGTTATTTGCAAGCTATATGGCTCCATTTTTAAAATCGTGGCATATACCAATCTTACAAGGACACCGCCAACAACATACAAACCAAATTAAATAGTGAGAGATTTGTGGAATTATCGATTTGCGGTTGTTGATTTTATTGATTTCCTAGCCTCCTGGACATAGCACTCTAATTTTAGTTGTCTGTCTGACTGGGGCGCAGACAAATATATGTTCCAGGCTTCAAGGATGGTATCGGAGTAAGTTGCTCGTGAAGTAATATACTCTAATCATAGTATAAAAAGGGAGTTAATCAAGTTGAGCTCAACCAATGGAAAATGCGAAATATTGTCAAATATGGTCAACTTTTGCGTTGACTGCAGATTGAGGTTGCAGTTGACAACGAGAAATGCAAGTTGAAATTGGTAGTCTGACTTTGGTGGGAATGCTTCGTTCAAACAGCATCATTAATTTGTTAATTATGAACATTGTGTACATGTCCACCATCAAACTTGATGTCAACAATAATAATTAATTAAATCTTTAGTAGAACGTATTCACCAGTCAAATTGTAGGCCTTTCACATGTAGGCAATATGTTTGTGAACTGATTTTATTTACTGCCAATTTCATTGTCAACGCCTTGACAACTTTTTCGTTGCAAAACTTCAAAATTAGTAACATAATGCCTTACATTTAGTAGTCAGTCAATGCAAATCTGTCAGTATGACGAATCAGATCAGAAATTCAGAAAATAAAATAAATTCAACTGCTATATTATAGTTTATCTGTCAGCTATTTTAGAGTTCACGTAGCTGAGTGGAACTCATTGTATTCGAGGTCTCGAATTCCCGTAAAAAGTTATTAAAAGCTATGAATAAGTTTTGTGTACTTAAAAATTTGAAAATACTGATGTTTAATTATAAATACAAGTAACACAAAAGGAATTCTTCTATGAAGGAGCACAATTTTAAATTTAAGAAAATCCTACCCTGAAATTAAGAAATACAATCGACGGTTTTAAGAAAGCTATAACCTTAAATTTTATAAATTTACTTGGAGGATTTATAAAATTAAGGTCGATTTTTTTTTCTGATTGTAATCAAAAACACTACCAGCTCAGAGTTGCCGAGTTCGGTGCAAAGGACAACAAATGCTATTAGGCACATATTAACAGATATGTGTTAAAAAAACTTTTTATTTAAGCCATGCCTCTAGATAAATTCTAATTTAATCTTTTTTTCAGCCGCTAGTAGGCTGACCTGAACTTTTGACTACACAATTCATCATTTTGCTATGGTAACGATATAAGTGATGATTGAATATGACACACGATAGTCTCGATACGATAATCCTAGATAGATACGATCGCCTAGATAGAATGGCAAGTATTTCGGAATGGAAAGGTTCAGAACAAATCTTTTATACTGCAGTAACCTTCCGGCTCGGTATTTATGCCGGCCTGAATAATAACGTGATCAGCCATGCTATGCTTGAGGAATAAGACACAGAGAGGCCTCTAACAGAACCGTGTTGTATTATAAGAAGACACACAAAACCTTGGAACTTCGGAACGAAGAAAGGCAGGAAAAGAACAGACTTAGAATACTTACCGATCTCTTGCCAGGAAATTGTAGACTAAGAACTAAACTATGTATTGCCAGCAGCGAACTCGGTGGGCTTCGTGAAAATGAGAAAGAATTCTCAAATCACATTTTAGCATATTTTTCCAGGGAAACATACATATCTTAAGATCGTAGTATATAGAAACCTGAACTAGAGGGTGGTTCTTGCATTCGTTTGTTGGTTGCAGAGCTATAGGCTCAGAATGAGGCAATAAATCTGACAGTTCGCAGTGCATGAAGCACTCCCAGCATTCATGTTTTGGATTAGGAAACGTTATCTTTCTGATTTTACTTGCTGATCTCGCCCTCAAGGACGAACTTTTTTCGTTATATTCTGGGAAGCCTCGGTCTTGTTTCGACATCCCCTTTGAGCGTTCCTGGGATTGTCCGTATGGTATAGTTAAATTAATGAGAGTTTGTAACGAGAGGATGAGCATTGTCTCAGCTTTATCTTCTAAGCTGTGTTATTTTCACAGGAAGGGTTAGTGTGGCTACCTACATAACTGGAGTAATCAGCTGATACATTAATCTGGTTTGTGAGTTCTACTATTAGTATCTTTGCAATTCCGAAGGTCGCTAGGGTTAGTGCAAGCTTAGAACGATACAGCTCTTCAGCGCTATCAATGAATGATTAAAAACTGCAGTGACGGATTTGACGGAGATTTCCTGGGGAAATCGTTACGAGCTCTTGTCCACTCCCTTTTATAACCTTTATCTATAACCTTCATTTACTTACTTACTTTGACTTCGAGTATAAGTGTGCCTAGCTTATGTAATAGGTTCAATTTAGATCCTATTTTGGGATTTCTAACACAATCTCTTCCTTTGCCATAGTCAATTTATAAATAATTATATAATGGTCTCATGATATTGCCAAGGAGATCCCCTAATTGATGTCGCATAAAATAGTTTTATGATCAGAACTCGGGCTCGGGCGGAAGAAACCCTGCAATTGCGTATGAGGCTGGAAAATCCTTAATTTCCGTTTATTTTTTTTAAACCCTGAAGTCCTTAACTAGTAAATAATTTAACTGGTACTACTGGTGTTGTTGGTGTTGCCCTACCGCCAGGCTAAACTCAGAAATTAACCTTAAAGTTTGATATACTTGTGTCACGCTGTTGCTTTTGTTTCTTACTGCACCGACTCGCTCTCTAAGAGTGACAGCGTTGGTGCTGGTGATTTTGACTGAAATAGTTCCTTCGAAAACTCATGACTTCAATTTCTACCGCAGGAGTAGTGTTGGATCTTCATCATCCGCAGCTGCTGCATCCATATGACTGTTTTTGCGACACGAAAGCTGTCTGCTGAAGTAGTTGTAGAGTTTGCGGATATCAAAAGTTTCCTGCCGAACTTCACACAAATCATTTTTCATGTCCCGGAATACCTCAATGGACTTCAGAACTTCACTTCGTGGCGCCCTCATTCCGGTACTTCTTTTAAGATTGCTCTAATGGGCCCAGTACATTCAAAACAGAGCGACGTTCCTTTCTTCATGTAGACCTCTTCGGCTTTGTCTTATTCATGTGCAGAGATTCATCCGATCAACTTCAGTCCCTCTGCCTTAGCCACTGCGAACATGGAATATAGTAGAGAAGCGAAAGTGCAAGGAAATGTGGATACCACGCCTACCAGAAAATATATAAAAAATAGCCAACATTTTTAGATCCGAATTTTTTATAATAGACTGCTGCCACTCGCTTTGAATTTTCAAAGCACGCTAAATTTAGCTTTGTCGAGATTTTGAGCTAGTCACTAGTCACCAGATGTGGAATTTAGATAAGAAATCTATAATTACCAGACTCTTTGGCGTAGGTGACTGGCTGATGAGTCTGTAATTCTTGGACTTGGCTCTGTTTTTATGCCTTGCAATTGTTTGATTAGTTTCGGGCGATCACAGTCATAATTTTTCCAAACACTGCATGGAGTTGACGGCCTCTTTTGGCCCTTCTGGGGATTTAAAAATGGAAATCATATAGACGACTTGGGTGGCTCAGCCAAGACTGAAAGCGGCATACTCCCTTAAATGAGCGACGGCGCGTAAGCGATTAGATGTCTAATGTTAATCAAATTTAAATTGGTTCAGTAGTTTAAATTTTCTTGTTTAAACACCTTTCATAGGTAAAAGTCGTTTATATATTCCACCGAGTTTCTTACTTCTACAAATTTTTTATCTTTTACTTACTTTTCTGAGTAGAACTATTTGTCTGGCGGGCGTACGCGATTAGGCCTAGTCTGCAGACAGATCCAAGCAATTTATACATTTAAATGTAACATGGTCACTGCAGTAAGGCGGCTTAGCTGAAAGTATTCTAGGAATCCGATATAAGACTGGTTATATATAAATGTTCTTATTGATAATTAAAAATTCTGCGCCCCTAGTTAATCATTGCGTCTTGAATATTTTCCGCAAAATTGGAATCCACAGTAAGATAAAAACCTTTTTTAGAATAGTTTTGAAGTTGGATAGATTCTTGAGAAACTATAAAATGTGAAAGTATGTCTTTCAGTTTTAGAAGCACCCTTTAAATTTTTTCCTCGAAATATATGAGCAAAATAACAGGACTTCCAATGGATAACTGATTAATATTTAAATCGAAATCGGAGTCAGAACCTAAAAATGATTGAGAATCCAAATTTGAAGTCTCAAGCTCCAATAACAAACGAACAGACAAACAAAGATGGCTAGCACGACTCGGCTGTTGATCCTGACCTATTACAAACTTCAATATACCCTTTTTTATCCATAAAAGCCAACAAAACGCCGAAGATTGCAGACCCGTGCTGATCTCAGCCAACATCCTATCATCTCAATACCGACCGATATATATTATATATGTATTTTTTCAATGTTGGTCGTTATATTGATCAAATGGTAAAGAATTATGCATTAGGAAAGTTCGCACTTATTTACCGTAATAAACCGTAGCGTAGCATAAAAATCAAGGTATCAATGCATAACCGATTACCGTGAAATTATTATTTGCCATAACCAGATTCAGAACTTAATTACTTTTCGGTTTGACACCCTGTTTTTATATGAAAATGAATTTGTCGATTTAAAGACTAATTCGCCTATCTTCACACTTTGGCTGACATGGAAAAAGACTAATATTTATTATGATCTTCAAAGGCATTGAAAAAGTTTCACTGATATGGACGGTCCGAAAGTTATTGAAAGGGCGGTTAGTCTAACGGCCAGTCTTGTCTGGAAAATCTTGTTGCTTATTATGATTATCTTAACTACTTTAAGTACTGCAATTTTTAACCTGAGACTCTGAAACATGTTTATGACGGCTTTCTTCCAAAAACGAAAAAAGCTCCGATCCATTAACAATATTCTCTTTATTTACATATATATCTATTTTTTTTCCACAATAATCAATCAAGTCCTTACAATCCTGAAAGTACTGTCGGCTTTAAAAACTTCGTTTTTTTCCCTTAGATATCTAAAAAAAAACACAGATGTACATACGTAAAAAATATGAGCTAAAAATAATATATTAACGCCTTCTTCAATAATAAAAATAACATTCACCATTTCCACAGACTTTGCTGGTGCAGACCCAGCGACTGAAATTTTATTCACTCAGCTGAATTGTTCATGTCCTTGAAACAACAATCTGTAATTGACACTTTGACGCGTGCATGACAAAACGAAGTATCACGTATTTATCGTTTTAACTAAAAATTCTTCTTCTTCACTTTCTGTTTGACGTAAACCTGGACCTAAAATCATTACACTTACAGAAAAATCGAACTGAATTTATGAAATTCGCCATACATAACTCAATTTATTATTTAGAAAGTGTATTTATTTTTTATTCAAGTCAGTCGACGTAAGAAATGTACACAGTAAAAAGTTAAATTAAATTACATTTAAAATTATGTTTAAAATTATAAATTTAAAAAGAAGAAATGTTTCTAAGATAGTGCAAATAAGCTGGTGAAGCATCGGCAGATTTATCGACGGGCGGCGATGGGTATTTATCGATGCTGGTACTAAAACAGACGCCTCGAAACCGCTAAGCGAGACGTTAAGCAAATATATTTAGATCATTTGTTTTTTTCATGATGTAATTGTGATTTTTTAACATTTATATTGCAAAAAAGAAGAGAACGACGCATACTGCCTACAATGTATTGTCAGCATCAAGAGAGCAGACGTTGAGAATCCGCATATCCATGGACAACCGGTGGTTGACTTCTCCACCCCAAAACTGTATACTAATGTGCCCTCGGAGTCTGCAGCCATTTCTATCTTCCAAAAGTAATAATAAAAACGAGGCAATTATATAAATAAGGCTGCCACATAATTCCATTTCGGAAAACAAAATAGAAATGCTGGCGAATAATCTAAGGAAATTCAAACTAAGCTTACAACAATTAAAAATAAAATGTTCTATTTAAGAGGTATATCAAAAAACTTAAGAAATAATTTAAAATGAAACGCATTACAAACTTTGCTTATCTGTAATTCATTTCAGTTGAAACTGATGCTTAAGTTAAATCATTTTTAATAGTATGAGAAATAATAATTTATTTATTTATTTGAGTTGTAAAGTGAGTACCATAACTCCAATAATAAGTTTCAAGTTTTTACAATTTTGTTCTGTTTCAGAGTATATATTTATATATTATATTTATTTATTATTTTATATTTATTTAGATTTTTAATGTCGGCACGGAAAATACATAATTTAAGATGCACTCATTGTACCTAATAAATTATCAAACAAAAAATAAGGTACCAGAAGTTCAGAAATAATTTTGACTTTGAACATACTTACAAAGAGAAAAGGAATCAACTCGAAACCGACGGAAAATTAGAAGCTCTATTCGACGAGAGTGTTATGTCAACCATAATCTAAATAAGTATAACTATTTCAACGTTTTCGGCCCTCTCGAAATGTCCATTATTTGCAGAGCCAGAACTGCGCTGCTAAGCCCACATTTTTTTCTCACATAGGTATACATAATTACGTAAAATTTGCAATACACGGCGAAGGGAGGACTTCATCCACCTCCGATGAAATTGCCCAATTTTCAAGAGCAACGTATGCATGTTGAAATTGGCAGCCCATTTGACGAATGCTACCCATTATAGGAAACTTATAATAAATAAAAATTTTGGATTTTTAGTCATTAAAAAACACAGCTGCATTGGCAGCTTAAGGCCATGCATTTGTATGCTTTTAGCCCTCATATTCTTTCAAGATATGCGCACAAATCGGGGTGGGAAATCGATATCGAGCAAACGGCAATAAAAATTAAACTTGTACTGCGACAGCGTACACAAGACAGCGTTTATAATTTGTCCCTACCTCTCACAGTCTCCAAGATACGTGAGTTTTTTTGTATATACAAGAAAGAAAAGCTTTCTTAGGCAAGCCGAGAACTAGATACCCTTGCAGACCACCAAATTGCATAAGCGAAAATCGAATCTTTCAAAGGATTGATATATGTAACTATGGCTTACTGAGTAGTGTTACATTGACAGATAGACTGTACCAACGAATTTAACTATCACAAATCGGGCCCACAAATGTTCAAATCCAAGAGCTTAAAATAAAATACCAATCAAAAATTATATAACCTAATATTGATCAACTGCAAGATCATCAAGATCGCTCAAAGATGTACATATATTCATAATAGCCAAATTGCTTAGCTGCGAGCAGAATTCATTTTGTATTCTATTCCAAGAACTATACATGCTTATATATATATACTATGTGCACTGTTGTTCATTTCTCTTGCAGACTTTTTTTATATAAAACTTTTTAGCTGACGATATATCTCATCGCCTTTTACAATTTAGTCACGTAATATGTAATGCAATAAGGAAGATATCTCCAATAAGTGTACCTAAAGTAACATTATCTAATACAATTTGCCGAACAACATCTTAGCTCCTCCAAGTCAAATTTCAAACTTAATCCAAAGAAGAACTCTTAGAAAACTGCTCAACCCAGTGTCAGGCCAGTAAAAATTACTTTGATTCTTTTATAACACAATCGGGATAACTTTTCATTAAATCTTCTGCATTAATCATTAAATTAAACCGATTAAAATATGATATAAATATATACATTTATCCACCCAAATTTGCATACAGATATAGCTATACACATCAACTCAGCTAACCATCCTGATAAATTTTATATTTCCTACTGGGATAAAAGGTTTTTTAAGTGCATCGAAAAAACTAGTTTCATCAAGTTAAAATTGAGAGTTGAGAGTCGAGTTTGCAATGAAAAATGCAGACTGCATATATTGAAGCCCATATATGAACTTTTGTGCATGGGTATAAAAGAGTTATTAAAAACTGATTTAGAATAAAAATGTATGCTTTTAACTATAAGTAATTGGCTTTTACGCGATTGTCTGACAACATGAATGCACATTAGATTCAACGATTTGAATTAACATGTTAAACACTAGCCAAAAATTGCATAATAAATAGTCTAGAAATAATAAGGGCTAGAATTATGCATTGGTCTTCTCCTCAGTGAATTTAAATAATAACAAAATTGGTTTGGAATGATTTTAAGGCTTATATACACTTGTACATATATATGTATATATAAATATGTATATATGTTATATTTTCCTCCTGTTGGTATACATTAAATTAGGTAGGACTCGCACACTACTGTATATTGTATGCTCATGCCCGATGTTTCTATTTCATACCCTCATATTTGCCTGCAACGTTGCAAGTCGTGAGGGGGCGTAGCTCGGAATTGACCAATCACAGGTCTCACACGGTTGCTTCACTTATGCTCCACCCCTCTGCACGGCAGAATACCGCCCATTGTGCGAGGCTGCTCCGATTGTTAAGTAAAACATTTTGGGGCACACACATATTCGTGTATATTCAGTATTATATTTACATAGAGATTTACCAAGCCGCTACGCTGCTAAGTTTAATTAATGAAAACAGATAATACGTAGCTTTGACAGCAATGCTAGAATCCGAAAAAAAAGTTCAAGAACAAGACATGCCTCTTTTCTAATTGAACTAAATTAAATTCACCCATTACCATAAGTCCAATAAATATATATCGTTTTTGTATTTCGTTAGGACGTTAAATATATATGTATGTACCCTGCAGTCAGTCCTTAAGCTTATACATTTCTCTTTTAACATTATGATATAAGCAACAATACAAATTAGTTATTATAAATATATAGATGGCTTTATATATTCCCGATAAGAATAACAGTCGTTTCATTGTCTGTTCTTATCATCGATCTCAGAGACTACTATAAAGGACCTACAATATTAATTTGTTCATTTTTTATAAACTTCAATTATACTTTTCGATATCTCTCCTCGATCAAGTCAAAGTCAAGAAAAAAGATTAAATACCAACTTAAAGTTCTAGCGATCAAGAGTTAGAAAATGTTTCTCAACCATTACCAACCACTGTCTGTATAAGTATACATATTAATAACTATAAGTGTACGTAAGGGCTGTGTGCCGGGTCTGTCACTCTCGATTCAAGCTCCCTTAATTGTTTTCAATGCACAAAGCTTGTGCAAAAAAGAAAATGATTCGGTCGAAGGTGCATTTAAGTGACTATTTAATTGCATTTAATTGTGTACTACTTTTTACAGTCAGTCAAATTGATGATCAACTCACAGTCTCAACTCTAAGAGCCTCGCAGCACTTTGGACGGTATAATTTCTCTTTATCAGGCAACTTAATTGTTTTGCTCTTTACACTCAATACCACCTTACATTTTATTCAAACAAACCAAGCCACTATTCATTCATAAATGTAGCATTTTTCTGAAGCTTTTATTTATGTACAGGTCTATACTTTTTGGAAAGGTAATTTAAATACCTTTGATATCATAATGTATTCGTACAAAAAGTGAAAGTGATACTATCAGAAAAGTGACTGCAAAAGTATGCATACTGTATTGATGAAACTTAATATTGTATATTTGGCATTGGAGGGATTTTTTCTGTAACATATGAAAACGTACATCGATGAGGAAAGTCCAGTTCACAAACATATTCTTTCGGCTCATAAATTATGGCATGTTTTGACAGCAAATCAATCCTGATTTCATCCATCTATTTATGCGACGGCATGCACATTTTTATTTTATTTGTTCGTACTGATACCAAATCAAAATTACAAAAATATCACAATGTATTCAATGGGAATGAAACAAGTATGGATTATTATTATAAGAAAGCTGAAGTTTTAGCAGTTACTCCATTTAATTTACGCGTGGGCCTAAAATCTGCTCTGGGAAGAAAATTTGTGTTTAATCTCTTTTACAATTTCGTGCAATTACGCGAATTTAATTTTTAGAAAACTTATCATCAAGGGAAAATGCTTTTCATTCGATCAGCTTTAGTCTTATTTAATTTAAAAATTTTACAAATGTAGAAAATTGTCTGTAAATCGTTTCTGTCTTTTGTCGATCTGATTTAAATTTGATATGATTAATATACAGTCTTTTGGAATCGAATTCTCAAATCGAACCACACAGCAAGCATTTTTTGTATACAAGCACCAATTATGTATGCGAGGCGAGCAGCATGATTATGCACCAATGAATGTGTGCGAGGCGAATAGATATATGTGTATAGTATCTGTTGTTCTAGACAATCCACTTGTTCTCAAAATCTAAAATGTGTGTAGGTAGGTAAAACAAAATGTTATTGTTTGCACGAATTTGTCGCAAGCCAGAGTTTTGTTTACCCTGAACCTATTATAAATAGTTAAAAGGTTATTGAAGTCACGATAAATTCTATATGTATTCTTAATCAGCATCACTAGCAGAACCGATTTCACCGTATCAAGTCCGCTTGCCTGTCAGAGAGAGACCATTTTGGAATTTGAGTTCTCACGTACCACACGCAGGTTTATTTTATCTGTAAATGTTTCACTTTCATACATACATATTTAAATACGTACATACATATATATATATATATATATAAAGGAAAAAACTTTTGAGTAGTGCATTCCTACGGGTTTTTATGGATTGACGCTGTAGTTTTCTGAATGCCAATTTCGGCTGCTTGCGCCTGTCGCAAAAAAAGTTAACGGTTGAAGAGCACTTGCTTTTCCTCCAATTGGCATGAGAGCTAGAACGTGTTTTTAAGCAATTTAATATTTTGAACAGTTGGGTATAGTTTACCTCCCCGTCGGGCAGTCGCGATTAGTACACATTTACTTGACTTAAAGCATAATTTAAAAGCAATATTCTGCGCTTAATCTTAACCTGCCTAAAACCATTTCTGCCCAAAAACCAGAATAACTGTATTGAAATATTGAAATTGACAAGTAAGTAGCTTTGCTCGGATCTCTCTTGTATTACCCATTCAGATGATATTAAAAACGTCTGAAGCTCCATAACGTATGTATGTTCTTGGTACAGATGAAGTTTTGAATATATTTATTATATTATATATACTTATAAGTTATAGGGAAAATTGCGATGTGACTTAAAATAATCTTAAATATATCATAAGCTTTCAATTATAATTGATACTTAATAATTAGCTTTAGAGACTTTACTACTAAGAATCTTTTATCATTTGAATTATAGTTATTTGTCTATTTGAAATATGATAACTTTTCATTCAGTCGAGAAAAATGTCTTGTGGCTAGTTCATTAACAGTCTGCATACTGCATACATTAAGTTGCTAAAATCCTATACCATTAGTTGTATACTGTGAGTTCAATAAAGACATGTAGTCAAGAACTCATCTTAATTTTACTTATTTACTTTACAATATTTTACGAATTTTCCTTTTAATAAGGAATACTAAATTGGATTTGCATAGTCCACAATATTGTCATCCAGAATGAAACTACTATGATAACGACAGCATTTTAGATCTATTGGTTTGTGGCTTGCATTGATAGACAATAACCAATCGGCAATCAAAATTTCGATTAAACTCTTTAAGAACTTTGTGCCAAGCATAACCAGACCGAACCAATTCAATCAAAACGCCCGCATTGCTCATCGACACGTGCGCTGAGTCAACACTTTTCACAACCACAGGGGTACAATTTGCGCAGGACAACCACATAAGTTTGATCCCAGACGAGATGCAACCATACTTCCAGAGCCTGCAGCAACATACAGTTAGGCATCATCTGCAACATCAGCGATCCATTGACAAAACCAAGCCCTACAAACAGCGACGCGAAGTAGACAAGAAGTATTTGCAGCAGTACTCAGCATAATAATGTATGTATGTAAATAAATAAAAATAAAATATAAAGTATACTTAATATAAATATAAATTTAATAAATAAATTCAATTAAATATAATTAAAATGCAAATTTAATATTTATGCTTTTTAAATTTTTCTAACATTTGTTGCATGGATTAGGATGAATTGGTTAAGATGAGTTAACAGCCACAAATGAGAGTGAAAATTTTATTCCCGGGACAAGAAGGTTAAAATTTAGTTTTTAATGATTTATCCTTACTTTACCAATCTCTTTCTCTTATAAAAGTTTTTTATTTTCCTTTTGCTTTTCTTTTAAAAATTTTTAATTTAATTTCTCCCTTTTAATTTCCTTTAATTCGTAATTTTCAATTTGTATTTATTCAATCTTTTCAATATCTGTGGACTGTTTTAATTCCATATTAAATAAATAAATATGATCCCTTGTGTTTAGCAATAAGCTTAAGTTATTAATTCAACTTAATACCAAACAGTTCATTTATATATAACTAATTCAACTGAATGACATAATGAACCTGAATTTTAAAATTGGCGGCATCGAGTCCCGTTTGAAGTATAAGGTAAATAAATCTGTATATATAACTTATGAAACGGATTGAAGTATATATAACCAACTCAATCAAGTAAATATCTTCCCTATCAGCGTTGAAAACCGGTCGATCTAACCTGTATATCTGCTTGCTTCATAACGGTCTTATTTCAGTCATTATATTTAGACTAAGAATTATAATCATCGCTCGGAATGACACAAAACTTGACTGATATGAGCAACATTTTTGATTTGGAATTTACCATTACTATTTATATTTGTAAAAACATTTTTAAAATCGAGCTTGTTATGTAAAGGTAGGGATTTATGACAGTAAGTTTCTCCCCTCTCTCCATAATGTTAAAAAAGTTTGTATGGTCTAACAAAATACCGCAGAAGCAATGGTCTTTTCTTAAGGGAAATGGGAGAGATATCTATAAAATTAAATAATAAACATTGCACACATTTTAGTTATACAAATGTATTAATTAAACATATTTTATTTTTTATTAAGAACTTTTTATTTTCTTATACTGTTGTTAATAATATAGTATAATAACCATTATAATTAATGATATTTCAATTGGAATGGCATACACATTCTATGGGATCATCGTCAGAAAGTGTCGAAAAATTACTTTATGCCAGACATCCATTTATGAGAATGCATTGGAACGTCCGGAGAACCCGAATACCCTTGAAAGCCCTCGACATCTGAAAGAATACGGACCTCGTCAATGTTTCGATCCAACTGCAAAGTAGAATAAAGTTAATACTTAAAGATCGAAACGAGTGGAAGAGAAATTTGTCAGTTTTTAAAGGAGGTAGTTCGACTTTGCTTTTGGAACTTTGAAAGCTTTTAATGCAATGAAGATATCCACTATACAGATCTTGGCAATGACATGATATTTGTTTCAGAAGATTAATCTTATGTCTAAAGCTGTAATTTTTTTATTATAGTAGTCAAACAGTTGAGCTCAACTATTCAAAAACATGATACAAAAATGTAGCTTCAAGTCGCTTAAGAGAGCCTGCACAAAAAACATCAACTGCAATAATTGTCTCCAAAAAAAAAAAAAAATGAAAGCGAATTACGCATTTGTCAAGCGACAAAAAACTAATTTGAAGCAGCAGGAAATCGTTGCAATAAAAACCAACCACATTATTTACAAGAGAACAGCAAACTGTGTGCTCGCATTTACAAATTCCCAACCAATAGCCAATAAAATTATAGCGACGTTCATCATCATCTCCCTTGGCACATCGAAGAACTAGATCCGGACACGATACTAATTATTCAATCCCAATACCACAAGAGAAATCAGTTACTTGAAAGGCGTTATTTTTAAATAAATTTAGTTACGCATCGTTTACAGTTAAGTTAGTTTGATCTCTAGAGTATGCCTTGTTTTCTACATATCAAATATGCGGGAACTTAACGAAATTGTTCATTAACGAATCATTTAAGATGACCCGTTCAAAATACAAATTGTTCAAATATCCACTCACAAATATCCACCACCGTCGTTACTATTTCTACTACTACTACACACACAGACACAAAATCAAACACACACGCTTCGCTTTATTGTTTTAAGATGTAAGCAACTTAGAATATATGCCAGAGCTACTGGGTACAGGGTATTTCTTGTTCGATCAACTGTCGGCCAGCGCACTCTCAATTATGGCATATAAGTAAAAGGAATTGTTAAAGATACTTAAATTGCTATTATATATATTATTACATATATTTATACTGTTTGAGCCTTTTATTATTTTTAGGGGTGGCTTTTATGCTTTCGATTGCTCTTTCTGCTTATTTTAATTTGTCCGAAGATCGCAGCTTAAAAAATCATTCGACTGAAAAATCATGTCGTGCTGAGTGCTTGAATTCCAATTCATCCGTTCGACTGGATGGGAATAATTTCTATATCCAATACCCATTAAAAATCTTCAAAAATCAAAAGGAGGCCTTGTAACTTCATATTCGCAAATTCGCATCAACAGTCAGTCGAACCAGCAATGTTCGTCTGCCTGTCTGTTCGTATGACTGAGTCAATCTCAGAGGAAACAATTTTATGAATACAAACGTATAATACATTACATCTACAAATAAATACGTATAAATAACTATATCATATAACTGACACAGTAACTAACGGGCGATAGACATTAGATATACATATGTGAGCACGAGTCCGCCTGCTCAGTAAGTAGCATATTTCTTGATAATTATAAAACAGTCCCCGTAATCCTCCATAATTTCGATACACCCTTCAAAGAGCGGAAAAATGAATTGTCGTGCAGCGCCCACTCCCACCCAAAAATCACAAAAGTCTATATCTCCCGAAATTTTGAAGATTGAGTTATCTAAAGGTACGGCTACGCCCGACTGCAACGATCTCACGTTGTTTTTCTAAGATTTTCGAAATGAAAACCTTTAAAATTGTTGATTGGAATTTTACAGACTTTTCCCAATCATTGCTAAAAATTTGTTTTTTGAGCATCATACTAGGACTAATCCTATATATAGGTTTTTTGGATTAATTTATTTAAATTCAAGAATGCTAGTACTCAACTCATCATGCAAATTCTTAATCATAAAATTGTTTGTAAATATGTTTTCACAATTCATCGATCTTACAAATTACCTAAAACTGTGCAAAAACTTTTCGGAACGTTGTTTCATACTTTTAATCTAAACTAGAACTCTTGCAGCACTATGCACAATGCAATAGAGGTAATTCTTATTGTGAATAAGCATAAAATCTGCATAATCTGGTTCCAGAAACCTTTGTGCATGGAAACCATGTGGTCAAACACAAAAAAACTCCGGACGACCATTAATTGTGTAACCTCTCCGTCAAATTGAATTATCGATACTGGAACTGAACACTAAGCTGCAAACTTCATCTTTGAAGGCTCCCATGCGAAGGAGTCCGGCGGTAATGCATTCTTTGACACTCACTAAGCATTTGACAGATGCTGCCACGTAAAATTGTCCTAATATTTGAAAAAATTGATTACACCAGTTAATCCAAAGCATTCTGTCCGATAGATCTTTCAGAGGAGTACAGAATCCGCTGCAATCCGCTCAGGAGTGCATCAGCATTGTGCCTTAGACACAAAGCACGACAGCTTCACTCAGGTCGACATCCTCTGATCCTAACTAGGGAAAAATGTGTCTTGACTACTGCAGACATCCTTTTAAACTTTATTACCATTTGCTGCTTAAGAAAATATTTTTCTAAATTTCAGGACGATTTTCGAAGTTTTAAGGGTATTTTTTATACCAGACGATGTTTGTATTTGAGAAACTTTTAATATTGACATAACATATCTGCTAATTTTAAAGTAGATATCGATATGAACTTTATGTTTCCCAAAATTTAAAGACCAGAGCCACAAAATTTTAAAGACCGCTTATTAAATCGAGAACGAGTCCACTCCTGCCGCTATCATCCACTCCTTACGCTCGAATTGCGTAATCCTAAATCTTTGAGCTAAAATTACCAAATTTGGAAGAATCAAATCCATCCCCACAAAGGGTATTTAAATTTTTTCAGCTAGTGTTACAGTGGTATCGTCCGACTGCAAATTAAACTTTGGCTATATAATTAAATTCAGTAATAATTATTAAAATTGGAATTTAAAAAACTGGAAAAATAATGGATTTTTAAAAATTATGCGGTAGCACAAGTTTCTTTAAATGTGTTACATATGTATACCTCGAAAAAATAATAATATGTTATATTATGTATTGTATTCAAAATTATCTCAAAAAACAGATTTTGGAAATATATTTTAACGATATTTTTGTATATTCAGAGCTGTCGACAAAATAACGTCCCTTAGTCAACAAAATCGAATTTTCTATTTGCAGATATTTTATTCAGCTATGAATTGGAATTGTGCTTGAATTTGGATGGAAGAGATTTCGCCGTTATCCCCTTTGTATGTGTGTGTGTTTATTTTGGACAACAAACAGCGATTAGAATTTAAGTCGTCTCACCTTTGGTGAAATGTTGCCTTACGTGCACGTGTGTTTCCTGGTTCCCCTTTGTTCTTGATCTGAACGGTGAATCAAATTATTAAACAAATATTTTTCACACATTACCTTAAGGGATGGACAATTTTTGCTCAACGTCTGCTAGTGTCGTTAAGTAAAATGATTGGGCATGCAACAATGGCAGCAGAAAAATCAAAATCAGAATCGTTAGCAACGTCCTCGCTAAATACATGTACTTACCCTCAACTTTACGCACGTGGCCCAAGCCACGTGCACTCAATTCAGGTTGTATCCACGATTAAATTAATCGCTGATTAGTAACGGACAACCGAAAAATTAATACGAAACATAATACGAGTAGGAATGCCTTATATATGTATAAACAAAATAAAATTAAAAATATAAATATCAAATAAATTATGTATATGTATATGTATATGTATATGTACATGTGCATGTATATGTATATGTATATGTACATATATGCATATGCATATGTATATGTATATGCAGCTCTCTTTGTCCCCTTCCTTTCTAGCGTCTTTAGGCATTTGAAAGGAGCGCAGCAGCACACAACTGGGGCGGTCCATGAAAAGTCAGAAGTGCTGGTAAAAAAATCGCGAATGCGGATTAGAAACTAGACGACAACATCAATGATCAAACAATGATCAACATCACTCACATCACAGAATACCGATGTCCTGAATATAGGTAAGAAACGTATATCCTTGCTAAGCTAGTATTGTGGCGACATGCTGTATTCTGCAAAGCTACGCGAAAAATGCATGGACTCTGGTGAGGCACAGAGTCAATCCTAGAGGAATGAAGGCGACCGCTAGTCCTCTTTAACAACAGGGGTGTTTGTGCTAGCTCCCCGTAGGATAGGACGAAACTCTCGACGTAGCTGGCGTAAGGGGTCCCTGGTGAAGATTTTGGCGCACAGCATCGCGGCTCGATCCAAGTAAAGTACATCAAAGGAGGAGTCCAAGTGACCAGATAAATGTAATATTAACTAAGTGCCGTTTTGTTAAATAATCCAATCTAAATTATAAACGATAAACTGCTTTTTTTAATATCGCAGTACCGAATATAAATTCGTTGTTCGAATCCTCTGCTCGACAGGGATCAGTTCAGCTATAATTAAGAAATATGTTTCGGGTGTAAAAATTAAAAAAAAAAAGTGTTACGTGAACCCTTCACGAGGGTGCCGACCGGTGTTAGCATCACAGTGGTCCACAAGGTACAGATCATGTCATGGTTCGAAATATCAGCCGGACTTAGGTGTAAGGCGACGTGTGCCGGTAGTCAGCCTGGATTGGGGCCAATTAAATGGCCCAGTCGCTCACGGAGCATATCGGATACTTGGCGATATTATTAAACCTTATCTACAATAGTGGATCTCTGTAGAGGTTACTTCCTTTCTTCGCAACTCGTGGAAACAGATTATAATCAAATAACAAAATAAGAGTTAGTTCGACTACGATATACCCTGAATCCTGTTGTTATATATATTCCAGTTTAATTGACAAATTTCCCTTTACAAAGTTTGGCACTCAAATGTGAGAAGGTCCTCAAGTGCACTTATTTCTTAAGGCAGGCCTAGGGACTACAGAATAAAAAAAAACTTAGGATCTTCACAAGGCCGAACTGACCCGAACTGTTTGGCTACAAACACGTACATATACACATATGCACATATGCATATGCATATTATGTATTAATAAGAATTCCGCCTTTAAAATAGTGGGATTTTATTCTATCGAAAATCGTATTTTTGTTGTATCGATATTCGAAGAACGGTGGCAGTTATCGATAAAAATAAAGCACACATGATCTGCGCCGGATATACGAGAACCTAAATTCCAAATTTGAAGTCTCTAGATCTTTTAGTCTCTGAGATACACGTGTTCATACAGACAAATGAACAGACGGACGGACACGGGTATATCGACTCGGCTATTGACCCTGATGAAGGATATTTATTCTTTATGGAATCAGAGATGCTACCTTCTGCCAGTTATATATATTTCCACACAACCATTATATTCTTTTTACCCATTTTCAAACGGTGCAAGGTATAAAAACAGAACGTGTACGGCAATCGCTCAAAACCGGAAGGGCAGAATCCCACACAAGTAGTTGAGGCAATGGCTTTAAAACCTGGCCAAAACACAATTCATGGCTTCTTGTCTAGCCAGTGGTACTAGTGGGGCTGGTAAGGACCCTGTCACACCCGAATCCTTGGAAGTGAAGCCGATCACTTGTGCAGCTGGTCTTCCGGCAGGATCGAGTGTGGAATTCGAATTGCCATTCCCTTGTGCCCTGGCACTTTACAAAGGACTGTTTCATTGGACTGTTCCACTCGGCGCTAGCTACGTTCCAGTGGGTCGTTGACCGCGTATCGGGCTCGAGAAGATGCCACATGCTATTGCATATTTGGATGGCATCACTGTGATCACAGTGAATACGCAAGAATCACATGGAGAACATAAGACAAATGTTACGGCGACTTAGAGCATCGAATCTCAATATCAGCGAGTATAAGTGCGACTTCTTTAAGAAGAAGTTTAAATATCTGGGTCAACAGGTGACTGAAGAAGGTATTCGCACTCATCCTGAGAAAGCAACTGCAGTTGCAGTTGCAAAAATTAAGTCCATTGGGGCGCCCATGTTCGAACGGCATACGTCGGCGTCTGAGACCGAAAACGGGTGGTAAGAACTGCCTCCGACGATGGACAGCCGAGACCGAGCCACCGAAGTTCCCGGAGGAGCTACCGAGCGAGGCACTCGAGTTTATGTAAAATTATAGATGAAATCAAATCTCACATCCTCACGAAAGGTATTGAGAAATTACTTTGGACATCGAAAGTGGTCATGCGCAATGGCTGCAAAGAAAAACAAGGGAGAACGATGCAGTCGGGCGTAACCGATTGCGAAATAACATACTATATGATACTACACGTCGCCCAGGTAGCAAAGATCAGGGTGAGTGTAGCCAAGAAATGATGTTCAAGTTTGACAAATCGAGATATACTCTAGTTCTTCCTTCGAAGTTTGGTAACTATAGATATTAAATTATGGGAGATACGGGATTTTGAAAATTTTGGAGGTGGGAGTGGGCTTGTCTGAAAATAATTATGGATAAGTTTCCTAACAATCTTCCTTTTAAGTTTGGTAAGCGTAGCTTTTAAACTGGGTGTCAAACCACAGCCACCACGATACTCCCCGAAGGTCCGCAACCATTAACCAAGACGGAACTATGTTCCGCGGGCTCCTGAATACCCGTGGTACCGGAAAACAGCCTCCGGTTAGGCCTCGTACCTATTGTGATACCGTATGGATCTCGCTTCATTTCTAATGCAATCGTGTGAGCATGAATCACGGGGTAGACCAGCCAGTTGCATTTATGAATTTCGTAATTATGGCTGGTCTAATATTCGCTAACTGTGTTAGACTTGATAAGAAGTCATTTCCTAGCATGGCGCATCTTCGCAAGTGCAGGACAGAAGCATAGAAAATATTCCGGAGATTCTACATCCTCTTCGTCTCTGCAGCGTCTGCCGAAATGATTATAGGGTGCTTGCAGCCTACTAGCGTGAATACCCACTAACCAGTGGCCGGTTATTGCATGAATTACTACAGACCAATTTGTGCGACTTAGACTACACAGTACCTTACTGCGATTGCTTTTTGAACCGGGCTGTTTGGCATGCCATTCAAACACAGTTGGCTTTTAGCCTTTTGTCATTTGACCTGAGTTATTTTCTCTGATTTTGAGCTTGACAGAGGAATACATATACCTTCCTTATCCGATAGTAGGAGTAATAGAGTGCCTTTCCTGCTAGCTCATCAGCTTTGCTGCTGTCTTCAATATTTTGGTGCCCAAAATAAATATTTGCCATCTCGTGTAGAGATTTGCGAAAGCTTGTTACGGAAGTCGAGTTTGACCACATCGCACTGATAGATTTGATTGCCGGTGGTCCGGGAGTTCCGTGAGTTCATTCCTCCCTCAGGAAGAAGTATGTACTAAAGGGTTTATTGAGTTATACTTCTGGCTACAATAGTCAATTTTTGTGTGAACCGTTTTCCACTGGAATAGAGGCATGGCCCATATTTTTGGTGACCCATACTGCGTATTCTTTCAGTCTTATGGTCGTGAGCATTGCCTATTCAACGCCTTCTGATTCCATACATGGAATGTCTAAGATGTCATCTAGTGTCTAATTTGGTGTGGTGCGAAGGGAACCTGATATGCATAGTTCAGCTAAACGCTGAAGCGCGTTAAGCTGATTCTGAGTAGGTTGCCTTTTCAGACAAGGCCGCTATGCTAAACCCCATATAAGAGGATGGGTCTAATGATTGATCGGACAATGCTAGGGGATATACCCCACCAAACCCAATAGATTTCCTGCAAGTATACAAATATAACCAGTATTTGCTTATTGAAATTCAAGTCTAATTTCCTAGGCTCTAGGAAGTTGGCTGTGTGACTGAAGGAACGGCTTGGGTTGTATAATCTGGAGGGGACTATTTTATACTAGTATTTTATTCTTCCTTGAGAAGAGAACTAGTTCTGTTTTGGTAGAGATTACGTTTAACCTGCAATATCTTGCGGAGGATGGCAGTATTTTTAGCTTGAATGTCATTAGGTCACATAAGGTTTGGGGCTACTTTGCCCTACAGATAGCCGCAACATTCTCCACATTCGCGATAATCTGGCAGCCGCCTCCCTCCATATCCCGCAGCAGTCAATTGACAGCTTTGTTCCATAAGAGGGGTGACAGGCACCCTCGATGTCCAGGAAAGCTATTAGGGTATACTCCTTGGAGTATTACTTTGTCTACGAATTGAAGAGCAGTTTCCTTTTTGGCTTAGGAATTCAAACGGCTTGAAGCTATTTTAATTTTTCTTAGCTAAGAATGGGTTTTATTGACGTGATCTTTTAAGATCACATAAGATTTTGGGTCGCACATAGCTTAGAGATTGAATGTGTTCAAGAGGGTATCCAGTGAGTCTTCACCGGAGTTAAACCGATGGTTGTCACTATGGTTGTGGATAGAATTTTTTTCAGCCTAGCGTCTTCATTCGTAGATTATATTTCCGTGCAGAAGTCTCCTAATGACCTCCTCTTTGCCTGTCTGTTGGCTTTTTATATTTCGCCATACTAGATTTGTAAAGAGACCAGTGAAGGACGTTCTGCGATTTCGCAGCGTTGAAGATGCATCTACAACTTTGGGGAAGAGCGCCAAGTTGTTGTGTCCACCACCATAGGCGTAGGCCTGCTAATGTGGCTGGCTGCTTTCAAATCACCTTTCCAAATTTTTTTGAGAGTCTGGGCCCATCGGGGGATGTTTCGACAGGAGTCGATCTAGTCTTCACTGGTAAATATCCCAGTTCGGCTTCTTTTGATATTCGAAGTGGACCGGTTTGGAGACTTATAGGAAGCTCTAACTCATAATACCTGTGATCAGAGAAGTAGTGTATCGGTAATGGTATGTGAAACTAGGGACAGGTCTATGACCTATCTACGTTTGTTAATAATTAATATACGATCACTTCTCATGTTACAAATCAGGAGAATAGTATTAAGGATGAATGCTAAGACTGACTCACCCCTCAAGGCTGCCCCACTGTCATCACAGCCTATAACCAATTTTTGGCTTTTCGAATTCCGCGACGAGAGATATAATGCTCTCTTCTGGTAGCTGTTAGGGGCGATGTACCCTGAGAGTATCCTTATTGGAGGTTGCTGTATTCCGTTGTCGCCGTTGCTAAAATTAATGAGCAGAAAAATACTGAGATGTTTTTTTGCAATAACGAAGGTTCTTACTTTACCTTCAGATTGAGCTCTTATGAGTTTATAGTCATGACTTATTCATCGTTACCTTGCCTCCGACTACCCTTAGGTTCTTGGACTAGTACAATATCGACACCGCCCCCAGCCAGACGCACCATGAGGGAAGCAGATGCTGCTTTACAATTGTGAGGTTTATCTGCAGAACCCGCATCGAAATCTGGAGACCAAACCCCCAACACCGTTTTATTGCTGTCCTTATCGACCTCTCGACACATAGCCTCTAGGACCCGTGTCAGTGTCGACGCATCAGATGTATATCCCGGCTCCAGCTCGTCGTCGGTTGCTCCGATGTCCGGAGAGGGATCCTGCTCGACTGGCTTGTCGACTGAATCACCACCGACCGACTTATACACATTTACAGTGACTGGGCGCCATAATTGGGCGCCAGTGATTGTTTAGTATCACAGCCTGATTCTTAGGGCCCCGTGAGTTCTCAATTTTCCACATCCTCCAGTATTGGGTGGAATGAGACGGCTTAAATTTTTGCAACATTTTCAACACCTGGTTCAGCTCTTTTAATGCCGCCGGGATCCACATTTGAGCCGTGGATCTATTGGGGACTTCGCTCCAGTCAACTGCGACCAGATTAGCTCCCGGGTAGACTTCGCTACGCTGCTACAGCCGCTTTGTACATCTCCTCAGAGCGTCCATCGTCACAGGCAATGACCTTGGTATTAATCTCATACCAACCGGCATCTCTGCATACTGGTGGTAGTTCAGGATCACTCATGATCATGTCGAAACAACGGACAGTTTACGCTCCTTCAACCCATTGCCATTTATGGCTGACTACCTGCGTTAGAAAGAAAGAGGGCAAAAGAGTTTGAGTTCGCCGCAACTGCATCAACCAGATTTCAGTCTGATAAAAAGCTATTGTGAGGGCACATATAACATGTTCTCAAATATACGTGCTTATTCACATGTTTCCATATATATATAACATAGTATCTACATATATATTATATTTATTTCTTTAAAATGGATGGCTTAACGATATACATGTACATTAATAATGTAGTGCAACATATGCTCAATTGTGCTTAAGGCATCGCTGGATGCAACCGAATTACTTGATGCTGCTTAGATATCGATAGTGTACCGATATCGCCACTCATTCGATTACTTGCTCTCACTTTTAAACGTCAACGTCCGGTAGATGGTTGCGATCGATTCATTATCCGAATAGATAATGATGATGACCGTTGGCCGCCGGTTCCGATGTCCGCGAATCCGCCTCACCTTCGTATTCGGAATTCGTGGGAGGCCGCGGCATCTCAGATGTGGAGACCTTACCGGCCGAGTAGCCGATGGCAGCTGAGTCGTCCAGTTTGCTGGGGTATCATCTTCGCCTCGTGATTGCCTCCTTTGGATCCTCTTGAATTTGTTTTCAATTATTAATATTTTCTACCATTTGTATTATAATTCTCTCTCAGAACTTGCTGTCATAGTTTCCTGCCTGCCACGTCCTTTAGACTATCTTTCGGTACTTTAACTCACAGTCGTATTATTGCAGTTCTAAGGCCCACCTCGCGATCCTGCCTTATGGGTTTTCGATGGAGTTAAGCCACATCAGCCCCACGTCTCAGTTGCTTTCTGTTTTGCCTACGTAATTACTCGATTACTCTCCTCTGAGCTTTGGGTTAATTTCGCTCCCAAACGATTATTGCCAGAATCCGACTGCAAGCAACAAGGCTCTGAGAAGTCTTTGCATGGTAAGACAGGTGATTGTGTCTGCTTTGCTTTGAACTTTACGAAAGCTGCGTGGAGTTGCAAGGTATTGCCGTTCTTTATGTTTCCAGGGTGGCTTCAATTCTGCAACCGCAGCTACTTACTCAGAACCAGTGCGTATAACTTCTTCAGTGATCCCGGTATTTTAAGTAATTTTTAAAGAAGTCGAACTTTCGAGCTTGACTCTGAGATTCGATGCTCTAATTCGCCGTAACACTTAATGTATGTTCTTTATGTGCTCCTTGAGTATTAACTGGGATCGCATGCGGCATCTTTTGGAGTGCGCCGAATGAAGCAGTCCATTCGAACAGTCCAATGGAACAGTCCGTTGGAACAGTCCAAAGGAAAAGTCCAATGGAACAGTCCAATGGAACCGTTCAATGGAGCAGTCCAATGGAACAGTCAAATGGAACAGTCCAATGGAGCAGTCCAATGGAACAGTCAAATGGAACAGTTCAATGGAACAGTCCAATGGAACAGTCCAATGGAACAGTTCAATGGAAGAGTCCAATGGAACAGTCCAATGGAACAGTCCAATGGAACAGTCCAATGGATCAGTCCAATGGAACAGTTCAATGGAACAGTCCAATGGATCAGTCCAATGGAACAGTCCAATGGAACAGTCCAATGGAACAGTTCAATGGAACAGTTCAATGGAACAGTCCAATGGAACAGTCCAATGGAACAGTCCAATGGAACAGTCCAAAGGAACAGTCCAATGGAACAGTCCAATGGAACAGTCCAAAGGAACAGTCCAATGGAACAGTCCAATGGAACAGTTCAATGGAACAGTCCAATGGAACAGTCCAATGGAACAGTCCAATGGAACAGTCCAATGGAACAGTCCAATGGAACAGTCCAATGGAACAGTTCAATGGAACAGTCCAATGGATCAGTCCAATGGAACAGTTCAATGGAACAGTTCAATGGAACAGTCCAATGGAACAGTCCAATGGAACAGTCCAATGGATCAGTCCAATGGAACAGTTCAATGGAACAGTTCAATGGAACAGGCCAATGGAACAGTCCAATGGAACAGTCCAATGGAACAGTTCATAGCTCGACAATTTTCAGGCCGTCAATTGGCCAATTTAGGCAGGATTATTGGATGTCGGGCATCAAAATGCAGACTAGAGTTTCCCAGTCGGCTACCAACGCGCAAAACTGTAAATTTATCAACAAATTGCAACATCAGCAAGAATAATAGTTCCCTGATAAATATCTGAAACGTTGAGACTATAATCTCGATGACGATGAATAAACTTGAAGATGCAAGGATCAGATGAGTTGGCGAATTTTCAATTAACGTTCTATGCAGCTATCAACCTCCCAAAATCATCGAACAACCTCATCCAGTCGATCATCAACCATTTGAGATCAACAATGAAGATTGGCTTGCGAGTTGGCCACCACCTCTGACTTCCCAATCAAGTCAAGTCTTTTGTAAAAAAGGAAGTCGAGGCACGAGCCTAATCTGCCAAACACACAGCAAGTCGTATAACATTTAGCCGTATTTTAGCAGGAATATTTTAATTTTTAATGTCAATTGCAATGTCGGGCTGACTATGCTTAATAGTGGGTGAGTCCAACGATGTGAGTGAAGCGGCATAATCCGATTTGGGACTAAAGGCAAATTTCCACCGCACGATCTTCAGTGCGAAAATATGTTTCACCAAGACATAATGCTGAGTGCCCGATTCTAGTCAAGTTCTAGAAAGGCGACTGTTCACGAGAATGATAGCCGTTGCAAGTATCATAAGTACTGATGAACCATTGTGTGCAGCAAGAGACGCAGAGGCCGTAGGTAAAATGGACGTCGAAGTAGCGACGAGCGCGGAATCGGCTGCTGCGAAAGGTAGTCGTCAAAGTGCAGAAGGGTATGATACCACTTAGCACAGACATGACAATGTCCACTGCTGCATGCACGTGCTTGGTACCTATCCCTTAAACATATAAAGCGAAGAACCAGCTTCTTAACTTCCTTGCATCGCAACGAGGGAGACAGGTTCCCAAACCTTGTGTATGCATAAATAGCATGCCGACGTAGTTACAAGGGATCGTCTATTCTCACCTGAGAGCTAAAGGAATGATATTCCATCGCATGCTCCAGGTTCTGTAGCTCCTGACATGGCTTCTCCAAGAATGCGTTAAACTGGGCATTTATAGCGATCGTACAGAACACTACCGCAAATGCTGAAACTTTTCTATATTACTTAGCTCAGTGTCTTTGACAATAATAGAGTTAATTATAGACTTGAAATTCGCTTATTTTGCGTAAATGCCAGCAAACGTAGGCAGCTTGAGCTCCGGTGTATAGGATTCGGCCGATCAGCTGCCGAAGCAATGTCGACGATACGGGCTGCGATTCGAGCATTTAAGCTGCCTTTTCAATCTAAACCCCACTGCCACAAATAAGGTCCGAGTTATGTGAGAACAATGCACTTGCATTTCCTTTCACGTTATAATTTCTACTGGTTTCTACACCTTTGAATTCAATCTAATTACATAAAATATCCCATATGCTGACAAAGGGTGGTGGATACACCCAAGGGTGTTGCGGAGGATAAAAGCGGCAGCTTATGGTTTAAGGCCTACTAAGGCCTAGTCTCAGCTGTTAGGACCACTTCCAGACGGAACCTTTGCAGGCACATTCTGCTCCAATCCGAGTCACTGATAGTCCAAGTGTTTATACGAAACTCGCACTGATGCGACTGATCGGGCAACACTGGTCGATGAGTGACTGCCGACAGTGAGCGTTTATAACGGCTTCCCGCCCAGAGTGCTGGTGGACGAGACAATTTAAGCAGTATTTAGTGACTTGTACTGCCCCGAGGCGCTTTACGTCTGTGGCCCAAGTTGCGGGGAATCTGAGGACGAGGAGCAATCTCCGGAGTACAGCTGGATGATAATGATAATAATCTGGAAACAGCTGTTGATGAAGCTTGGCATAAGTAAACTATGAAATCGTTCATAAGTTGAAATAATAGAGAAATTTTGGTTACGGATTAGTTTTGGCTTGTTAAGCCATGCTTTGCACATCGTGGAGTCTGTCGAAAAGTACGATTCAACGTTCTCGTTATAAATTTGTTGAAGGAGTGATTTGGACACTTCGGCAATTAGTACACAATTTCAAAATTACTTGGTAAAAAAATTGTTTTGATTAGAGCCATTAGAGTTTTGGCTGTAAGAAGATGGATGTTAGCCTCATTCTTCAGTTCTATACGGAAAATCCGTTGAACAGCGAAAAGACTTCGGGCCTAAAACAGGATTGATTGATTTTTAGAGAGGAACGCGTGAAAAAGAACTTATCTTTGTCGGCTTTCCATCGGATCCTAAGAGTTTTAGCTACCTTGACGGCGGGATTTATTTCTGATACTCGTTTTCGAGAGTCGTTGATGTAAAAGACTTCGTGTATTTCTTTGGTAAGTTGTAAGCCTGGGTTGATTTTTATTTATTTATTTATAAAGATTACTGTTATATGTTTAGTAGGAAAGTTCAACGCGCAACATGCATTTCTCTAAGTACATTGCACCAGGCCCAACCTTCAGACTACAATCCGAATAATGTAAGAAATATAATTTTAATTTATTCACATTTAAAAAAGATAATAGATCTATATGATTTGATCTATGCGAATATAAATAAAAAGTTCGTTAGAACAAGAATTAGACTAGGTCAAAAGACATGCTTATTTTGGATTTGTATTATAAATTCAAATAGTAAAAAAATAAAAATTAATATAAAAAATTATTAATAAATAGAGAATTGAATTCCTCGCAAAAAAGTCAACGTTTTTAAGTATTTTTTATTATTTCCATATACACTACATATGCAATAACATTTATTTAGATGAATTTAAGTTCTTTTCACAAGTACTATAGGCTACGCCAACGCCAAATCCAGAGCCTAGCCACACAGGCCACACACGTCTTTTAAAAAATAATAACGACATCACCGATCCAATCAGAAGACCGCCACCTGAAATAAAAAAGGGTTTCTTTTAGTATTTAAGAGAGAAAATCACATTGATAAAACTTTCCTAACCCATTAAAAACATTCAAGAAAATAATTGGAAAATACAGTTATTTCATTGACACCGTTATCTTTTAATAGTTTTATTCTTAGTAGACTATCTCCGAATCTACTTCTTAGCTAAATTAAGGAAGAAGTGTAATTTTAGGAACCCCTAATATCGGAGCTCGAAATATTATGCTTTTGTACGTTTTAAGAAAATTTTATTTATGTTTTCTGTTTCAAGACTGGCTACGATCTGAATATACATATATGTCGACGACTATTTCGATCCCACAACTTAAAACTCATTTTTGGCCAACTGTTTTGGCATCAGTTGTATTACAGCAAAGTAACGAAAGTATGCAAAGGTTCTACAAATAAGATCAAAAACTTAAGTGGAAGGCACCTGGCGGCTATCTCCAAAGTTAATCATTTTAATTTATGTAGTTATCGTAAGAGGACCTATTCACAAAATGCAATATATGAAAGCAAATGCTAATGGCCAATTGATTATGATTTATTTAAATATTAAGCCGAAACAACATTGATCGAGACATCTACGACGCAGCATGAATTATATATGTACACATATTCTTAATCAGGATAATCTTTTTCAGTCAGTTTTAACGCTGTATGTGGCACATTTTCTTCATTATGCTGCAAACAAATCACATGCCAGAATCGACCGAATAAATGCATGTCTGCCATTTGAATGTGAGTAGATGGTAACTGGTCTATAAGGTTCTCTGCATTGAGATGCCCAAGAAAACATTTCCTTCTTGATTCTGTTTGGCAAAAGCCGCTAAACTAGGCATTCTATATGTACTTATGTATATATGTGCATATATACATATACATAGCTGCCATTGATTATGTAACTGAAAAGACTCACTTCCTTTAATAATTGTGTCAGAAACACATCGGTCCAACTTCACTCCCACTTGATCTTCGGAAAAAGGCATCTCATTAATTTTGCTTAATAGTATTTACAATTAAATTGTTACTTGTTATAACAATTTGTATTATCGAAACAGCTTGTCGACTGTCACGTTAAATCGAACCAAGAGCTTGGTTCAAATTCGATTAATCGTTTCATTCCTTTTGTTCGCTGCAGTTCCAATCAGTGCTGCCAATTTAGCCTTTTAATAATTATATGTGCATATAGAATTCGATCACAATTTCTCGTATACAATTTGTAAAGCACAATGCAGCATAGCATTTACAATAACTGAAACGGGTGCGTTAAAGAGTTTCCCTTAATTTTCCGGTTTATTAATTTTTGAAGTAAACAAAGTACGTTTCCTAACTATAAATAAAAATTCAATTTATGTAATTTGTAATTTTTTTGTCAAGTTTACCTAAACCTTGTTTTTAAAGCCTATCTGAAAATTTTTAAAACATATTTAAGAAAATTTAATTTATATATTAATGTTAAATTAAAAATAAAATTATTGCGCAAAAACTTAATTTAAAAATTTGCTTTCAACAGCAATTAGAAGTTGCTGTTTTCTTGCCGTTTGTTTTCCAGGGCCTTTTTTAACAGATTCATTTTGCATTTTTGGTACAATTTTCTCCTCTAAAGCATTAATTTAAGAAGGTCTTAAAAACTTTATTTTTCGGCTGGTGCTCCCTCTTCAACTCTAATTTTTTGTTGCTCCAGTTGATATTTTCTATATATTTTTTTAATTTCAATTTAACAATAAAACTAATTGTATTGTTAATCGCTTTCGATTACTCGTTTAATTTAATGGGTTTAAGTTAAAAAAAAAAATATAACTATGAATAATAAAACATTACAAACTTTGTAAATAAAAGAATAACATATAAAAAAAAATGTCTAACAGATTTAAAATAGTCTGCTATTCAAAATCAATAAAAAACGCAAATTTTGTAAAGGTTTGCTTTAAATGTAGCAATTGAGCCTCATCTTGAATTGTTATTTAAATATTACTTTGCTTTTTATGACATTTCTTAAATTAACTGATATTGTAGCCTTACTGTGGTGTTTCGTTCCGTTTTGCTTATACAATTTGTGTGGTATTCTTAGGCGATGAATTTTAGTATGTCACCGATATATTTCGATAACTCTACTTATTAAGTACCATCACCAATTTAGTCCACACGTTTGCGTTTAGGAAAAAATGGATATTCCTAAGGTAATAATAGGAAAATATTAAATATATAACAAAATTCTGACATTATACGTTGCAGCTATCGAATGCTCTTCGGGATTTGCCCAACAGAGTTCTCAACGTGTCCGTGGAGGAGCGCCTGTCACTCTTTGAGAATGTCTGTGCTGTGCTGGACAATCCCGGTAAGTAATGTGCAGCTGATGTACATCTGTATGTATTATATGCATATCTGCATGCGGTGCTTAAAGTTCTAACTAAAAATGAAGTCATGAAACAGCAGCTTCAAAGATCGTTGAAGGTAACATAACCTTGCTGATCGGAGCCCATCACATCATACCTCACATCTACTAATCATGATTTATATTTCACATCCACCGATTGTTCATTACCCCAAAAAAAAAAATTGGAATAACACAGCTAGTGATTTTGGTTCAGATACTTTGGAAAACCATTAATTTTTTCATACAATAACTTATATTTCAACTAATTATTCCCATGAGAGCTGTACGCAAATATATAACTAATATTTCAACTGAACTTTCCTAAAAATTAGAATGCTCTTATTAATTTTTATATTAGTCGAAAAAATATATTAAAGAGGCTTAATCCTTAAATATTGAACCTGAATTAAGCTTAAGTTGCTGTTCATTATACGCTTAAATACCGCCACAAAAGAAATATGTTTAGTATTATTTTCTTTGATATTTGCTGGAATAAGCGAATAAATATGCACCCCTTGCCATATGAATAGAATGAAGAGAGTATCCCTCTATGCAATTGCTTGGAGCTCAAAAGGGGAATGTTAAAATAACGGAACTTTTCTCATCTTAGTCCTTTTCAGTTTGTTGAAATGATGACAACAATTCTGAACCACTGACATAGAATTTAGTTTGATAGTTTAATTTTCATATTTATTTTGTTTTCATTTTATGAGTCTAAAGTAAGGGAAAAATTATGGCCCCTGAAAGTTGACGTACTGAGAACGTCATTTGAGTTCTTGCATAACGTTTTTGGATTTATGCACTGGATTTATCAACAGGATTCAAACTAATCAGACTGTTAAATGGTATACCCGTGAAGTTTATGGATCTGGAAAACAATATGCAACAATTCTCGATCTTGGCCAAGCCATCAGAACGCTTCCCTTCTAAAGTTTCAGATCTTAAGGCTGGCATTACTACTAAACTTTTTGTCTATATATATATATTTTTTTTTTTTGCTTAAAAACGATTTGTAGTTTTTTTTTATAAATGATAGTAGGCTGGATAGGACTAGAATTTTAGGCAAAGAAAAGATTTTGTTATATTCCTAGATAATAACTAAACTTAATGATTCACCCATTTCTGTTCACCGTAAGATTTCATAAATTTTATCATGTACATCTGACATCTGGTTTTTGTAGAGACATCGAAGAATGGTAATCAAAATGTTTCACAATTTTCGTAGCTTCAGCACGTTATTCAACATTTTTTGGACTGCATTTTTAGAGTATTTGAAAGGTTTTATCTCTTGGTCCATTAGCACAAGGAAGTTACATTTGTCACGTTTTATTTACGTTTATTAATTAATTAATTTAATTACCTTCCATCCGTGATATATTACTTTGAGCTGCTGATATATCCAGCTGAACTTTGGCTGTCGATTAATAATTAGTGTTATGGCCAAAACTGATCTAGGCAGTTTTCAAACCTGGTGTCGAGTAAATTTATTAAATGTTAGTTGCGGTAAATGTCAATAATTGTCCTTATATGCGATCGACATTTTGAAGAATAGCTATAATTGTCTCTGAAATCGGCGTGCTCATAAACACGGAAATGAGTAGATTGACTCAGATGCTGCTTTTGATTGATAAAATATATATCGGAGATGCTTCCTTCTGCTTTTTGTGCATTTTCAGTATACCCATTTTACCCATAAATAGTATTTTAAACATTACACAATTTTTCTAACATATTTTCATACACTTGACCTTGTAAAGTATATATGTTCTTGATCAGCGTCGATGGCCAAGTCGATATAGCCATGTGCATCCTTATGTCTGATCTTATGCCAACGAGTCCCTCAGACTTGAAGTTATATCTTAAAAACTTAATAAATTCGAATTTATATTTATCATAACCATAGCGTTTAGCTCGCGATGAAATATGTCGTCGGTTGAACAGTTGGCTTCAGAGTATATTGTATTTTTTCAATGACTTCTTGGTATATAAACGAACCCTTACAGATTCCGAAAATTAATAATATAAAGAGAGATTTCTTTACAAAATTGCTTAGTAGAGGACTCCTGCAACAGTTTTAATACTCACTGAATTCTGCTTTCTCATTTCAGGTGTAAATTCAGCCATCATTCGAGGTATATGTAAAGTGATAGGGACGACGCTGACAAAGTACAAGGATCCCCATTCTCAGCAGCTTGTTCGGAAGCTAATTTATGATCTTACAACATTTCATCATGATTTAACTATTGAACACATGTTGTCTGTCATTAAAACACTTCTGCTGAAGGAATTACCATTGACACCTCCTCATAAGTCATGCAGATCGGCCGTGGTTGCCTTAGGATGGATTTGTCTGCTATTGAAGAAAACAGACCGAGGATCAAATATTTATAAAACTGAGAAGTTACGAATGCTTGAGTATCAGTCGATGCTATACCAAACAACTTTACTAGCCCAAAATGCTCGTGTTACGGAAGCAGCTACAAAAATCATTTATGATGTATGGGAGAATAATAATATTTTTGATGAAACGATGATTGCTCTATTTGAAATGGATGCAACTTCAAACGTTACAATAATGATAATGATGATGATACGATTTGAGACAGAACACAATCAGTTGAATATACTGAAAATCTATAAAATTAAAGCTGTGGAGTACTTTGTGAAAAGTATGATACTGTGCAAATCAAAGCCGGAAAAGCCTTTCATAATTGCTTGTCAACCATTATTGTCAACACTTGATGATTCTGAATTTAACTCGTACATCTATAATGATTTACAAAAGTCAATATTAAGGAGTCCTGAAAATACCCTACAGAGCGTTGGATTAATTTTTGATCTTGTCAATATTGATTGCAGTCCTTACGCTTCCCAAATCGGAACTGTTTTAATCAAAAAATTGTACAGCGATGGAGAACTTGCTCGACGCGAATCCTTGGAGTCCTTAAAGAATCTATCACAGAAGTGCTCGGATGCCAACATTATAAAAAAATTGTTGGAACTTATTTTCTCTATTTTGAATGGATCTGATGGAAAAATAAATGTTGTGGAATATAGAATCAATTTGTTACAGGTAATCTACCGTTTCAAGACCTTTAGTGGTTTTAGTAACGGATTAAATTATAAGTTGCTTGTTTGCTTTTTAATCTCACCTTAGGATGAGGAGAAATTCACCAATATTGTATATCTGATAGCACTATTTTCACCGGTTAGTCCATCTGATTACCGTTAAAAAGCCTAAAAGTTTCCCATAACCAAAAACTATAAAACCAAAGCTCCTTATTTTAATAATATAAAAGAAAAGCAATATGTCTTATTCAGATTAAGGAACGTGCTAAGTAGCTCTTAATAGGAAGTATTGGTCCGAATTAATAATGGTCAATATTTTTTTGTTTGTTTTTTTTATTATTTATGTACCGAACCCTTTTGAAATTTTATCCAGCTATAAATAAAACCGTCTGAAAATTCTACTGTTGGAGAAATAATTGATATACACATTTGTACACTTTCATTGCTACATGGTTTAATTGTTAAAGGAAGTTGAAATATTTAAATTCTTCTGTCTTGCGTTGTTCATTACGATATAATGAAGTGTATAATTTCCTGGTATTAAATATATTTTTTTCTATTTGATTTCAGGGTGCTGGATATTTAAGCTTCAACAATGTAACTGCGGATAATTCAGACGACATTTTAAACAGAGCTGTGGATTTATTCTGGAAAGCACTTGATACTGAATCGCAGGAAAAAGTGATATGCTGTACACTGGAGATGTTTGGTTTGTGGTGCGGAAAATTTAGGAATGAGCTACCCACTGTGATTATTAACATTTTCAAAATTGGCATTGAACAAAAGAATACAACTCAAGTTATTCGTCAAAGTTATCTGGAATGGTTGCTATCATCGATACAAAATGCCAAAGTCAAGGATACCAGCAATATAGTACCAACTTTATATGCGTTGTATTCAAAAGCACTACAGCATTTTCCGCAACCCTCTTATGTGTCGGAGGCAGCGTGTATTGCGTGTATTCTGTTAATATTAGATGAACCATCCGAATCGCACTCATACTTCTGGAGCTCCATATTTGACATGAGTAAGCAGCATTTCTTCAATGAAAAATTTATAGCGACAGCAGCACCGGAGACCTTATGCCATATCTCGTTTATGGCGAAAATATTATTAAAATCTTATTTAGATCAAATCAAGGGTCCTGTCGATCAGTTACATCGAGCCTTGCTCAATAATTTATGCAGCAGTTCACTGAAAGTAAGAAATTACACAAAAGGACAAGTTCAAGAGATCACAAAAAGTGCAGATGGTGTAGATTTTGTTAAGCTTTCGCTCAAAGAGTATAGTCACTTTATAAATACCACAAAAAATCAAAATGAAATCGATAATTGCATAGAGCAGAATGGTACTTCAAATCAAGCCTTTGTCGAAGCACTAGAAATAATATGTGGCCTAGAAAATGTTTCGCACGAGGACTCCGTTGAGTTGACAACACTACTTTTAGATATTGCAAATTGTCCAGCTGTATCATCCAGTAATCCATATTTTTGGGAAAATACTATCGAGAAAAATTTTCACTTAAATCCCGAACATTTTATTGCATTAAACAAAGCCGAAATTATTGAGACCTATATAGATAATTTCAAAATTTGCAGAGCTTACGAAAATATTATTGCTTCACTAGTGCGAATAAATCCACAAATAATAGTGCCTCCCATTATAACGCGAATAAAAACATATCTGAATGATGATAGCAATTTTGGCATTAGTAACGAAGAATTTTTGATATTTATGACCCCTGATGGCGAGTTGTACGATAAAAGCGTAATTCCACATGTAGACGCCCAATACAAAACGATTGGTGTTAAGCGAGAAAATAAAGTCTACAGTTATAAGGAACAGTTGGAGGAAATTCAACTTCGTCGTGAAATTGACGAGAAACGTCAAAAAGAGGGCAAATCGAAAACCGTAAAGTTAACGCAGAAGCAACAAGAATTAATCAAGAACCAAACAGAGAAAGAAATGCGCATAAAATCGCGCGTTCAAGAAATGAATGAGAAATTAATGTGTGTCATCAGTTTGTTCAAGGCTTCTTGTTTGGGTAACGAAAAATATCTTGCGTTACATTTTCATACGCTATTAGATGATATTCTACGAGCAACTCACAGCCCTCTGAGCGCTGAGCCATTGACCGATCTTTACTATTTCTTGCATAAAATGTGTTTTAAGAATCATCCAGATGTGGGTCGCTCAATTTCCATTGCAACGCTAAGACTTCAAAATCCATCTTGCCCATTGAAAGAGGAGTGGAATGCCAACAACATCAATGATAGCATCATCGATATTATATCTAATATCAATAAGCACATAGTTATCCACCTATTGGATTCACAATCTTTCTCATACGCCTTTGAATTTCTGAAACGTGCAATTACTTGCTTAAATGATAATGCAAATGAGGAAATTATATTGACAAGTATAAAGATTATGGAAATACACGTGAAACCCCAAAATGCTGATAATGCTGACGGTAATCATCCAAAGTATCTGCCAAGGCTGGGCATGTTTCAAATACTGCTGTATTTAATCAAAAATACGACGCCGGCAATTCAACCCCAAGCTGTAAATGCTCTCTTGGAAGTTGCAAAAGTTTCATCTGGTGGTAAATTAAATGCCACTCCAGATAAACGTATAATTGAATTATTTTTAGAAGCTTTGCAAAGTAATATCGATACGACTAGGGATGTAGCAATGCGTGCAATTCAAATCATGATTAAACCATTAATTGAATGTGCAAGAACTGATGCCGACTTGGAAAAACAAATTGTGGCGAGATTGTGGATAGCTAAATTTGATATCTCATCCGATATCCGAAGACTTGCTGTCGATGTTTGGGACTCATCTGAATATCCTTACCCCGAGTTTAACGACATTATTCGTGATATTACACATGCCGAGCTATGCATACAAAAAGCTTCCGCGGAGTCCTTAATACCATTGATAATAAATGACAGCAGCCTAATTAAATGTGGACTAATGAAAATGCTAGCAATTTATAATGAAAAGCTTACTTTGATCCCGCCAAAACTGGATAAGTTTGATCGTGAAATCGAACCCGCTTCTGATCAGTGGAAGCCACGAAGAGGTGTCGCTATTGCAATATCCCAAATTGCACAGTTTTTGTCCATTGAAGATATAAATTATTTAATGCAATTTATGGTATCTCAGGGCCTTGGTGACCGGGAGGAAATTGTTCATAAAGAAATGTTAGCGGCTGCACTGAAAATAGTTGACTTGCATGGCAAAGAGACAATTGTCAGCTTACTGCCCGTCTTTGAAGAGTTTCTCGATAAGGCACCCAAGTCACAAAGTTTCGATAATATTCGTCAAGCTGTTGTTATTCTGATGGGTTCGCTGGCAAGGCATTTGGAAAAGGATGATAAGCGCATTGACCCCATAGTCAAGCGATTAATAACTGCCCTGTCTACACCATCGCAACAAGTTCAGGAAGCTGTCTCAAACTGTTTGCCACATCTGATGCCGTCGGTTAAAGATGAAGCTCCAGCAATGGCTAAAAAACTGCTACAGTCATTGGCAAAATCCGACAAGTATGGAGAGAGAAGAGGTGCTGCGTACGGCATTGCCGGCATCGTGAAAGGTCTTGGCATTTTATCGCTGAAGCAGCTGGACATCATGTCGAAGCTAACGTCTTACATACAGGACAAAAAGAATTACAGATGTCGTGAGGGTGCTCTATTTGCCTTTGAAGTTCTATGCACTACTCTTGGCCGTTTGTTCGAGCCATATATTGTCCATGTCTTACCGCATTTGTTGCAATGCTTTGGCGATTCCTCGCAATACGTACGTCAAGCTGCCGATGATACTGCCAAGGTGGTAATGGGCAAACTCTCTGCCCATGGAGTTAAGCTGGTGCTTCCGTCTCTCTTGCAAGCTCTCGATGAGGATTCGTGGAGGACAAAAACCGCATCTGTGGAATTGCTGGGCGCCATGGCATTTTGCGCTCCCAAACAGTTGTCTTCCTGTTTGCCAAGTATTGTACCAAAATTGATCGAAGTTCTCGGAGATTCCCACACAAAAGTACAAGAAGCCGGAGCTGATGCTCTCAAAGTAATCGGATCCGTTATAAAGAATCCTGAAATTCAGGCCATTGTTCCAGTTTTATTGAAAGCATTGGAAGATCCTTCTAACAATACGTCAGCATGTCTTCAAAGCCTATTAAAAACAAAATTCATTCACTTTATTGATGCCCCATCGTTGGCTCTGATAATGCCGGTAGTTCAAAGAGCATTCATGGATCGATCGACAGAAACAAGAAAGATGGCTGCTCAAATTATTGGTAATATGTACTCTCTCACAGACCAAAAGGATCTGACACCTTATCTGCCCAGTATAATTCCCGGCCTGAAGTCCTCTCTCCTGGATCCCGTTCCGGAAGTCCGAGCTGTATCGGCACGTGCCCTTGGTGCAATGGTGAAGGGAATGGGCGAGTCCTCATTCGAAGACCTGCTGCCATGGCTGATGCAAACCCTCACTTCGGAATCGAGTAGCGTTGACCGCAGTGGCGCAGCCCAGGGTCTGTCTGAGGTCGTTGGAGGACTGGGTGTGGAGAAAATGCATAAGCTAATGCCGGAAATCATTTCGACGGCAGAACGAACCGATATCGCTCCACATGTCAAGGATGGGTACATTATGATGTTCATTTATATGCCAGGAGCATTTCCCGAGGAATTCACGCCATACATTGGCCAAATAATTAATCCCATACTCAAGGCATTGGCCGATGAAAGTGAATATGTCCGGGAAACGGCCCTCAAAGCTGGACAACGAATTGTGAACCTGTATGCAGAGACTGCAGTTGCCCTGCTACTGCCCGAGCTGGAAAAGGGTCTATTTGACGAGAACTGGCGCATCAGATATAGCTCCGTACAGCTGCTCGGCGACCTATTGTATCGCATATCGGGTGTATCTGGCAAGATGACTACAGAAACTGCCAGTGAGGATGATAATTTCGGCACCGAACAATCGCATACGGCCATTATTCGATTCTTGGGCGATGAACGGCGCAATCGAGTCCTATCTGGTCTTTATATGGGACGAAGTGACGTCTCCTTGATGGTGCGGCAATCGGCGTTGCATGTGTGGAAAATCGTTGTTACAAATACGCCGAGAACATTACGTGAGATTCTACCAACATTGTTTGGCTTGTTGCTGGGCTGCTTGGCAAGCACCAGCTACGATAAACGCCAAGTGGCTGCACGTACTTTGGGAGATCTTGTGAGGAAACTAGGCGAACGCGTTTTGCCTGAAATTATACCAATACTCGAGAGTGGATTGAATTCGGAGCAGGCAGACCAAAGACAAGGTGTTTGCATCGGTCTATCTGAGATTATGGCGTCGACATCGAAGGAAATGGTTCTAACATTCGTACACAGTTTGGTTCCGACAGTGCGCAAGGCTCTGGCAGATCCCCTGCCCGAAGTTCGCGTGGCAGCTGCAAAAACATTTGATTCGCTGCACAGCACGGTGGGCTCGCGAGCACTCGATGACATTCTGCCCTTCATGCTGGAAGGTCTCTCCGATCCAGATCCTTTGGTTGCGGAGAACACTCTTGACGGACTGCGTCAAGTGATGTACATAAAGTCTCGAGTTGTTTTGCCATACCTGGTGCCACAGTTAACTGCCCAACCAGTGAACACAAAAGCACTGTCGATATTAGTTTCGGTTGCTGGAGATGCTTTGACGAAATACCTTCCAAAAATACTATCTGCTTTGCTGGAAACCTTGTCCCAATCGCATGGTTCGGGGAATGAATTACAAGAATTGGAGTACTGTCAGACAGTGATTTTATCCGTTACTGATGAGGTTGGAATTCGAACCATAATGGACACTCTCATGGTTTCGGCAAAGTCGGACAATGCGTGCACACGTAAATCGTCGGCAAGTTTACTTTCAGCATTTTGCATTCACTCGCCGGGCGACTATTCACAATATATTCCTCAACTTCTGCGCTGCTTGCTGCGGCTGATGGCCGATTCGGATAAGGGAATAATTCAGAATGCTTGGGAAGCATTGAACGCTGTCATCAAAAGCCTAAGTCCCACTGACCAAATTGGTTACGTGACCGATCTTCGCCAGGCAGTCAGGTTTGCTGCCAGTGATTTGAACGAGGCGGAATTACCTGGTTTTTGCTTACCAAAGGGAATCACTCCTTTGCTGCCTGTTTTTCGTGAGGCTATCCTAAATGGTTTGCCCGAAGAAAAGGAAAATGCTGCCCAAGGTCTCGGTGAAGTTATATTCCTTACTAGCGCCAGCTCTTTGCAGCCATCGGTCGTGCATATTACTGGACCTTTGATTCGAATTTTAGGAGACCGCTTCAATTCTGGTGTGAAGGCAGCTGTTCTCGAAACTCTGGCGATTCTGCTCCACAAGGTTGGTGCCATATTGAAACAGTTCTTGCCCCAACTTCAGACGACGTTCCTAAAAGCCCTACACGATCAGAATAGAAATGTGCGCATGAAAGCGGGAAAAGCACTTTCCGAATTGGTAGCGATTCACTCGAGAGCTGATCCGTTGTTTGTTGAGATTCACAATGGAATCAAAAGTTCGGATGATTCTGCGGTGAGGGAAACGATGCTGCATGCACTGCGTAGCATTATTAGTCCGTCGGGTGACAAAATGTCGGAGCCAATCAAGAAGCAAATATTTGCCACATTATTGAGTCTAGTTGGGCATCAGGAGGATGTTACGAGAAGTGCAGTTGGCGGCTGCCTGGGAGCAATGCTAAAATACATGCCACCAGCACAAGTTTCTGATTTGCTAAATAATAACATACTTACCGATAATGCGGCGGAAGATTCATTTACCAAGCATGGCTACACAATTATTCTGTTTGTTGCATTGAAAGAGTGTCCTAGGGAGATATTGGCAGCAAATCTCGTCGATCGAGTAATTGGCCACATATTAGTTAATATTCTATCGGATAAGGTGCCCATTGCTTGTAACGCGGTTCGAGCTGCGACATATCTTCTGGAATACAAGCTCATCAACAATGAGGATCCTCCCAACAACCTGATTGTGGCTCTTGCCAGGGCAATGAACCACAATAGCAACGACGTCAAGCAGCTAGTTGCAAAGAGTTGCATACACCTTTCGAAAAGTCTTAGTGCTGATCAAATACATCTCGATGTTTTGAAGACTTTGGTGCCAACACTTGTGAATGGTACTAAAGAGAAAAATGGCTATGTGAAATCCAACTCAGAATTAGCTTTGATATCCATATTAAGATTAAGAACTGATGAGACAACATTCAAGAAAACATGCGAAGTTTTAGAGACTGGAGCCAAAGACTCTTTAAGTGATGTAGTAACAAAAGTTTTAAAAAGAGTCGCTGCTCAAGTTGCTGTTAAGGAGGAAAATTTAGATGACACATTACAAGTTTGAATATTCGTAATTCGCAGAAATCGTAATGCAATTAAAATCATTGTTACAAATGTAAGAAAATGTATCTTAAGATAACCTATTTATCAAGTAATAAAATCACACAAAAAAAGTTTAAATCTCTATTTATTTCATCTATTGATTTGTTTCAGATGAAGAATTAAAATGAATGCTCAAACTACAAATAACTAATATAGCCAAAGTTTAAAACAGCTGAGAGAAATAAATTAATGGTAGAAATAGTACGAAAGAAAATGAATTTTTGCAAATATTCATTTCAGTGTGTTTATTTAAATTGGCATTTTGATGAGGATAAAATAATAATAATAATGTATGGAACAGCTCAAGCCTCATAAGTAGAGCCCAACACACCAGCCTTTTAAGTGGATGAATTTTAATTAGGTGAAGTCTGACAAAACATTCGGACTAAGATTAATGTGGCAAGTTGGCAACAAAAGACAAACGGATTTAATAATCATAACTCTGATTGTGGTTTGAAATTGGGTTTTTTTTTAAATTTGTGTACATAAATAATAATAATAAATATATCTTATTATGAGTAGCGTGCAATTAATTTGTTTTTACTTATTAAATTATTTAAAAAAAGGAATATTCGATTTTTGGGTATTTAACCGCAAAATGGTCCAACATGTTATGCATGGATTGACAAACAAAAAATAAGTAATACCAGCTGATAGAAGGTAGCAAGGAACAGGATGGGTGTAGCGAAGTTATACCGATCTTTGAAGGAGACTTTAGATATAGGCTTTGTGTACGGAAGTGGTCGGGGCTGTAAAAAAATGTTGGAAGAGTTTCCTAGTAACCTTCAAGTTTGGTAAGTAGAGCTTTTAAATTGTAGGAAATTTGTGTCTTTGGCAATTTTAAGGGCGATAGAGAGCTTGGCTGAAAAAAATGGTAGAGACGGTTTCTAGAAATATTCGCTGCCGATCTTTGAAGGATATCGCTAACAATCTATCAACCAAATTTTCTGACAGCAACTAAGCACTCGATTGAAAATATCGAAAAATATCAAATGTCGAATTGAAACATGAATTTCAAAATCAAATGAAATAATGATTGATATCTGTCATATTGAAATCAGCACACGGTTTTTTTTTTATTTGCTTAAATATAATTTAGCTGACATATTTTCATAATTCTTTAAGAATTGCGTTAACTACTAGTAAAAGCGTTGTTTTTATTACATAAGGGTCTCACTTTAAAAATATATATAGTATTACATGAGAATACATGAGAATACGAAACAAATTAGATATGCTGGCAGTTTGAGTTGCTTTTGGTTTAAATTGAACGTTAGTGTCCAATGTTTTTGATGATTGAAGTATTTGATGTGTCCCTCTCTTTTTTACTCATATTTTCCTATACTCTTTTTTTTATTAACAATTAATTCATTTTCTACATACTCTGAAAACCCAACTAAAATGCTGAAGTTGATCATTTTGCGATCTAATACTATTTTTTACAAATTGTGGAAATCTATCTATGTGTTCCGTGTCTTTTCCTTTTTATACTTTTATATCGAAGGTATCAATATACAATGTCCGTCATGCTGTCTGCCCGGCAGTATAAATACAAATACAGACTTGAAACTTGGAACCTATAGACTGAAAAACGACTTTTAAATGTTATCGTGTGCTAAATCGCATGCTTATTTAAAAAAATAAATAAATTTAAATAAATATATTTAGTATTGCTAGTACAATGATACTGGAAAAAATAAAAAGCGGGAATATTTTTTTTTTGCTCTTCAAATGCAATATCGCGACCCATATTATCGAAAATGCATCTCGATTCCTAAAACCATTCAACTTTTTTACATTACGAAAATTAATATTACATGTAATGTAATTGTTTATGTACATAAAATAACAATTGCCTTAAAACACGCAAACGACGTTTCTTTAGAAATTTCCCTTTTTCTGTGTGGAATTATTTTTCAATTATTTAGCTCCGCACTGCGATTATTGTTACTAACAATACAATACAATTTTATATAGAGATAATGACCAAAAAAAAAAAAATGCCATAGTGAGATCCGTTTTTAAACATTGCTTTTATTCGAAAATATATCTGTATTTGAAAAAACAAGGTTTTTTATTGATGTATTTAAGTAGGGACGATTAACCCATTCAGTGTCAACGGCCTTGATATTTTCTAAAGTGCCAAGTTTAATTTGATACAGCTTAAGTGTAAATCTTGGTCCAGCTTCAGTTAATTTTATTTCCTTGTTCACATATTTGTACTGATGATGTCTAAATACAATTTTGTCCTCATTGTTAATAAAAGACATTATTCTCTCCGAGTTTTCTTTCGGTACTGGAAACAAATGTTTCAAGATCTTCACGGTTCTTAATGCAATATTGCTTTTGAAGTTACTGAAAATTAAGTGCGGTTTCTGTTCACTCATGGGCCCAATATCGGGAATATCATGACGCATCGTAACGTCTGATATATTGAAAAAAGCTGTGGGTCCAAACGGCAAATGACATACCACAAGACTGTCGGGTATGCCACGATGTTCGTGTACTATTATGAAGTCGGTGAAATTATTAGCTCGACTGGCCTGCATTAATGCGTTTATCTGGTATTTGCCTCTATTCATTTGTTGGGCATTGGGAAATATCAGTCTCAGTTCTTTGACAAACATCTTCAGCCGTGCCGAGGGCTCATGCGATGTTGTTAACATGATTTTCGGATCCTGGCAGCCAGCATATTGGTATTCGTCAATCTCGGTCAAGTTTGCACTATCGGTGTCTAAAAATATACAAAAAATTAATTTAAAATTTAAATTGAATGAGCATAATTTGTAAATCTACCTATATTTGTTGTATTTTTCTACATACATTAAATAAACCTTTTTTTTATTTGTCATAAGCTTTCGCTTAATGTATTTTCCAAACAAATAAATGATTTATGGTACCGCGGGGAACAACCAAAGAAAGAGTTAGTAACGAAAAAAAAATTTTGTTCTGGTGTCAAAACTCTTATAAAATAAATCTTTTTGCACCGCATGTGTTTACAAATGAATATGATTATATTATAATGTTATACTTGAAGATATATGGCAACATGAATACATATGTTCATGAGAAGAAATTGTTTTCTCTTGTTTTGTTGACTAAAAGTACCTCCATTGAATTTAAGAGAATTATACACGCGGTCGGCTTGCAGTTTGTTTAACGACTTTAGCGATGTTTTATCCTTCATGTTTTCAGCTATCTGCAGCATGTTTTTCTTTTTTGCCACTATACGTTCATTTTGTGACTTGGTATACAAATACTCCCTTCGCTGTCTGGCCTGTTTTCTTAACATGTTTATATTTAATTCGTTCTCAGTGAAGCAGACACGTGAATTAATCCGGCTAAATAGTTATTGGTGTGTCATAGAGATGGGACTGAAACTAAACAATCGATTTTTTTTAGTTAGGAAAGAAATCGATCCATGCGTTTTAAAAATTGATTTTATTAAGGCCCCATATATATTTGATTGTTTGATTCTTCTTTAATAAATAGCATAAGAGCGATCAATAGTTTTTTAGACTTTATAATTTACCTAATTGCTCCGAAATTGTCAACTAATGAATTATATACATTTTTGGGAACGTCAAATATGAAAAATTTTATGAAAATTTAACAATGCAACCTAATGCCAATGATAAAAACAAATATATCTGTAACCAATTCGCAGAGCCACCTACCAGTAGAATATTTATATCGATAAGTATTTTGATACCAATTTTAATGTATGTGTCCCAAATCTGAGAATATTGGTATATTTTTAGAATGATCACTTTAAGATAATTAAAAATTGAGATACCATAATCACTCTCTAATACCTCCACTGGATTACAGCTGCTCATTTAGGTAGATATCAACAACTCACCAGAGGCGCCCGTGTCCATGTAATCGAGGCTTGACTGTATTTGAAAGCGATGTTAACTTGACACATATTTTGATCAGCTGATTCAATTTTTCGGTAGTTCGATTGCTCATAACGCATACGATGTTTTACACATTTATCGATACATTGATTCAAGAACACACCACATTACATACACATACGGTGGTTTACGGTGTGTTAAATAACATGTGCATTATGCTAGTATTTATATATTGACTTGCAAATTGCGTTGTGTGCTTGCAGATATCAAACATAATCATGGAGGAATATGCTCGTGAGCCATGTCCATACCGTATCGTGGATGATTGCGGCGGTGCCTTTGCCATGGGCTGCATAGGAGGCGGTGTTTTCCAAGCAATCAAAGGATTTAGAAACGCTCCCTCAGGATTTAGCAGACGAATGGTATGAAAGCAAATCAGTTAAATACATAATCTATACCATTACGAAACAAATGCAATTGCACAAATATGATATATCAGTATATTAAGGGAACAGCTGGCAAAGTCTATTCCGCGATTCGAAGTGTCAGTTAAAGTATTCATTTAACTCCAAGCCCAGAAAATTGCGTCATAACATATAAACTTGACTAATCATTGATTTAATATATCAAACTATTTAAAGTGATTTGCTTGTGAATTTTCAGCTTTGAATACAACTTGTCGGCTAATGCAGCATTTTACCATCGAAAATTACTTCTTTTGAAAGTACTTCCAAATTACTTATAGAACTACTGTCCATAAAATATATCTGATTGTATTAACTTAAGTTTAATTTGATCACTCATTTGTAAACTCTGAAAATTGTTTAAAATCGATGTAGTTGTATAAGTTGCAGTTGTATATGATTAGTTGTACCTTTCTTTACAAGATTCATTTTTTTCGATAGTTCGCTACTACAACTACCAGAAGGTTACCTGATCTGCAGGCAGAGACTTATCATTTTTTAGATAGCTGATGCAAATATGAGTTTTAGTTTATATACACACATTTGAAAGCTATCCTACGGATTATCTCTTACCAGACAATTTCAAAGTAAAAAAATATGTGAATTCTTCAATTTTGGGCTAGACATGAGATCTATTCTTTTGAAACCTGTTATGTTATCTATATGATTGCATTTTTTTTTAAAGAGGCTCGGTTTTTCATCCCTATATCAGAATGACCTGCTGCTTATTGTATTCTTGTTCATTGTTTCCTACATTCCTAAAATAATCAATGCGTCTTATTTGGTTGTACTTTATATTCTATTGAGAACCATTAGTTTAACAACATTTCTTGTGTTCGATGCTCTTTTGTCATTGTTTTTTCTTTATTCATTATTTTTCTTTGATCATTATTTTATTGCATTTTTTTTGTATACTTTTAAGTTAAATATGAATAAATATATCGCGGTTGGCACTCGAAGAAAATGTTTTGTTGCCCATTTAAACAATAATTTTCGACTAAAGTGAACGAAATATAACTATTTTCTACATATATAAACATAAATTGCGATTTTTAGTTTCTTCAAGCTCTAACTCTAATTTGCAAATGTTATTATTATAAATTTTCGTATTAAATTAAAAAAAAATTTAATTAAATAACTAAAACTTACTATTTATAGATCGGAAGTATGGCAGCAATAAAAACCCGTTCACCTGTTATAGCTGGCAACTTTGCAGTTTGGGGAGGAATGTTTAGTACAATTGACTGCACATTGGTACATTTTCGTAAAAAGGAAGACCCGTGGAATTCTATAATTAGTGGCGCGGCAACCGGAGGTATCTTAGCAGCTAGAAACGGTAAGTTTCTTTTAATTTTATAGTTTTTATACTTTATTTTAACGCTCACTAATCGAATCAAAAATGCGAAACGTGTTGTTTTCTCACATTTAATGGCCAAATATTAAATATTAAATATTAGTCATGTTGATTTAGCCAGATGACCGACTTACAGAGATATTAAATTCATAATAAAAATTGTATGTGCATTGAATGTATTTAGATATTTTCAATTTGATGTCTGAATTTAAAGAAGAAACGGTAAGGAACAACATTTATTCAAGCACAACGTGAGAAATTGATATTGGTAGACGATTTTACTCAGAAATCATTTAATGTGCTATACTAAAAAATATGACAAAGCTAGTGAGCTGTCAAAAAATGTGAATAAATTCGAAAAAACACATGATGGAGTTGTCCAAAAGTATGCAACAGGCAGAAGCCATGTCCGATTTATATATTTTGATATTGCTAATATATAATTTAATATTTAACAGCAGGGTTCAATATATTTCCCAGTCGAGCTCTCTCCACTAAGAAATTCGAACTTGTATATATAAGTAGCATTTTATGATCCACGTAAAGATTGCATTCTCTTTATACTATAAACATGTACTTTATACATTTAAAGTGATTTGCTAATAATTGTTTGATATTTTCAGGTATACCTGCGATGGCTGGCAGTGCGATTATAGGAGGTGTTTTATTGGCTCTAATTGAAGGGGTTGGAATATTATTTACGAGAATATCTGCGGAACAATTCAAAAATCCCTCGCCACCAACTGAAGATCCATCTGCGCTAGCAGATCCAGCGAACAGTTTTTCTTTTGGCCCTACCAAAAATAATCAATATCAATAATAAATGTTATTCCATCTTTAACAATAAATTAGTTTGCACAATAACACATAAGCTAAACATTGAGTATTTCACATTTTTATCCAAATTTAAACAATCTTAAGTCAGTTTCTCCTTAGACGACGGTATTTCGACCTCGAGCATCAACATTATTTATAGTTAGTACATTTCACACTTTCACAATAATTTGAATGAAAATATTCATTCATTATTCAAATTTATGAAATGTTAATCTAACAATAGTTTGTTAGTTATCGTTCTAGTATCAAATCGTTTAGATACTTTTCCAGAACTTTGTGTAGTTATTCTCTATGATGAGCCAACAAATGTTTGCCAATTTTTGTAAAATTCTCAAGTTTGGTGCAAAAACGTGAAATACACTAAAATTGATATGCTCACAGACCAAATTTTCAACTGGAGGCTTTGGCACTAATTTTTGATGTTGTATGAATTTTATAGTTTTTTTTTTTAATAATTGGTGTTTGTGGACTTGAAATTGATTTCTCCAGTAGATTGTTACTCCATGAAGAAGAAGCAGACAAGCCTTCAAACGACAGGGCTTGTGATGCAGACCCAAAATGTTCTACATTTAATCGCATAATGACCAAATAATAAAATCCCATGATCTCGAACAGATGAACATGATGTGATGTATGGAGTTTACTAAACCATCTCAAGATAAGTAAATGTGTGCTATTAAAATATTTGGTTGAACTCAAACGAGTAAACTTTAACGATTTTCTTTATTTTATTCAATATTTTAGAAATTGACTATGAACACAAGCAAGTACTTGCTAAATTAGATTTAATCCAAGGAATAAACTTGCTGATACGGGTATAAACGCCAGGATATCCTTCGCGTCCGCAACCAACACCCCAGGACACTACGCCCACTATAAAATATTTGACTCCATTCGACAATAATAGTGGTCCACCACTATCACCTTGACAAGAATCCATACTCGGCCGTCCCGCGCACAACATAGTTGGCGTTATTCGTGTGCTTTTATACTTTTGGCTTCGGCATTCCGCAAGAGACATAATAGGTACTTTTACTTGATTAACAATTGTGGGCAGTTCTCCTCCTTCTGAAGTACGGCCCCAACCAACGACAGTTCCTATACGACCTAGAAGTAAAAATATAAATTTTTAAGCACTATATTATTATATGGTGGTATCGAGTTATAACTTCACTTTTATAAATGGCCACTTATACAAAATAGATCTCAGCTTTCGCTTCAAAATTGTGTATGATAAACGTTTTTACAATTTTTGGTAGCAGTGGGCGTAACACACCGTGCAAATGTTGGTACTCTTATCGGAAGATCAGACATTTTCGGCCACGACATTATTTTTTATCGCTTTTTAGAGACTTTTTAGAAATCTACTTTCCAAACTTGGAAATTTTGTGAATTTGGCTTCAAAATGTGGGTGGTACATATATTTGCCTTAGATATTTGCGCTTGTTCTCAAATTGTTATCGATTTATCAGCCGCCGTCAAATAGTGAATACGTAAATATTCTAAGTTCAAAATACCCATATATCTAATGCCTATTCTAATGCTGCTTTATATGACTTTTTTTAAACATACTTCCATCCGAGCACCCCGCAATGGATGACTACCGACTACTTCAAATGGATCGCTGCAATCGGGCGTAACTGCGAAATACTCCGCATATACCATAAGAAATACCATCTCATAACAGGTGCCACGGAACTGAGTGGGGTTAGCCAAGAAATACCCATCTTTGAAGTAGATTTTTGGTAATCTACCATCACAGTTTGCCATTGTAATTTTGGTAGAGTGGGCGTGACCGAAAAAAAGTCGGAGGAGTTTTCTGGTAATCTTTCTTAGAAGTTTGGGAACTGTGGCTCTCCAATTTAGGAAGATTTAGGCTTTTGAGAATTATGAGTGCGGTAGTGGCCATGGCTTTAAATACGTTCCAAAATTTTTTCCGGATTATTGAAGGGTGTTACAAGCAATATAAACTTTAAATTTGGTGAGTCAGTCATTAAAATATATATTGATATATTGATGGGCATCGCCAAGAACCTATGAACCAAATTTGGGGTCTGCAGCTTTAATATTGTGGGCGATATGTGGACTTATAGCTCTGCGATTATCGATTTTTTAGCCTCCTAGTGGACGTACCACAATTTTTACACTGTCTGACGTGGGCACAGACCCGATTCCAAGTTTCAAGTCACTAAATCTAAGAGTGTCGAAAAAGTTGCGTTCATACAGACGGACAAGGAGCATGGCGGACATTTTCCAAAATCAATGATACCTGCGGAATAATAGTATACATATAATTCAACTGCTTGGTCTGTGCCTCCAATAAACGAAAAAAAATATCACCCACCTAATTCCCTTAGATCCATTTGATTGACATCGATTTTTATTGAACACGTTGCAAAAGTTGGCGACATAAAATAGACAAAGATTTTGATAATGCATTTTAGACTTAGGCCGGAAATAATGACATCGGAGATCTTTTTAAATACATATTTAAACAATTCCTTGCTTCTTAATACGCATCAAAAACATCGGAAATCATTTTTTTTTACTGGTAGGTGTTTTATACATTTTTTTTTGTATTTTTGAACGACTAAATTATATTCATTTAAAATTATAGCCGAGGACAAGGGTATATAGTTCAAAGTTAAGAGCTTGACTATTTTGATGTATTTGATTTTAATAATATAGCTAATTGAATAATGAGGAATTCATACCTGCTGGATCATAGTTATATCGGGGAAGACACACTGGTTTAATTATTTTCGAAAACACAATTGGTTTCCTTAGTCTTAGCAATGCAATATCGTTGTTGTAGGTATCCGGATCAAAATTTTTATGTTTTATGACTGCGGTTACAGCTCTTTGAATTGCCTTGGACTCCGACGTTATTTCTTGATCATGATCTCCAAATATTATTCTGATTTTGGATCTTCTCAACTTTTTAATGCAATGAGCTGCAGATAGAACGTAGTCTTTTGTTAGCAATGATCCTCCGCAGTGAAATTTCCCATCGTAAATAATTCGAGCCATCCAAGGATATTGATTTACTCCTGTAGGCTTTCCTCCGACAATTCTATTTTCTTCATTCGAAAATCCACAATCTAAGAATTAGAAATAAATATTAATAAATTCATAATGTCTTCTGATTACCATTTTGGATAACTTAAATAAATTTATTTAGTCAGTCTTATATTGGTTTGTGTGCACCAGTATTCATTCATTATTCATTATTCATTATTAATTTAAAAATTAATGGTAAAAAGTGAAATGCCAATAAAAAATCATTTCATTTATAAAATTTTTCTTATTTGTCTTAGTTTATTTAATGTCAACTAAAATCAGCAGACAACAAAATGAAAAAGATACAAAATAAATTAAAAATAAAATTTAATATTTAAATATTTGTTGCATGGATTGCACCTACAAATTGTGTGAATAATTTTATTTATTTATTATTTAATGGCCACTTTTATTGAAAATGTTTTTCTTTACTTTCTTATGTCTTGAACCTATTTAAGATCTGTAGGTTTTTGCAGTGTAGATATAGGTTTCTTAACAGTGACACCCGTGAAGAGATCTTGGCAAAGCTAAGGTTCAGAGCTCAAAAACGACGGATGATAGTAATCTCACGAAGAGTGAGATTACTTGATTGTAAACATTCTATCAATACGACCATGATAAAACTGACTCTTTCAGAGGTATGATAGATTCCTTATGGAATCTCTCTCAACAATTGCGGACCGAAAGCGATACAAATGAGATTTATTTAATAGCGTCGGAGAGGGGTGGTCATGTCAATGACCTTCTACTCCTGAACTGAACGTTTGACGGAACGCGAAGGAAAATGGTTATAAGCCTCGACTATAATTTGGGTTTTAAGTTAATGCCTTCTTTTACTACCTAGGTAAAAGCTGGTTCATATTACGATGAGGCTTTCTCTGCATATAATTCAGCAAACTGTAAGTAAAGTAAGTAAAATTGCTAACCGGTTGGTTGAATTCTGCCTTGACAAAAAGCTATCTCACACTTCTTACACTTGGGGTTCGTCACAGAAAACAGCACCAGCGTCCCAGAAGAGCACAAGACGCTAGCGAAGATCGTCAGCTGTAACATTAAGAAGTAAAATGCCGAGCAAGGAAAGCTTGGGTTGCAAATGTCGCTCCACTTTTTCAAAATATTTTCAATTATTTAGAATTGCATTTCTAAAAAGTTTCAATGACAGCCCGATTCTTAAAAAAATCTTTCTGAAATTCATGATATTGTAATGAAATTTGCTCTCACTCGATTAGAAGTGGTGGTCATGCATACAACAGTTGTTTACTGAGTTCCGTTTTAATCTGTTCTACTTTACCCCATTCTTAAGAAAATTAATTATTTTGTTGGTGTTGGTTGATTTACATTTACACGCATATGCGTAAAGAAATTTACATATATAGAAAATTTTACATAGAAGCCTGATCGAGATTATATGTATTATATGGACAGAAATATATTTTGATGATTTATGCATCATTTACATTTTGATTCGAATATTCTACCACAACTATACGCACATATGTCACATAGCTCTTTAATTTGCTGAATATTTATAAAACTATGCCAGACAGACCATCAAATTACTCACCACATTCACAGGTTGGAACATGAACGTTTTCATTATTGTCCCCATCTTCCTCAGTGTCAAACAAAAAGGCATTTGATACCCCGGAACTGATCCGAAATATAGTATCGAATAGAAATTTACTTTTTCTCTGCGTATTAACACTGTAAAGAGTGTTATTACTTATTTCTTCGAAGCATGTGACACCATTAGTAAAAGTCACCATTAGAATTACTATGCAACATAAAATATTCATCGTAATAACGTAGTAAACATGTTTTCTAAATGATATGTTCCCGTTTAAATCCAAGATATATTTTAATTATTTAATTCTTATGGAGTAAGATTTTTAATATATATTTCTAAATGTAAATAATGCCACCTGTAAACTGTTACCCAAAAATGGGAACGTAGAGTACAAACTGTCAGAAACCATACATCGAACCAGAGGCTTAGCAAATTGATTAAATGCAGTTTTCCCTAAAATGTCTACTAAGGGTTTATATAAATCAAGTATGTGTAATATATATAAAATAAGAAAACGTCTACACGAATTAATAAATAAAATCAAACTTAATCAAATTAACTTTTTAAAATAATAACAAGCGAAGAAATGTAAGATTATTTGTATTTTACTGAATTTTTGTACCTAAAGAAAACTTTTTGCAAAGTGCCAAAACTTGAACAAGTTATAGAATTTAATACATCGTCACAAAACTAAATAGCAGTATTTTTGTACTGTGCTCGACGTTAACACTTGAAAAAATTTGACAATTAGCTCTACTCGTGAATAAGAAATTTAATTTATTAGACTAAGACAAGCAAATGATGTTGTACTTACTTACTAATTTACTAACCTTGGAACCTCTGCAAGCCATACCGAGGCAATGATAATGGCAATCTATATGGATCCTTAAAGAAGGACAAACTCGCTTCAGTAACATTTTATTATATAACAAAAAAAAAGAAATATATATATATATTTGAAACCAACATTTTAAAGTGCATTGATATCAAATGTGTAATTTGGCACATCTAGCCACCAATTTTGAGTTTTGAACTGAACTTGTGAAATGAACTTGAACAATGTGCAAATAGTCGACTTTTATAAATAAAGTCCACTTCGTATACACACATAATTTATACACTACAAGAAAATTAAAGCAATTGTAAAAAAATTTTTTTTTCGATTTTTTAACTGTCACATTTGTCAGCTATATTAAATTCGCGTCGAACCAGTCTTTAATCTTATGAAATAATCCAATAAATTAAATACGAATTTAAATCTCAATTTTCTTTCCATGAATTCATTACAAATGTTTTTTGAAGAATTTTCGGTTATTGTCACATAAGTTAAGTGACTCAGCTTTGCAAAAGGATACAATCATTGGCCGAAATCCAAATCCGAAAAATTGTGAAATTCGTCCATCCAACATTGAATTTAAGACCATTGCCCAGAGGAAGACTTCGATTACTCCTGGAAGCAATAGCGGAGTCATGCGAAACTTTATGTTCCTCATATCGGCAACATTGCGAAAAACATCTATATTCTAATTGACAATTTATGTGCTTCACAATCGGTCCTGATGCCAGTTTTGCAGTTGATTTATATTTCCACCGAACTGGAGCTATGCACTCTTTTGCCTTTATTAAAATCGGTATTAGAATTCTATCGATATTCGGTAGATGGGGGTTATCGATTAATATACACATGCTACCCGAGGGCCTACATTTATTTGAATTTTGCAGTGCGTTGTCAACTTGATTTGTTAGCACATTTCGTTCGCGAATTTTGAACATAAAATTATTTGATAATTGGTTATTTTGATTTCGTCAAAACTAAGATGATAAACAATTTCCGGCCACTTAATATACGAAGGTTTCAACAGAAGGCCCAGGTGGTGACACCGGACACAACCTACTGGAATCGATTGGACAAGCCGGAGTTCCTTAAAGAGCAAACGACTGTCGAATACATCGACTTCAGTCCGAGCGAGCCAGATAACTTTGTGCTGACGTGCTCGGTGCGGGTGCAGATCTACCATCTGGTGACAACGTTCGTTGTTAAGAACCTATCCAAGTTCCAAAAGACCGCATATGGCGCAGCGTTCCGGCAGGACGGCCGCCTCTTGGCTGCCGGCGATGAGGAGGGTCACGTGAAGATATTCGACACGAACAGCCGGAATATACTGCGTCTGTTCAAGGGGCACACGGCGCCCGTGCATCGCACATTCTTCACGGCGGACAAATCGCAACTGGCCAGCTTTGCAGATGACAAATCGGTGCGGCTGTGGGACGTGGGCAACGAGAAGCTGGTGTGGACGTATGAGGATGCACACAGCGATTATATCCGTGCGGGCGCTACTCATCCGCAAGCTGGGCACATGTTCATCTCCGGCGGCTATGATAGCAAAATCAATCTGTACGACACAAGGGCGCAACAGTCGATAATCCGGAGCCTGGACCACGGCAGTCCCGTTGAGTCCATGCTGTTCCTGTCCAACGGCTCCATATTCATAACCGCTGGCGGCACAGAGGTGCGAGTCTGGGATTTTATAAGTGGATGCCGCCTGCTGACGACGATGTCGCAGCATCACAAGACCGTCACATGTCTGCGCCTGGGCTCTGATGGCCGGCGTCTGATGTCGGGTAGCTTAGATCGGCACGTCAAGATCTATGATGTGGGCACGTATGAAACGGTGCACACTTTAACCTATCCAGAGCCGGTAGTTAGCCTGGGCGTTGCTGCCAGGGATCAAGCTGTCGTTGCCGGCATGGTGGATGGCTTGGTGTCCATCAAGCGCATGGTTGTCGACAGCAAACCGAGTCACCTCAAACAGATCAAGGCCACCCATCGCCAGACTCAACGCAATCGGATGGCGCGTCCCAACACAACATTGACCGTGGATCATGTTGTCTCTGATCGACGGCGATTGCCACAGCTGACGGCTTTCGAAAATCATCTGCGTAAATACAACTACAAGAAGGCGCTGCACAGTGTGTTCATGCCGAAGAACAGCGAAGATAATCCCGAGCAAATCGTTGCCGTAATCACCGAGCTACTGCATCGCAGCGCTCTGCGGGCGGCATTAACAAATCGAAATGAGGAAACACTAATCCAATTCATTGACTTCCTATGCGCTCACATTGGCGAGATGCGTTTCATGCGACCGCTCCTCAATGCCGCCAGCAGCGTGATGGATATATTCGAGAATGAAGTGTTTCTGAATAGCAAAAAAATGCTAGCGGCTCTCGAGCGACTAAGGCGTACAATGCTGGCCGAGATTAGACTAACAACGCAGCTGGTGCAGCTGAAAGGCGCACTGGAGATAATTATTGAGGGGGCCCTGGACAACAGTGAAGACAACGCGACCGAAGTTCGGTTCACTCAATTTGCTGAATAAATTGCGTGTAGATTTACCTAAAAATTGAAATCGATCAATTTTGTATATTTCCTTACTATTTTAAAGTTATATATAAAATTTAACAGGTAGATTTCGAATGATAGCATTCAAAGACCGCTAAAAAAAGTCAAAGTTATGCAAATTTCTGCCTTCCAAAATTCCCAAAATTATTAAATCGGAATACAAAGGAAATCTCTATTTTACTTTATTGAGTCACTAATTATAATTTTTTTTTTAAGTGATCTCCGATCCCATAAGGTAACACGATTCAGATATGTTAATACGTCAATCTGAACCTGTGCCAATAAGTCTATTAGTCTTAAATCTATTTAAGCTGAAATGGAAAACTTCGTAGTTGGCTGGATCGTATGACTATATGATATATTGCAAAATAGGCCATAATGAATGAAAACAAAAGGATTGTAAATTCATACGAATTAAGCTTAACTATAAAAAAGGGTATCAATGTATCTAGTAGGACTTTACCATAAATCAATAAAAGCGACGTGCCTTAACGAAGGGAGATGAACAAAAATACATATTAATTTATTTTTTGCTTTAAAATTGTTGTATATTTTGTTTAACAATTTTAGAACATTTCTTTCATAAATTTAAAATTTTAAAGGCGTTGCTTTCGTAAAAATGTGCGTTCTAAATCTCGCTTCTTCTGCTTCTTGGACGGAATGAAAGTTGATGGATACACGCCGGTCTCTCTTTCATTATAATTAGATGACGCGAAATCTTTTGTATCGAAATTGTATTCGTCATTTGAATTGGCCAATTGTTTTCGAAAAGTGGCTGCACTGTTAGAAATCCGCGCATTCGGATGTGTGGGAGGTAACCAGGATACCTTTCGAGTTGCCGCATTGTAAAAATAATAGACGCCACAACCACTATCATAAACATCCTTCCAATTTGCACCAAGTGGGTATTTTCGAATTAATCTTCTATAGCGTCTAAGGTAGTTGTCCTTGGGCTTTGGTCTTCCATTTGCCCATTTGTTTACACAGTATAATGTGCAGTTGTGCCATATATTATAAGTATTTGGGCAAAACTTAAATCCATGGTGTGACTCTGTAACTTCCATTCGTTCTTTAATCCTATCAGCCCAATAACGTTCGTTAATCGCAGTACTTTTAATAGTATTTGTGCTAGCCTCAATGTTTGAATGTTGCTGAACTTTGTCGTCCTCATCATAATTTTCCGCAATAATTTCTTCTATTGTTTCGGAAACTGGTTGAGCTGAAACACAAGATGTAAATTGTAAATATCAATATATATTCTCCGACCATTTTATTTAAACTCACTCTAATACGCATTGCAGATAAGAACTCTAGTATACCTGACCCCAAATCTACATTCTTCAATTAATATAATTAAGTCATAAACCATCACATTTCTCTATAATACGATAATTCGAAGGTAAGCCTTGGACACGCACAAATAATAAACATATATATATCATTCGAACAGACCTGACAGATAGCATGGCGGATAATACCATTTAATGAAAAATCTTAGCCCAGCTATGATGAACAGACACCTGCAGCAATAAATAATAATAAAAAAAATACTAAGTCACAAAAAGACGCTCGTTCAGTTTTGTGGCTTATGTTTATATGTGCATATGCATTTGGAAATCTGTAAGTATACATATGCAGGTATCATAAAATTGTATGAACTAACATATTTACCATTTTGTTTAGTAACTAGCCCTCTAGACTTTAGTCGTTGCAATAACATTGGTGGTAAACTCATTTTAAAAGAATTGTTTCCCTTTACATATGAAGTAGAATTGAATTTTGGTAAAGATTAGTGATGTACCAAATATACCGATACTATAACGTTGCTTGTAAAAATATCGTCTGGACCCGATATGTGGTATATCGTTCTATTTTGTTAAATTGTTTGCAGAAATGTTCTGCGTGTTTTGTGTTCGACCTAACCTATTAAGAATATGCAATGCAGTTAAATTGATTATGTTTGACAAATATGCTAAAATTTGTATTTACTTATTATAAGTACTTACTTATTACAATGTGAAACCGCAAAACCTACAGTTAAAAAAATTCAACCGTGCCGCTACAAAAGTATTTAAATTTTTGGAGTCAAATTTATAAAGGCCGAATTCCTGCGGAACGTATGGGATTTTTTCGATGGTGTGAAACACTTTTCACACAGGCAAGATTGTCATCAACCATCAGGTACAGCTGAATTTGGAAAAATATTAGAACCTGTGGTGTCAGATAAATGTAACACGGTCAAGTATGGTTAGATATTTCCCGTTGCAATGTAAAAATTTAAAATTAAATGGAGAGTAGTTTAGTTAAGGTATCGTTTATTTAAAAATTGATCCATAACATAATGTAATTTTTTATCTTAACTAGGCGTTGTTCATTTATATACATTCTTTATTCATTCAGATATAATTGATATTTTATTTTAAAGCTTCGATGTCTCCAAAAATAAATATGACTTCAGCCCTAGAAAACAGAGTGCTGGGTCCCTGGACAAGACGGTATGCCCGGAAACGAACTTGTAGACTAACTGGATAGAACCGGATCTCACTTATGCGACCCTGAACAATGTGGGCTAGGCTCAGCTAGGCCTTGGCCAAACCCTAAATCAAGGAATGGGAAAAATAGTTGACCAAAAAGACCAAGAATATCAATATGCCTAGCCCATCTGTAGGAAGACATAAAATCTTTCTGGGGCGGAACTAACGTCTCTGGTGAGCGACCTCACATGCCATCAAGTGTCAGATTGATAATTCATCTTTCCCCTGATGCAGATTGTAGACTCTGCATTAAAGATGACGAAACCGATAGCATATTCTCTGTGAATGCTTAGCCACTAACTCCTCCTGTCTGAAAAGATGGTTATTTTCTTGTGGATGTAATATATATTGAGAAAGGAGCAACTATCTCAAAGGGGTATATTACCGCAAATTTTCCTGATGATTTCAGATAACCGTGCTCTAATATATATTGGACCAGTAAGCCTTTTTTGATTTGAGTATGTGTTTGTCATCTTCTTTCCAATGGGGTAATGTCGATGACTTCAAGGGTTCTAATTGCCCAACTTGAAGTTCAAATCCCGATTACACACACTAAGACTTTGTAACAGAATGAATACATGCACGGCTCTCTCACCCTGTTGATGACCAAAGTAAATGGTTCCGTTCCTCCTGTATAAGGACGATAAAATGAAATAAAGACCAGTTCTCAATAATCGAAAGCGGATACATAGCGGAAAATTATGAGAATGAACAAACTGAATCTACGTTCAATTTTATTGAGGTAATCTTTAAAAATGTCTTTGACGCTCCGATTTTTTCTACATGGCTGGTTGTTGTATGCTTTGCGGGAGCTATTATAAACGATATGCTGAATGCAATTAAAGTTCACTTAAAGAGGATTCCTCGAAGGTAGAATAAATAGTATGGTTCAAGTATTATGTACATTATTTAGTTATTATAAATTGTAACTTGTATAATATTCATTCATTGTGCAAAGACAGCTGCGAAAACTGCAGAGACTGGCCTACGTAGGTATGATGGGAGCAATGCGCACCTTCCCGGCAATAGCATTGGCAGCCTTAATGGAGCTCAAGCCATTCCACCATACCATAAGGCTCCAACAGAAAGCTTCGCTTCTAAGAATGACAGCAGAAGGAGTTGGAGGCAATCACATCCGAAGCCATAGAGATGTCCAACTATCTTTCAGATGAACTTTCCCTACTGGTGCAGCCTAGGGACGAAATGGTAGCCAAATGCTTATTAGAGCGAATTTTCAAGGTTCATATGAGCAGCAAGAGGAACTGGACGACATTAGATGAAGTCCACCCAATGAAACCGCACACCGATGGACCACTTACCAATCAGGGCACAGACCTAGGAGTGGTGGGCCCCCGGATATCCTACCAAAAGTCCCTGGGGAAGCGAGCCAGCATATTTCAAGTTGAGATGCGATAGGGAGATGTGCGGAGTTCAACTTAAGACGTAACTATCGGATAGGATGGGGCCATACGGAAATTGCGGGGAACGGAGCGGCTTATGAGCAAGCGAGAATGAGGGCAGAGAGGCCGCTAGGTTAGGTTATGTTTTAACGGTTGCCTACCAAGATCGGCACACTTAGGCCAGTTTTGGCCCGTTGCGATACCGTAGATCTCAAGAAAGAGTGATAAGACAGAGAGAAAGAGAGACATATGGTCGAAGAGTAATAAGAAGAAGACTAAACTACCAAACAACTATGACTACAGCGGGATTCGAAGCATAATGAAAGAGTTTTGCACACGTAATAAAGAAAATACTCAACGCTCACGACCATCAAGCCGGCAGAGAGGCTCGAAGGCCAGAACCTTTTTGTGGCATAGGAAGAAAGACAATGGCGACAACGGAGCTGGGCGGAGACAAAAGGATTCCGATAAGCCAGAAGTCTTTGGGTGGCTATAATCATAAACGATTTAAACAAGTAATAACCATGGGAAAGAACTGGCTTAGGATACTCAGCTCATTATAGACTCAGGAAGACACCTAACTAAATTAGGTTTTTATAGCAGCAAAGTATGCAGGTTTTGTGAGAACGAGGAGGAGACCTCAGCGCACATCCTAGCAGAATTTATCGCCTTGGCCGGAATAAGATGCAGCATCCTAGGGATGTCATGAGATTCAAAGACATAGAAGCCCCCAATACAACAAAGATTCTAGCATTCGTGCAGGGGAGGAGCTATACGCCCAGAAGGCGGCACAATAGGTCTAAAAGGTAGCAGTGCAGGTACCTCCATTTATAATAATAAATATAATTATTTCAATCATAATAGTCTTTACCTTTGACTGAATTTTAAAATTTATTTGCTTGTACACGAGCGTTGTAACACATAATGTGTATGCATGTATCCAGTTGAAGATTAAAAATTAAAGAGTTTTTAATTTTTTTTTTATTAAGAATGATTTCAAATATGTTGGTATCGTTGACTAAGGTGGTGGTCTAGCATCTTGTTCATTTTTATCAGGCTGCGTATTTTCAGCATTTGTGGTCGACACTGGTTCATCTATAAATTCTTCTTTGTATCGCGTCCATTTAATAAGCGTTTCCGGTGATCTATATAGGAATAAGAGCTTACCATACAAATCTTCTTCCAAACGGTATTCTTTGTTCTCCCGAACCAAGTAGATATCGTTGCATAGCTTTAATATTCGGTCCACATACGGCAAATCCTCGAACATTATTCGTCGATGGTTGTTGGCTATTATGGACCGTATAAGTCGGGAAACTACATAAACACATGTCGTGTATAGACCAATTATCCTAAATAAAATACGTTTTAAACAAGAATAACTTTTATAAATTTATCGTGGCGTCGGAGACAGTCGTGGTAAACCGAATCTCTCGATATATATGGCTGAAATATATGCATTAGATATGAGTGATGTGAAGAATGTTTTGAAAAATAGTGTCCTAGTTTATTATTATAGAGTAGTTGGGGTGTACGTAAGATGGAGTTGGCGTGAATTGTACGTTTTTTTGTTGAGAATTTTTTTTTTTACTAACTTTGTTAATTATATCTCTATAATTGCATGAGACATTTGTTTATACTTTGATATCTCGCAGTTTAAGAGTTTTACCAAACTTCGAAGGAAGATTATTAGCGACCTTCTCCATAATTTTTTTCAGCCGCGCCTACTCTCTCCAGCAACATTTTTAAAATCCCAAATATCCCATAATTTAAGAGCTTAGTTACCAGCGTCGCTTATATCTAATGCAATTTGAAAGTCAAACTTGGACAGTATTTCTTGGCTACACCACCCACGCGGTTCTTTGCTACTTGTTATCAGGTGGCATTACATATAGTATCAAAGTATTTCACAATCGGTTGCGCCCGACTGCAACGTTCTCTGATTTTTATTTTAGTTAAGAATTTTTTGCCGTTAGCCCGAGGAATATATAGAGTTTCGAGATATGTTGTTCGGTCTTTGATCTTCGATCCAACAATCTATTATGCAATTTCATTTGGTGAATAAAATTATAATTATATAGATAGTATATATGAATATACGATTGCCATATCAACTTCGAATTAAGTCTGAATGAAATTTGTAAAGTTGCCTAGGTATATTCCTTTCAAATAAGAAATCTATAGGTAATTGATATAAGGTAATCTCGAAGGAACTCATCTGTCATATTAAATAGACTTAATCTGAGGACTTCCGAAAAGGAAGTCTGTAGCCTTTCTAGCCTTATTCTCACTGAGATGGACAGTCTCGACTATTAATAGCTATTGTAGAAATAATATATTGATGAACTTACCCAGTTTTTTCTAGAAAACTCATCGTAGTTGGGAATGATTTATCATTAAAAATATAAAAAACAATGCCACCAACGCAGTCACTCAACGGTAGATTGCTAATAATATTCTTATAATATTTGTCATCACAATAGTCATGCATTTCCCACCAAACCTTTCCATCATCTTGTTTTTTGTTTAATGTTATGGGCCGATGATAATTACCTGTCGTAACAAAGATAATGATAATTATAACAAAGAAAAAAAATATTCTACTTAAGTAGGCAGATTTAATTCTGTGGTATTGTATACGAAATTTTTAATAAATTTAAATAATTGCCAGCTACATACGAACCATCGAAATCTTTGATAAATTTGACAAACACCTCCATTTTTTGAATCGTAATAAATTTTGGTAATATCTCTGGCACAACGATATTTACATTGCTATTTTCATCAGACAACGTTTTTATGAGCATTTCACGAGTTAATTCTATATTCTGAGTTAGCTTGTAAGTAGTTTCGTACATTATTTTATTCATCATGGCACCGGAATTTAAAGACATCCTCATTCGAATTACCATTGGCTTACCTATAAAATATTTAAGTTGTGATAGAGTTGACTTAATTTTTCTTACACACCCGTCTTCAAATCATTTAACAAGCTCTTAAGATTTGGTGGTGACATATTCCACAATGTTACAGAGTTGGAGTCAAACTTCACGGCTGTTACATCCTCGGGATCATATATAGTAATATGATCGCTAGCAATTGTATCGTAGCTGAAGACTTTAACTAGGCGTTTGTACTCATCTTCCGAGAACCGGTGTATACCAGAGTAACTTTGGGAAACATAAAGTGGTTCATAATTCCCTATTTTAATAGATATATCAGCTCTGCGAGGAACGTTAGATTTTCCTACTGTTCCTATAAGTGCAAAAAGGAACAGTGGGCTCCAAATAAGTGCTATCAATATTAATATAATAGTTCCACCTATTAAGCATTTAGTATAAAATTCCTTAGGTTCCCCCCGTAAAACCGGGAAATCTGAATCCATTTGCCTGTAGCAACGCACAGTAAAAACCGATTGATAAATATCTTCCATTTTAATCCACTCCATAACTGTAAGCGTTGTATCGATACACAGCCAGTCTAGCATTGTTCGAAGAATATAGAGAAATGGAATTTCCATATAGCTATGTGTTTTTGGATTTCATAAATTATTATACATTTTCCAAACTTATTACCAATCGATATTTGCTTACACTTTAAATGCCACATAGTTAACCATGGAAAAACTTTTCGTAAACACATTCCCCAAAATCCGCCTTGGGTAACCACAACGCATCTGATATGCCGACAATAACATATGCAGGCATTTGATGAGGTAAAAGATGGTTGGTGCAGTAGCTCCAAAACTGATCGATGTTACATATGGCACTAAAAAGAACATCCATATGTGTATTCCGAGAACCGTAATGAAGTGAACCACAATCTTGGCTCTTAACGCTTTCCGTAAGTATATTACACGCTCTACCACAATAGTGCCAAATTGTACTACGAGCATGAAAAAAAAACTGAAGGGTATCTTATTTCCTTGGATATAGGTTTGTAGAACACTTGCGTTGTGCTTATGACGATTCTAAAATGAAATTCAAATGCTTGCAATAATAATTATGTTTTCTGCACTTTCAATTATTAATATAATCAATTTAATTAAATTTATATCGTTAAATATAGTCCGATTAATATTAATTTTCCCCGTGACCTTGCCTTTAATATTATTTATTTTTTAATTCTAGATTTACACTTTTAACCATACAACATTTTCCAATATATAAAAGTTACTTTTAATAACTTATAAATCCTTGAACATTAAAACAAATGTGACTCAATGAAATACGAAAAAAAGTTATTTTAGGAACAATAAAAGTATTTAAATTAGTATATACGTAGAATAGTCAACTTTAAAACTTACCACAAACTTAGGAAATCCAAATAACAAGACAAAGAAATTTATAAAATCGCATAAGAACAACAATGTATATACATCAGTTGATAGGCGAGCCTTGTGAAATAGAGTAAGAAAAAATTTCTTTATTTCAGATAAAAGTTCACCTTTGTGCCTGTGGGTTATTGTATTTGTTTTTATAGTATTTTTATCCAAATTTCTTGTTAAACTTACTCCAAGTGTTTCAAGGTTTGGCGATAGTACTCTGATTCAATATTATTATATACATATTTATTTTCCACACCAGGTCGTAGCAAATCGTCCATGTCACGGTTAAATCCATGAATATCCCTACGATCACTACCAGACTCTTCCCTGGAGTAAATTTAAATAAATTATCGATATTATATATGAATATAGCACAAAACAGATACGAACTAGTTTCGGCCAAAGTCGACTTTGCAATACTCTGTGCCCAGTGCAATGACAATAGAATATAAGTGAATTTATGGATTACGTGGGTGGTGACATTCACTAACCTAGGTCAGAGTCGACCACTAACAGTCCGGATCGAAAACAAAAAAAATGCGCACTATTGCTGGAAAATTTTTAGAAGTCGGTTTCCACATTCTTTGATAATAACAAATTTCAAGCAGCTGCATGACATTCACAATATATCAATTACGGTCAAATCGAATGCATTTTTTTTAGACGATCTTTAAGATGCGTTCGATTAACCTCTTAACCTTACAAAAAGTAATAAATTTATAAAAGTAATAAAATATAAAAACTAAAGTATTGTGGCTGATTTATACTTATTTCCCTATGTGAATTGAAATGTTCAAAACAAAGATAAATGCAACAGATTTAGCCAAAAAATTCAAATATTCACCTGCGGCTTAAAATAATCAAATTATTTAAAATTAAAATGGCAACTTTTTAAAGTTTCCCTAATTGTATTGTTAGGCTGTATAAATGAATAAAATTCCAAAATTAAATATTAATCTGAAAACCTCACCGTTATTAAAAAAAACATAGGATTTCCCTTAGGAAGCTGTGTTCCAATTGAGAGGTCAATAAAGCTGCGTAAGTTGGACAGGACGTCTGCGCAGCAGTAGACCTTTCAATAAAATCACTTTGAAGGTTGGTGATGGAAATTCCCATGTTGCTAGATATAGTAAAACTGTTGTGATGTCTATGCCATACATACTGTCAAAAATTGTTATCAATTTAAATCAATTTCTGAAGCGTCTGTGTCTGTATTACATGTATCAAGTGCTTAGATAGCGTTAAAAGACATCGTACGAACAGACATTCAGACCGACATGAACAAAGCTAAAATTCTTCCTAGTCCCTTAAGTAAATCATTTAATATGTAATATAATATAATCATATAAGTACCTCAGCCGCTTAACGATTTCACTCGGCCGGTCCTTATTTGCTTTGCGATCTAAGGTAGTTGGTTTTAAAATATGTATCATTAAGTTATTATTAAATATATACGTATGTACATATATGAACAAGAAAGAGCGTTGCAGTCGTGCTTAACCGACTGCGAAATACTTTGATACCATAAGTTAGTGGGAGTGAGCGTGGTCCAAATTTTTTATTCGGATTCTTGATGGGTGTTACTAGCAACATACCTTCCAAATTTGGCGGCTTTAGCTTTCAAATTGTGTTAGATACATATATGGTCTTATCGATGTACACTAATAGATAGATAGGCTTAGGGAGCCGGAGAGAAGTTACCAATAATATACAATCAAAAGGGTTGAAGTTACTGGGGGCGGCGGGTGTTTGCGTGGTCTGAAAGTTTATATGTCGATCTTTGAAAGAAATTACCAGCAATTTAGCTCCCAAGTTAAGTCACTCTATTGTTAAAATTGTGGGAGATATGCGGGTTTATCGATTTACACATTCCAAAATATGGGCGCAGGTGTGGTCTTGGTTATACAAATTATTATCGGTTGTTAAAGGCAGCTACCAGTAACATAGCTTCAAAATTTGACGGGTGTAACTCAAAAACTGCGGAAGATTTAGCCATTTAACATTTTTAGGGACCGGGGACCTGGGGGACGCGGAGGTGGGCGTGGCATATGCCGATCTTTAAAGGACATCGCCAACAACCTACTAACCAAATTTAAGGACTCTAGCCTTAAAATTGTGGGAGATCGATTTGCGAATATTGATTTGATCGATTTCCTATCCACCTAGTGGACGTAGCACTCCAATTTTAACACTTTGTCTGACGCGAGCACAGAGTAGTATATGTTCCAAGTTTCAAGTCTGAGTCTCTAAGGGTGTCGGTAACAGTTGCATTCATACACACAGACAGACAGTCAGATGGACAGACATGATACTATGATACCTTAGGTATCAAAGTATAAAAACCATTAGTAAGCTCACATGATATGTTCGATGATACCGCCTCATTTTCCGATCGTGGTAAGTTCCAAATTCCCTGCTTTTTTAGCATGTAGCGATGCCAGAAAAGTACAACCAGGAGCAGAAGATCGTATACAGCCTTGCCGTGTTTTACGAAAAACTCAAAGTCTGTAGTCTTTGCCAGTTTTATAAGCTTGAAGTCAAGAACAATTTTTTGATGCATTATGCATTTCAAGAAAATCATTGCCAATGTGTACGTAATAAGAGTAACCCAAAACGATTTTGTTGGTCGAGGTAATGTGAGAGCACCCCAGTAAAGGACGAGAAATGGCAATGGTAATGAAATTAAAGACGAGTTTGCAGCCTGATTGATGAATACAGCCAAATAGCTGACTGCTTCCGTATTGGCAATAATCGCATACCATAAAGCAAACAGCATTTGTACAAATTCACTATGATCGAGAGTGCTAAAGTCTTCGTTTCCTGACATCAGACTAAACGACGGTAGTTTTGATCTATTATTGATAGCATCCAGTTGTTTGCTGAATAAAAGAACCGATTAAAATTTAAAAAATGCGTTGTGAAGTGTATCATATGTAAACTCACTAGTAGAGAGATTGATTCAAAAAGCTAAACATTGCCGCAGTATTAACGAGTCCTAGTCGATTCATGGTACTTATATCCTGTAAAGTCTTTTTCTCTGCAGACAGTACCTTGTGCACAAAGCGATAGTTACGGGATAGCCGATTTAGCCTAAATGTCACAAGCATTATTAATTCACTTGTAAGTTTAATTATTGGATGCGTTTCGAAGTCGATCTCAGAATCCGAGCTATTTGCTCCAGTTTGCTTTGAGCCTTGTTGCTTTTGTGATTTGTACTGAAAATGAAAAATGTAAGCGTAAATTTACATAACAACTCAAGGATTTTACTGCTATAGTCGTTTGACGAGTGATCTCATCCTCTTTCTCCAGAAAATCATATTCATCGTCTAAGATATGATCTTCAACTTCTTCCTCTTCAACAAACATATAATAATCTCCGGAACGTACGGCATGTGGATGAAGTTTTAAATTTCGCTTTTTCGATGGTCTCGTACGTGTTAAAACTATGTTTTTTAATTTTGAGCTAGTTGAATGTAAACTTTCCTCCGATCTCGAACTGGTTGGCGAACTCGGTGTAACCTCATGCTCCTCTACAATAAAAAAGTTACTTCAGACACGAAAATCAAGAAGACTTACTTTTATAGTTGTTCCTATTGGCAGTCCTGATTCGTTCCATTTTCGCTTTTACGCTTGCAAGTACGCTCTTCTCCGACTCTCTGCGATCGTAAATTTGTTTATAATGCAAATTCTCAATAACAATGGCCCCACTGCGGAAATTTATTTGTACTATTCGAGATTAATACACACATTAATTAATTAATTAATATAATTGATTGACTTTTGTACCCATTGTTATCAAAAAATTACATGTAAGATTAAAGAAAGGCCGAGTAGCCAAAGAACCCAGTGGGATCTTTCAAAAGGTACGTCTGATGTGTGTCATACTTACCGCGACGCCAGAATTGTGTTAGCCTGAGTATCCATTATAATGTGGCAAAAATAGTAAGATCGAAATATACGATGCTGAAAGATGATAAACGCAAAAATAATTGCATGCCAGATGAGGGTGTTATTGAAAATCAGGCTGTTAGGTCCATAGTTGTAGCTACCCGTCCTTTCGGATAGTTTATTTCTATCATGATGGCTCAAAGATTGGTCATATTCCATAACTGCGAACAAACTCTGATAATCTTGTTTATTCTTTACGTTCAGCATATTTCCGAATACAATAATGCTGGTTTTGATAACTATGTTGAAGACATTAAGCGCTATAAGAAAATTCCAGCGACATATGATGTAATGAATATTTTGCAGATATACTTCCGATCCTTGTAGCAGAAATATTAAAGCGAATATAAGATATCCCAATGATAACATATCCATACTGCATACGCCACCCATAAACACAATCGCCAGTGTAAGCCAAAGAGCGTTACAGAAAACTAATATTTTGAAAACATCGGAATAGTTACGCACAAAGGAACAAAAATCATGCGTAGGATTTTTGAAGTAAACAAGGCCGAGCTTAGCAATATTGTTAACAATATTCCTGTTATCACCCCCGGGGAATGTATAGTATTTCGTCTGACTTAAGTCTGCTTTAAATGCGCGCCGCTGACGCGATATAAGTAAGAGCACAATAAAATCTAGCATGAGTTTGGATGTAACTGAATCATCTATAAGATTCTCAATAGCTTTATCTGCAGAGATTTGATGAGTCCTCAGAGGAATAACTAAAACCAATTGATGAAAGCTTTTCATAACGGTTAGGTTTCATTGTAATACTTACTACGACATAGATTTGGTGGAAAATGTATAACATACACGTATTGTACCAATATTGAAAGTACAAAATATAGTTGGACAATATACCATATACGTGCACACTTCATTCGATTCAGACAGAGTAAGAGTATAAGCCAGATTAAGTATGTCAGTGCGAGTAAATCACGTCTATGGACAATTGTAGAAGCCAGGGCAATGAGGGTGATTTCCAAACCAAACTTGAAGAATCCATAATTAAACAGATATTTTAAAAGCTCGGGAAAATTCCGTTCCGCATCCTGACGATTTGTATGAGGAAAGAGAAGTTTCTGGTCTCGTGTGCTACCAATCGGCATTCGTATTAAATGATCACGTAGCTTTACCACAGCATGCAGTGTAGAGACGATCATGTATACAAGGTACGGTGCTAGGTAGCGCAATAATGCACCAAAACGCTGATCAGCTTTGCGAAGACCCATCCAATCGGCAAAATTGACTGTGTTGTTTCTCTACAAATAGGCAGATATGATATTACTCTTTATACTATTTATATTTAATAAGTATAATGCAAACTTACACATGTAAAATCGTAGGTTGTTTTGTCCAAATAGTCTATTTGGTAGATCATTTTCATCAGTATTAAAACGGAGACCCAAAATGTCACTATTCGAAAAATTACACGACGCATAAGGCGATTTACACAAACACTCAACAACGAGGATAGAAGAAGCAGAAGGTTAAAGCAGCATATCTCTGAAATAGCACAAGTAAAGGTAGTCAATATGACCGCCTTAATCATGTGGATTTCCAGAAATCGCCAAGCCACTTCTTTGCTGGGTCGAAACCATCGTTTAATTTTGGAACGTAATCTCCTGTACGATATAGACAATATTGATTTCCATGACTTTTTGTGTATATAGGATTTGTGTTGATTGTTATTAAATTGCGCTTGAGAGACTTTATGTCTTTGGTTTGGAAATGGTTGACGAACTGATTGCATAAAACGCCGATGAAAATAATGAAGTTGAACGACCGTAAAAATAACTGTCAATGTCGGTACAAGCAAATGTAGAAATAGATCTTTTGTTTTGTAGCGCCGTAAGCCAATATCATTTTGCCTAAGAGAAAATATTTTTTTATTTAATTTGTTTGGAAATGCAAAGGCTGGACTTACAAGTTGGGATTAACATGGAAATACTCCTCCCAATAATGGTCAAAGTAGTCAAATTGGTAAGTGTATATAATTGTTAGTATAGTCATCGCATAGAATATGACAAACATCCAATAGCCGAACAAAAACTTAATCCAGAGGTGCAATGACATATGAAAAACCATTAGAAACAACAGGAACAGTGACATATAGCAAATTCGAAATCCAGTCATAACTTGATCAAGCATAGCACAGAGAAATATTAAGAAGATCAGCATCCACATCCAGATACGTGTGACAAAATTTGAAACACTTTCGAAAACAAATATAATTGCGCGAGGTGTCCTTGACTTCTCAAACGATGTTTGTTCAGATCGTGAATTTTTCTGGATAAAAATCTGAGATAGTATATATCTTTTGTCCTCAGCTTTCTCTTTGAAATATTGGTGCGAAGTTATCCAGAATATGCAAAGAAATGCAGTCTTAATAAATAATGGAATGCAGGGTTGCACGCCGTTATCCTTTGGATGAACAAAACCAATTTGTGCAAGATTTAATCCGTATATCTATGGATTGGATGCGTTAGCAATTAATTCAAATATCTAGAAAAATTAATTATTTAATTACTGTATCTTAATTCTGACAAAATTCAAAAATTCATTTGAAACATTTTTTTTATGGTAATAATTATAAATACCTAGTGAAAAAGCTGTTAACATTTAACGGTAATGATATATATTGTCAGGTCAAGAGAGTTATATATTAACGGATTTAGTTGTTATGTAACTTTCTACATTTTATAAATATAAAATTATATTCTATAAATATGCATACATCACCTTGGTGGGGAGCTCCGTTTTATTTAAATTCATTCCATAAATATACTCTGCAATGAGGAGAAACTCAGCATACATCACTACAAAGAAACTCATGCGCATCATTGATCGACGTTGGTTGGGTATCATCCACAAGATATTTGCCCAAATAAGCAACACGAAAGTTAACCAGCTATGATAAACAATAGACCAGATCTGAAATAGGAACAAATATTTAAAATGTAGCTAATCACTCAAAATTGTTATTCAGAGGTGCCTAACGGTATTCATTCGAGGCTTTATTGATTCCCCAAACATCAATAATAATATTTAAAGTGATGTGCTGCACTTGGTATTACTGGTACCCTCTTCCGCCCACTCCCACTACAAATCAATTAAACCTGTTTAGTATAGAAGGATTTTAAAAATAAATTCTTAATAACTCCACCCAAGATTTAAAAGGGATCCATATGATGAATAATAACTAAAGTCTTAACTTTAAAACTGGAACCAGTGCTGAAGTCATGGCCAACAACGTCGTCTAACAACTGGAAATTTAAAACTTGTAATTCTTCTGAATATATGGTTGGGTGATTATAGAACGTCATCTTAATTTACACTTCCTCTGATTCGATACAATCATATTTTCTTTTTGTAGCTATGTGCGTCGCTATGAAGAGTTCTACAAAAGATGCGTGGCTCTCGATCATTGGAGGGACTCTATAATAAAGCCCTAAAGTGGTAAATATTTGCTTTTGGTTAAGTAAAACCCGTATCGAATGCTGTGTCTCCACGGTGCGTAAGTCTGTTTTTTCGTTGAACAAGATTTTAGATTTACACTGGACTTCTCCGAGGATGCGCACATTGCTCGAGACAGACGAAGCCTAGTGGTAGTAGTAGTAGTAGTGGAACTGCTCAGCAGATTAATCGCCGAAATAAAAATCTTTGGACTGTCGTCTATTGGCTAGAACGATATCAAGGATTTGTGAAGCAATGGCTTGCCAAAAGCTTCAAGGAGCTGCAGATGGTGAGCATTTTTGGTGAGGTACATCCCGGAGGCAAACTGAATGCTGGTGTGGAATGAGAAAAAGACCGCGAAGGACGCATAACTTGTACACAAAATGCTTCAGGTGCACAGTCCCCCTCAGGCTTTTCCAAAGAGGAGAAGAACATCCTGGAGGAGTACGTTTCCGACGATAACGACTTCGGGAGATTGCTTTGATATGTTGAGGTCGACGATGACTCTCTTTTAGAAAGGTGATTATCGATCCACTGTCAGTGGGAAGCACTAACACAAACGAAAGGAACGAGTAATAAAGTTAACAAACCCAATTTTAGGACTAAAAATCGCAAGATGTTAGATCTCACTCTTCTGCCATTGCGGGTGTTAGAGAAACGTCCCTATTGTGACCACCGCTATAAAGAAGCAGTAATAAATAAGGAAAATATATGGCTTTTCATATAAAAAACAAACCGGGATACTTCAATAGCTAGGCAAATCTATAGAGTCATTTTATTTAAATAACCATTTCCAAGGATATGCTTAAGAGAGATCATTTAATATAAGATCACATAAAAGCTTAACATCCTTCCTCCTAAAGGCGGTGGATTAAATCATAGGTCTTCAACTCAAGAAAACTATTTCTCAATTCTTAATCCTATCAGGCATTAATCTATTACACTTATTGCATATTTGATATAGACGGCGCTTTCAACAACTTCCTACCTAATGCTATTATCAAGGCGCTGAACAGTCTGAATGTGCACATATTATATATATCATAACTGCCAGGCAGTTCACTAGACGCATGCTCCATAGACCGAAGCAGTAATCGAGATGCTCTGAACCATAAAAGGAACCGGCAGTCATGTCATTGTGTATTCGAATTATGTTGCCAGACTCTTGGCAATCGAATCACAAACAGTTTACGGGTATTATCCTAATAGTATTATCCTTAATATTGAACTGATGGGAAAACTGGCAGCAGTCCTCGGAGTACTATGATTTGGAAGTGTGGCAAACATTAAAGTTTGGTCTTCTGATGCCTGGTAGCATAGAAAGGGTGGGTGTTGCCAAGAAAGTCCAAGTTTGCCTTTTAAATTGAGGTAGATATAAAAGAAGTAGGCTTCTAGGAATTGGAGATGGAAGTATGCGTATCCAAAGAAATTTTTGAACTACGATCTTAGTAATCTACCTTCCAAGTCTGGAAACTCTAGCTCTTGAATAAAATTCTTAAATTACTGAAGATATGGGCTCTGGAAATTTTACGGGGGCAGTGGGCGTGGCAGAAAAAAAGTATAGAGAAGGATTTTAGTAATATTTCTTCCAAGTTTGGTAACTGTAGCTGTTAAATTGCGGCTTTTGCAATTTGTGTACTCTGATTTGATAATATATCATGTACATGTATGATGATTAAAATACTACTTTTACTATATATAAGATAAATATTCTTAAATAAAATTAAATTAAATTCGTACTTGCCATCATAATGATGTTGAGCAGTATATAGCAATTTTTATATATGAATGTTGTTACATCACAAATCATATAAAAAAGTTGTTCCAGTAATGATGGCTCTTCAGTATCCAGACTTTGTTGTAGAGATTCTCGATTAATTTCTGATTTTTCATCGGGTTTTGGAATAACTTTCAATTGTATTGTTGTAAAAATCATGTGACGGGCATTTTGTTTAATATTAAGCGTTATAATAAAATAGGATGCCATCAATGCAACTGGACTCAGATAAGAATCTACACTTAATTTATCATTTAGCTTAAATATCATTCCATTCGAATTTTGGGGAAAAAGTGTTAGAAGTGGTTCGAGCCCCATAATGCTAAGAATGCTTTATTATGAATGTAATTTTGTTTAATAGCACTGAGCTTACCGCACCCATATTGAACAGCTATCCAGATAGACCTGTACTATTGACAGTTGATATGCAACGAGTCCAATGATTTGCGCCGATATGACTATAGCAATAACGATTAGTGGATAATACATACCGCTGCAAAGTAAGTAAAAAGACAATTTTATTTTCTTCGCTGTCCGCTACAATTGATACCCAATCATTACACCTCAGTATCTCAAACAATTTAAATTAAATAATACTAAAACAAAATTTCAATTTTTGACTTTAAATATGTTATAAAAAGAAATAACGGCATTCTTAGGCAAGCTATAAATTACATACCCCCATGATAACCGGACAATTTTTAAAATAGTTGATCAATGTTTTTCATAGGTATGTATACCCAGAACGAATGAGTAGGCTGTATCCTCTAAATGGTGGCTATGGTAAATACAAAATTTTGTCCATAGTTCTTATAGCCTCTGGGATCTACGGATAGATGAACGGACATGGCTAGATTCATTCGGATGATAAAGGTCGACATTTTTTCGCTGGAAAATCGCCAATAATATGTGCTCGATGCTCAATTCTTTAAGGCTGGAGTCATCAAATATGGTTGTCTGGATTACAGAGTTTGATATTCACAGTAATAATCTATATGGCATTTGGCTTTGAGGTCAATTAAACAATTTAGTAAAGAGGCAATTTAAAAATGGTATTTTATTAGTTTATTATGAACGTTTATAGACAAAAGAAACAAATTTTTTTTTCTTTTGCGTTTTATTTATAAATATAAATATTTATTATTATTCACACTAATTACAAAAAAAAAAAAAAATGTATATATATATATATATATATATATATATATATATTAAAAAAAGGTTTTTGAAAAATGCAACTTAAAAGAATTAATTTAAAAAGAAAATTAAAGTAACAAATTAAACAATATAAATTTTATAATAAACTTTAAACAAAACTGCCAATGTCAGCCGCCATGGACAACTATGTCATATTTGTAGAAATATGAATATGCACGAGAAATATGAGTATTTGTATAACAACCTTCTTAAAATTATATAAAGCTCCCTTTTTTTGTTGTTATTGTGCTTATAACATTTTCGTAAAACCTTAACCACAAATAATTTATATAATAAATAATTAATTAAACTTAACAATAATCGGGTGGACCCCGATCTGAAAGGTTATTTAATCTTCGGCGTACCGAATATGGATTTTTTGTTTGTTGTTATAAATACCAATATATCTGTCGGTATAGAGCCCAATATGTACCAGCCACCATGAACATAATGAAACATAAGCTGCCAGGTAGTGATGGTCTTAAGGTGGAAGCAATGTATATGATCAAAAGGGAAAAAAGTGGAGCTGCATAAAAGACAATGTATTTTTAGGGTTGAGTTTGTATTATTCCAAAACTATGCTTACTTGTCTTTAGTATATATCGAATGTACGCAATTATCATAAGACGGTTCATTTCAGAATATCTTAGAAACTCCGTTGGATTTTCGATATTATGTTCTTCGGGTTTTTTGGATTCCTCAAAGTGTTTTGATTGAGATTTTTTCTTACCAGATATTGTTATAAAAATGAGTAAAATCAAAGTCACAATTGTTACCATGATATCTGGACAAATCCAATATAATACCGAAATTACCCTACAGAGTTATAGTTAGTTACAAAGTTATAGTTAAGTTGCATAATAGATTCGCAGTTTTACTTACCGTACTCCCATAAAATTCACGAACCCAACTTGACGTAGAATAATCAATACTGATGGCTTTATTTTCACATAAGCCAACATTAAATGTATTAGGTTTGGAGCAATATGGCCTAAGACTAATAATGCACTCAGTGAAAATGCAAAAGCCAGAAATATTTTGAATGCCCTTCGTGTGGATAGCCAAGGTGAAACAAAAAACAACATTAGATATATCATCGATATTGCGACAGGCCGCGACAGCGAAGCTGTGTGTATAGCGTTAGTGATGGCTGTCATTGTAATATAGTGGATTTCTCACCAAATATTAATGAGAACGGTAGTACCACCCGCACTAACGTATAAAACCCGTAATCAGGCATTTTGATAAAGGAAGAAAATTTGTCGTTATTTTATTTTATTAATACAAAATATTTCGTAAAATTACTAATTGACAGAATATATGTAGATTACTGTGTTTTCTCTGATGCTGAAGTCTGATTCATGGCAATTTTTGAATGTTAACCTTATTTTTTAGTTTCGTAAAACATAATAATTGATTTTAATTACAGTTTATACGAGAATTCCAGGACTTAACTCTCTTCAAAGGGCTAATCGAACCGTATCATTTCTTTAGTAAAAATTAACTTAAACAAAACAATTTTATGCTGGATCAGCGATCAGCGGAATCATCTAAAATTTCGGTAAAAACTACTCTACTCTATGCTCTTCAAGTTTATCTGCGATATTTCAAATATGTTCGTCAAATTAATAAGACACGCTTCTACGAGCGTCACTCCACATTTAAATGTTAGCCTTCTTTTCAAAAACAATTTTTTTAAAACTTTTCAGAACATCGTGTTTCACAAAATGAGTGCAAATTTGGCATATTTTGTCTACGAATAACCGATTCTTTAAAAAAAATATATATTTGTGTTATGGCTTAATTAACTTTTCAGAATCAAAGTTCTATTTAAGTTTCAATTTTTAGCAGCTTATTGTCTCTGCGTCCAAAGACAAATCCAACAAATGCTTCGCGAAATAATATTTGGTTTTCATAAAAAAAATCAAACACCTATGACAGGTGCAAGTCTGCAGGTCTGCAAATACTCCCCTTATGTTTTCACACAATTAGGATTTTAAAAGTTTAGCGCATACATTTTAAACCTCATTTTGAATTATTGGCGACATATGAGTTACATTTTGTTTACCTTCCATGTTCTTCCTTAGCGATTTATATTCCATTTCTATTCTGATCATTATCAAGTTAAGAATAGTTCCAATAAGCTAATTAAAATTCACCCTCAAATTGGATATCAATTATCTTCTTCAATGAATTTCTCCCAGAGTGGAATCTGGTTTAAAGCCGATTTCGCTGATTCCGTTTAACAAGCTTAATCACCAACAGAATCGCTTGGGCTATGATTTCGTTTCGACACTACAAAATATGAAAGATCTTTAACCCGCCGCCTTACAACACAATGTTATTAAAAGGCATACTTACACACATACTTACAACATCTGTAAACCATTTTCAACACCATTTTAATATTACACCGTAAGCCATCAGTTAATGTTTTTATAATCCGCTTAATTTATGCTGAAGGGCTGCCAGATTGCTTCTCAGCTAGATGGGGCGGGCTGGTGGGGACATGGTTTTCCAAAATGATTTTAGATTCAATAACAAGTATATTATTCTTATTTTTCATAAACTTTTTCATAATGATATTCCGATACTTATCGCTAAGTTTCATTTTTAATTTTAATTACAAAAGATTACAACAATGAGAAAATAAATACTCATTATAAAATCTTTGAAGTCAATTCTTTTGCTCTTTTTATTTATTTGTTTGAATTATTTTAAATAACGAGGTTGGCGGAAACAGAAACCATGTCCAAAGTCAAGCCAAATATTTCAGCTTAAGCGTTTGTTATTGTGCATTGATGAGGTATAAAAAAGTGTTTTAGGTTTTGTATATAAACATTTAAATTTATTTAGAAATTCAAACAAAGCAAGTTATGAGAAAATTATTGGTGGCTGGTTTGGGCTTTAATGCAAAACGTTTACCATCTTCAACCGGGCTAGCTGCGTTTACCATATTCAGATATTCCCACTTATGTCTACTTGAGGTACTTTCGGCAAAATAACCACTTTTCAGGAATTCAAATCAGCCATAATAATTATTGTGGCATACACCTTCTCTTATGCGGAATGCAATAGAAGCATTCTTGTAATTTTGTTTTTTTATTTTTCCACAGCACAATTGCTTCAATTATGCACATGAGCATCTTTGGTATCACGGCTTGGATGTTTTGGATGTTTTTTAAAGTCTCGAATGTAACTCGGAGTTTGTACTTGATTTTGGGAACGAGCAGTGCAACACCTTAGCAAAATTAGTTGCTATGCACTTATGAGATTTATTCTCTTCCATCTACAATATGAATGGATTTATTTATTGTCACACTGAAAAAGATCAATATTCATAAAATTCATTCAAGGCGTGGTCTACATGATTTTGCGACATAACTTGTTTGAAATAGTTCCAGATAAGCATTACCCCCAAAAACAGCAGCGCCACATGAATTCGGAATAAAATAAGAAAATTGAATCTGAAATCGTTGCATACTTTTCGGTGTCTTTTGAAAAGATTAGCGGGCTCAAACAATATTAATGCTTGCCCTTAGGTAAGCAATCTAATTATTTATTGTATAAATAAATATAAATAATTTGTTTTTTGTTAATAATTAAAAAATTCTGTTGTACATTAAAAAAAATGAATTTTTAACAGCATCAGTAAAAAAAATAATTTGTTATTAACACATAAAATTAAAAAGATATTTGATAAATATACATACATATGTCTTATTCACATTCCAATATGTTAATTTTAATGAGTCTTTTGAGGCAATACGGATAATTTCCTCTAATCGTTGTAAAATAAAAATCCGAATGAAATTGAGTTTATGTATGTTATATGCATTTTATTACATCTGTAATGCATGCCATAATGAGCATAACATTGATAACGTTTAACATTTTTATGGCAAACGAACAGATGTTAAAAATGACAGTTAAATTCGAATTGAATGTTTGAATTTTGACAATTAAGATAAATGTATATAAAATAAAAAATTGTAATAATACCAAATACTCTATCAAGAATTATAGCTATTAATATTTGGCTAATTAGCAATCTTGCTAACTCATCGCTTCAGAACATTCTTATATTCTAAAAGCAGGTAATTCAATTTTAAATGTTATTCATTACATACATTATTATTACATACATTATTTTTACCACTATTGAAAATGTTTTCCTTTTAGAATAGATTAACAGATTCAAGAGTTTGTTTTTCGCTTAAAAGCTTACACCTTGCCCCAAAATTTCGTTCTTAAATTTAAGTAATTGGAACACAGAACATCTAGTGTTCACCGAAACTTAACTTCTTTTTCTAATTGTCGGTCGGTGACTTCAAATTCATAGAAGAATTGAAGCCAAATAATTAGCTCAATTTAATTTAACTGATCATAAACCAAAATTAGCAACAATAAAAAATTGACTGTCGAAACTGGTAACCGCACCTTCATTTTTTATAACGCATTGATACAAATTTTAGCCATAATACCTGGAAGAAAACAAAAACTTTGGCACGCTACACAGGGCCAAAAAATAGGTATATTTATAAGTAATTAGTATGCCAATCGAATGAAAATCAAACAAATAGTTGAATGGTGGAATGGAATTTTAAATTATAAGTGCTGCCGTATGGAATTTCCTTTGGCCTTTACCATAATATTTCGACATTGTATATACACATTTCTGATCTGCTCCAAAAACCACGCGTCAAAACTCCCTCTTTTTGCTGCTTTACAAACGTGTCAATTTTGGAATATTGGCGAAGTGCCACAATATATACGTATGTGGATGTGTTACCATTATTCAATGTTTTTCTGTCACTGCTCATACAAATTACTCGTGTATTTATGTCAGTTACACAGTACTAGGTTATTATTATGTGAATTATCGTAACTTGTCTATGCTTACGAGCGTGTGAAAAATAACAATAAACTTACCTAAGCACAATACTTCTAAGACCGGGAAGACGATCTGCATTCATGGTAAGCTTACAGTTTCTTGGGCTCTGAATCATGACCACTCTCAACATGCCGCAAGCAATGCGCTTCAAAACTTATAACTTACATAGGTTAAGATCGCGACAGCAAGACAACAACATAAAGCATAAAACAATACTTTTTTGGAGCATACTCAGTCAAGCGACGCTCTTCAGCGTCGAAAAAATTTCTCCAAACCAGTTAAGCAACTCAAAGAGCCGAAAAAGTGACTGAAATCCGCGTGCTTGGACTCGAGCCGCCTCAGTGTTGTCTTAAAGCTGTTGGATAGTGCACGAAATTCAATTTCTTGAAATAAAACTAAACAAAATATCTGAGTTGAATTGTGAAAGGCTTTTACTTGTCAGCAGCCACAAATTTGAGATTTAATCTTACTTGAAGAATCTCGCACACAACTTAGGAGATAACGTGAAGACGAGTCATAGATTGCTGCCAAATTTTAAGACTTGCTAATTTGCTACATTTATGTGAGTAACTTATTTTTGTGAGCAACTTCTTTTAGTATTCATTTACTCAAGTTGTACATATGTATTCATAAGCTTGAAGTCGCAGTTCCACAACAATAAATATATCTGCATGTGTACATAATTACTGCTATGTATTCATTGTCTTCACAAAGATATATATGCGTATATTCACACTTGTGTGCCTCGTTCGTTGCTATATAAGTGTATTGAGTTGTGGCTTAAAGGTGAAAGTTAGACAATGAAAGTTCATATATCTGTGTATTTGTGTATGTATAATATGTGTTAATTCTACGTAAAACGTATATACTTTGGAAATTGGATCATATAAGGAATAATATTTTATACCACTTTAAGGTGTTGGAGATGCTTCCTTCTATCTGTTAAATATACAACAATGCCTTTTTAAAGTGATCACAGTTTTTTTTTTTAACTATTTACATTTATTGACTGTAGGTAAGACATACTTAACATAACAATAATAATCACTAGAGATTAAACCAAGCAAAATTTCGGGAATGTAGCTCAAAAAAAAAAAAAGGAATAAGATCCGGACGTGCTTTCCACAAAAGAATGTGAAAATAAGAAACACAAAACCAGCACTCTCATTTTCTCTTTGCGAACAGAGTATAAAATATGTGCATATTTGCCAGTTTGCTTAAGTGTCGTCTTTAGAAATTTGGACTGGTTCTGGTTCAGCATGACTCAAATTTTTTTTGTGCCCTTGCAGTTGGTGTTATAATTTTTTCGTGAAGTTTATAACGCATTAAAGGCAACATTAATGATAAATATTTTTCATAAACGCAAGCAATGCTTTAAAGCTACCGCTTTGAAAATATAGAAATATATCCAATCAAACTATCTAATTAAAACAATTAACATTTTGGAGAAAAATTATTCATTTGTTAAGTCACACACTAAATTAGTAAGTGTACGATACCGTGGAATTATAAGGGAATTGAATCGCCGTCATCAACCTTTTTTTGTTTTTTTATGTATTTATATTAAACCAGTTCTCTTATATCCAAAATAAATAAAACCGTTGAAAATACGAGTTAAAGAACTTCGAATAACCAATAAAGGCGAGAGTCACTGCATATATACTGCATGACATTATTGATACATAATGAACTAAAGCTACGCAATACGCATTTAAATGTTATGCCTTCATTCCGTTGGCCGATTTATATCCAAAAACAATAAATACATGTTCAGCTTATGTAAATCCAATTTCCGGGAACACAAAAACATTTTTGCGGAAGTAAAAGTGTCAAATGTATTTTCGTAGTCTTCGTTCGGAAATATCATAATTATACTCAAAAAATTCAATAAATATAATTTGGTGAATCGACTTTTCCTGTCAACAGATTATTTTTAGAGGTTTGAATTGAATTTTGGTATGAAGTAATCTGAATCTTAATCCGTTTTACGCTTTTCTTTAGCGATCCTCCGTGGGTGGAAGCTCAGTGTCTGACTAATGCCAAATTGCATTTTAATATGGTTTTTATACACATGGTATACCCCTAAAATGTGTGCCCGTTTTCCTTATATCCCTATATTGATAGCAATAAAGGGCACAATTTTAGAGATATTTGGTTGGAATTTTAGAGGCATAACATAAATCAACTTTGAAATATTTATTTCATGATATCGCTCAGTTTACTTATGTTGACTTACATAATGGATATTAAAATCATTGATACTCATCTCTCCTTTTTCAGGTGATGCTACAAGAACTTACTCGCAGCAAAGACCAACTCATGCTGAATTCAAGAACGTGTCTTATTTTTTGCATTGTTATCTCTTGCCTAGTTTACTTCGGCGATGCCCATGGAAGACTTATTGAGCCCCCAAGTAGGGCAACAGCCTGGCGTTATGGGTTCCAAACACCGCCAGATTATAATGATCACGAACTTTATTGCGGTGGATTTACTCGACAGTGGAAACGCAATGGTGGCAAATGTGGAGAGTGTGGCGATGCCTGGGACATGTCTGAACCACGGCCTCATGAAAATGGTGGTCAATGGGGCCAGGGTGTAGTTGTACGAAGTTATTTGCCCGGCTCTGAAATGACAGTTCGGGTGGAATTGACTGCTAGTCATATGGGGTAAGAGGGAAATAGAAGTTTAATCAGAAGATTTTAAGCTAAACTTATACTCTTCACAGATATTTTGAGTTTAGATTATGCGAAAAGCCAGCTGCTAAACAGTTTTGCCTTGATAAAAATGTGCTGCATTTAATTCGCGGATCCCCTTCACAGCATCATCCAACTGATTTGGACACTCGATTCTATCCCCGTAATGGGAGTCGCATTTATGAAATCATAGCACGCTTGCCTGGTAAATGGATTTCTTGCTTTAGCACTTTCTTATAGAGCTTCTGGATAAAAATCAATTTGATTTATTTCAGATATGCTCTGCAATCAGTGTGTGCTGCAATGGCGCTATATAGCCGGAAATAATTGGGGGCTATGTGAAGATGGCAGCGGTGCAGTTGGCTGTGGTCCTCAGGAGGAGTTTCGCGCATGCTCGGACATAGCAATAACTACAGATGCTCGTCTTCCTAATCGTCCCGTTCGACCAGTGCATCGTCCTCCAACACAACCTACGACTCCGAAGAGCGACCAAATAGAACTGGATGACGAACAACACTTCACTTGGTTAATAATTTGTATCGTCGTTATCTTATTACTGATGATACCTGCCCTAGGCATATGCGTTGTGTATAAGCTATTCAAGCCTACCAAGTTAACCGAATGGAAGAACACATTCTCAAACAAATTCTGCCAAAAACAAAAAAATGCCTCGTTAGTAAATTTATCACAGAGCAAAGTCTTTAAGCCCATTATGTCAACCAATGAGCTTGAGAAAAGTGCAGAAGGCAACAATGGCAGCCAACTGCCAAGTCTGCAGAGCACACCATCCAATCCACCTATTCCACCACCTAGAACAAAACGAGACTCTCGTATACAGACAATTTCCATTATATCCTAAAAGTAATTTTCCACTGCCGGTATTGATCCAAGTAAATTTAATTTAATTTCCCTATTATATTGGGTTCGAAAGTGAAACAAACTGATATTTATTAATTACATTTAAGCAATAGTATTGTTGAGGTATGTAAAAGTGTCTCGACATAGACTACAAGATAGTTTAATTAAAATGTTTATTTTTGACTGCCTTATTGTAGCTTAAGTATTTTAAGATCAATTTTTTTATGTGATAGTTATGTGTGTATCTTCCTTTTCACAAAAATATGTTATCATATATAAATTAGCTGTCTTCAAGAAATATATATACATAAGCATTTATTGCTTAACTATTTGGAAGGTAAAGCTAAAGAATATTTTTTTATATATAATATTTTTTTACCATAGCAAAAGTCCTATTTTTTTCACAATGTTTTTCCCGCAGATTACATAGGGTACAGCCACCAGCTTGAAACCTTTAATATACTGTAGAGTCGAAGTCAGTTTTGTCCAAATGTAACTTTTCCACTAATAATTATGTTTGATACACTTATTATTAATTGGGGCTGATATTCTTTGTACTGTTCACAAAATCGACATATTTGAATTTCGTGTGATAAAAATATCAGAGAACATTTCAATTGCTAGGAAATGTGTAATGAATTGAAGTAGCCGCCTCCGACCTCATAATATGTGTGTATACAAACAGTTTCCACCATCATAGACTAAACACTACATTCAACCAGTCTTTCAGTGTTTTTGATTATATTTTGACTACATCCGCATTTTTACTGTGGTAAGCACTTGCGTTAAATAAATATTTTTGTAAACAATATTTCGAAATGATGGAGCTGTCCAAAAGCCACACTTCTTGGTGGAGATTGTGTATCAAATTTCTCATAAATCAATAGGCAAGCTACAAAATTTTCCCGCAACTTATAGTTCATTTATGAACAATGAGTTGTATATCCACATATAGATATAATGTACACTTTTCTATGCATACGTAAATATACATATTTACAAACACTTTTCTATGTATATGAAAATATACGTATGTATGCGTACGTAAATATACACATCCAAATAATATATCGTATTAAAAAATCTAAATTCCCTTGCAGAAGCTGTAAATAAAATATGATTTTACATTTTAAAAATTCTCATAAAATAAAATATATATTTTTCGATTGCAATGGAGGGAAAAAACTACGCTATCTCTAATAATATGAGTATTTTTTTCACCGAGCAACTACATATTTTATTCATTTTGATCATTCGGATCTATTGCGAATGGGGACTTTATTTCTCTGTCTTCTCTTTAAAAAAAATATTTTTTAAAAAATTTTTGGTTTTATAAATATATCTGTAAAAATAAGAAATCCCTAAGTCTATAATGACGTATATGTTCGATTAAAATTGGAAATGGTTCTATCAACTCATTACACAATTCGTGACATAACGATAATACCAGATGTGAGGGTATAGTATGCCAAACGACTAGTTCACAGTCTCTTTCGTTAGTCAACTGTCAGTATTGGTTCCTAGCAGACGTGTGTGCTGTGTTACTCAACGTTATACATATGCATACATATATAGAGGAACTATTTATACATTACGGATTGTAAAAATATACGCGTATATTTTGAAACAAATTTTTCAATGGCCTCGGAGCATGAGACACCATCTGTTGTGCAAAATGCTGAGCAGAATGGAAATTCGGACACAGACCCAGAAAATATTCCATACCATGCTCGGGAGAATGCACTTCCGTTTACATACGGCAATATTCCCGTGGGCTTTAGTACCAGCGAACTGAATCATGTCGGTGACACCAGCAACCATCTGGAGTTACTGGATACTAAACTTGGGCATAACACTTACTCGGGAACCCAGAGCAATACCATAGCACGCAAAACTGTTAGACCGAGTATATCTTCTTCATGTCCATTGGTGCGGAAGACACCTTCACGGAAGGAGTTCGAAGATATGCTAATGGAACGAAAGGTGCAAGCCATCGAAGCAAACAAAGACTCTGCCAGAGTGTTATTACAGGATGAAACAATTCAGAGGGATTTGGATGAGCTGCATAGGAAGTTAAATACACCATTACTTGCCGCAAAAGAAATTAAGGAAAGACAGATTGAGTCCATAGACCTGCCTGATGCCGATGCACGTTCCTTAACTAAATACAAAAAACCCGACTTAGAGTTGGAGGAAAAGAGTCGATCAAAAACGCCGACCTTTCCATATGATCAAAACATCGGGAACTCTGATCGCTGTGTCAGTCCATATCCAGTTGCGAAGCCACTCAATAATCTGATGATCGACGAGATCGGTGCAACAGCACAGCAAGCCAAGCAGAATATTCAACATTTTGATAGCATCAGCAACACTAAAGAAGTTGATCCGCATTTAGTAAAATTTGCAAAGGATTTGTCCGAGTTCTGGTATAAGCCCGACATGTCTCGCGAAGAAGCCGTCGATTTATTGCGTGACGCGGTGCCCGGAACATTTATTATTCGTAACTCGACAACCTATCAAAATGCATTTGGCTTGGTGCTGCGTGTTGCTAAGCCACCTCCCGGCGTGGTGACTGGACCGGGATATGGAAACCAGCTGGTCCGGCATTTTCTATTGGAGCCGACAACGCGTGGTGTCTGTCTTAAAGGATGTGTCAATGAACCAATATTTACATCTTTATCCGCATTCGTCTATGAACATTCAATTAATCAAATGTCACTACCGTGCACCCTTATATTACCAGATCGGGATCACTTGTATGTCTCCAATAACGAAGAGTTAATCCACAACCAAAAACAGATGCTTGCACAGGGTGCGGCCTGCAATGTCCTTTACTTGTTTCAAGGTGATATGGAGTCCCTTACCGGTGACGATGCAGTTCGAAAGGCGGTGTTCGAAATGCTCACAGAGCGTAGGCGTCCAGTTCCGTTGGAGGTACACTTTAAAGTATCTAATCAGGGCATTACCTTAACCGATAATACCCGTACAAAGTTCTTCAGACGGCACTATCCAACAAAGAACATTTCCCACTTTTGTATGGATCCAAACAATCACTTCTGGAGTGTTCCCGCATCTGACGAAGGATTGCATCGCTCAGTCAAAAAGTCAATATTTGCGTTTATAGCGCGTCCACTGACCGGATCGAAAGATAACCAATGCCATATCTTTTGCGATCTGTCCTCTGCGCAACCTGCATCCGCTATAGTTTCGTTTGCCCATAAAGTTCTATCACTTGATAATTCCAGTTGTAAAATATTATGAAAATTTGGTATAATCTCTTCCAATAAATATATCTATTGAAGTAAAAAAAAATTTAACATCACTAAAGTTGGAGTATTTTTTGTACATATATATGTAAATTATATACGTATATACAGGAATATTCTTAAAATGCTCTGATTTTTCTTCATTTCTTCATAGGCGATTAAAAATTTCCAAGATGACCCGATAGAAGAATAATTAAAATAATATTGGCAACATTTAAGTATAAAATCTGAAATAAATAAATTTGAGTTTTAGCCAAGCTAAAAGCGAATTGGCTGTTTTCAGCATCGAACAAAACTTTAACAGTATCCAACTCAATTATTATATAACAAACGCAATTTAACTAATCGGTCGAATATCAAGTTCTTAAATAAAATGCATTTTGTGATTTTAGAAATTTTAGATTTTAATCAATTGTAAAAATGATTCAACCCCAGTTTAATAATATTTTCATTACTTAGACTCTGTGGAAGAGCCAGTTATTCCAGATATTAGTTGCTTTGTGAATTTACGTAGTTCCAAAGGATCCTCGTTGTTAAAATCATCCATAACTGACTGCATTTGTTCCTTAAGTCCATCAGCTATTGATGTTGTGATTAGATCCTTGAAGAGGTTTGTAATAGGACTTAAAATAAGACCTGTGAACTCGCGAATTAAACGGGCTTGGTCCAATTGTACTTGAATATTGCTGTCATGTAAAATAAGCTTATTATTACATATTTATAAATCATTGTGATACCGCAGCACCTGAATTCAATTATACGAAAGTCATGAAGATGCATTTTTGAATTAATTACATTCACAGCGAGCTCTGCGTAAACGATCGTGTCATCTAATGTGCCAAGCACTTTTCCATATCCCTCGATAGCCATCAACTTGAGCAAAAAGTTATACTCAAACTATAAAAGAAACCAACACAATGTAATGAAAATATGTACATATACACATTGATATCTAAATTGTAATTGCAGTTTGGGTGTATTCGTGTGTTCCTTTATCCGCTATTTGATTCTACATAGCAAACAAAGATTATCCCTTCATAAAAGTATCTTTTTAATTAGCCAGACTTGCCCAGTCTGTCTGCTTAATTTTATGCAAACTAGTCTCTAATGCTTAAAGTTTGCTTATTAAAATTAGTATATATATAATGCATACATCCCAGAAAAATCGCCGATTCCATAAAATATATGAATATTAAATATGTTTTCTTGACCAGGATCGACAGTCGAATTTGTATGTGTGTCCGTCTAGCTTTGTGAATATAGATCATATATGGTCACTGAGAACCTTACTTACCTGAAGCTTATTAATTTTTAGATAAAATTTACTTAAGAACGATTTGCCTTCATATGTCATGAATGCATCATTGTGTCTGTGTATGCCCGCAAGATTGTAGACAATGCCATTACTTAGGTGCAGACCAGCTTCATAGGTGATGAAGAAAGGTTTCTATTGAATTTTTAGAGTTATATAATTTGGACATTATCTCATTGAAAGATAAACTTACAATAGATAAACTTTCTTTAATATCCGGAAGGTCTAAGTGCTCTATTCCCAGCTTTTGAAGATGTGAAATTACCATAGGCGTGACCACATCAACTTCGGCATTGATATTAGACCAACCGACGTCTTCTTTTTCAAAACTGCTCTCGGGTTCGGTGTCATTTTGCGCATCTCGGCGATATCTAAAGATAAAAGGTAAACAATTAAGAAAGAAAATCTCAAAATGTATCGTACTCGTCCTAAATTATCAATTCTACAAATACGATTTCTTAACATTATTTCTACAGTTGACCGAAATATAATGACAAGGGATCGTTCTACTGAATTGAAAGACTACATATTTAATATTGTAAAATGGGGAAGAGTTATCAACAAAATTAATTAGACTTGATCTGCGATCGTGTACACGGACAGATAATTTGAACTTATTGTTTGAAGATTGGTAACAATAAGAATATAAGGAGAAAAGATTAGCTAATTTAGTTCACATTCTTTAACCAGCCAAGCTAATTCAGTTTGTGACATTAACGAGTGCGAGTTGAAAAGTGAGCAAATATAATTTCATTTTCAAATGCGATCGACAAACTCAGATAACAAGATAAGTTTTAAAAAATTATGTTCACACATTTTAATGAAATGGACTTTATATATTGAAGTATATCATGTAGGCTTTCACTTAAATTTTCTGGGAGCCTAACTAACTGCGAAGTACTCTGTTACCAGTGTAATCCAAGCTCAAATTGTAGGCGTTAAAGAAATTCGCGATTCTTAGGGGCTGGATTGGACGATGACAAGAAGTTCTTACCAATCTTAAGAGGTGGTTTTTAGTAACCTACTTTCCAAATTTAAAATGAAATTGTGGAAGATGCACCTTTTTAGTGGCCGATTTTTTAAGTTATTCCATCTTCCTTCTTGACTTCAGCTCTCACATTTTGCAAATAGATTGGTGTTTTAACATTTAATCTGACGCAGACATGAACAAGCAAATACTACATGTTTCAAGCCTTTAACAGTAAGGGCTTCCCAAAACTTCAAGGTGACAAAAAGCATGCACATTGCTCAACAAAAAAATCTCTTTTACTTTCTGCATCTATGCATTATAAGCCATCTCATATGGTAAAAAAAATTAGAGTCTAAGACAAAATTTGCATTATAGTAAAATGAGTTTGCAATCATTTTTAAGTAGTGGAATTAATGACCTCTGTTAAGCTGAATTTGGCCGTAAAATCATTTGTCATTCCAAAATCATTTATGCACACCAGAGAATATATACGGAACTCCCCCCAAGGCGACCAATATTCTTGTTCTTGGTAGCTATGATAACGAGTAAGACCCGAAACATTGTGCCGGCATATTTTTGGTTCAAAGAATTTTTGATTAATTTATATTTTTATACCAAATGTAGAAGAGTTTATTGGTTCTCTGCAATGACTTTTTGGCTATCCGCACGTATAAACGCAACCTTTTTCGACGCAATAGAAGTTGGATATATGTATACATACATATATGTACAAATGAATACATACTTTGTCATATCTGCGCCGCACAAAGTGTTAATACGCTGCTCACACATAGAGCAATGTGAAACGCAATTCACATACCCAACAGATAAACTCTTTTACAGCTAGTTAGTTGGTTTTTCTGTTTCACAACCACAACAACAAAAAATGTATTATTATAGATTTGTGAATTTCAACGACCAGAAAAGCTCTCTGAGGACCGCCGAACAAGACGTTCTATACAGATCAGATACATCTAATTTGTTCATAAAGTAAAGATACCGATTGAATATATACAGTGGCTCGAAGCTTATTCGGATCAGTGTCAAAGAGTATTAACATTCGTATTTAAGTTTTTATACGCCAAATAAATTATTTTATTTAGACTGATCCAAATGAAAACTATACCTGGAAGTAGGCAACATTTTTATGATTCTACCTAGCATGTGGGGAAACCCCAGTTTATTGGGGTCATATATTAATTTTGGTGGTTAATATATATACCTACCATCGGTCATTGGAGTTTTTGAAAAATAATGAATAATTAGCTTATGGCAGGCAATTACTTTTTTTCTTTGACACTGATCTGAATAAGCTTCGAGCCACTGTATGTCATAGTATTCTGAAGTCAATATTTTTTGGTTAAGAAGTATAATGAAACTTATACCTCATCTTCAAATGAGCACAGTATTTAATACAGCAAAATCAATTGAAAGACGCCAAATGTCAGATGCTAACGAGTAAGACTTGCAAACAAAATCCTACAGTCTTCACTAGCTTTTGAATTACTCAACTTATCGTTCTTTTTATCAAAAGTCTTATTTTCGAAAACCCGACAACCTATGAGATTCCCATTTGGGATATTAATGTTAACATACACATTTATACTTTTTAATCGTTTGAAGCCCGATCATGTGAAAAACTCTTTAATCAGAAAATAATAAATAAAATAATCTACACAGTTGAGAGATCTTCAGGCAATAAATCGACGAAGATTCTAAATATTGAATCTTGTCCCTGACCGGACTTTATAGACTTATCGGATTCGTTAACATTCTCCGTAGCATCAATTTCTAGAAGATAATAGCGAATAGATTTAGTGCAATCTTTTTCTGAGTGTCGGATAGATTTCCGAATTGTAATAATATTCAGAAGCACGATAAAAACATGGTTCATATGAAATTTAAAATAATAGCTGCATCTTATACGATGACATCTGTATTTAAAAAACCAAAATAATTAACATAGAAAGTTAGGTTTTAACGGTTGCCGACCAAGGACGGCACACTTAGGCCAGTTTTGGCCCGTTGTGATACCGTAGATCTCAAGAAAGAGTGATAAGATAGAGATGGAGATATAGTAGGAGAATAAAACGAAGAAGACTAAACTACCAAGCAACCGTGCCTGCAGCGGGACTCGAACCCTCGACTTGATTTATCGTATAAGCGATATGAATGAGTTTTTACACACTCAACGCGTACGACCATCAAGGCATATTTTTATTACATTTAGTTACTATCTGAAACTCTTTTCTACTTTTATATTTACTTCTATTTATTTCTATTTACTTATAGTCAATGTTGTAAACATGTCATGATATTTGTTTTATTTATAATATTAATTCAAGCAGCAATGTAAATTCAATCGGTCTGTAGTTCCTAATGTCGACATCTGTCAGAAATATGTATTCATACACTCCCCGAAATTCGATTAAAGGCACTTGATTTTCTCGTTTTAAAGTTTGAAATAAAACTAAAATATTGGGATTTTAGCATTGTTTGTTGAAGGTTTCTTTTAATTTTAACATGCCATCAACTGCTGATGCCGATAGACATCATTTGATTAATATTTGTCCGTTGTTCATTCCAGCCATTGATAGCCACGATCATAAGTATCTCCTCAGGTTAGAGTGTTTTTTACTTTCCCATTCCAAATTTTTGTACAAACTGATCTAATTCTACCTATAAAATATTAAATAAGTATGTATTCTTTATTATCCCATTCAAATAAATTCCATTTAACGCCCTACTTTATTTTCCGAAGACTACAAAATGACTGCCTCACTTAAAATAAAAATTATTGAAAAGTGTTAAGATAATGCTACAAATTTAATTCATTTTTTATTTAACGGTTAAATACCCAGCAAACTTTTGTAAAACAACAAATTTTTTTAGTATTTTTTTCAAATTTTATAAGGAAAAAATTAAGTGCCTTTAATCAAATATCGGGGAATGTATAATGAAAATTAATTAAGAGCAAAAAGATTTTTGTATATATATTTAAACTATTTACAAATGCAATTGCACTTGCATCCGACATTTTTATTAGTATAAACTGATTACAAAAATGAAATTTAGACTTATGCATACACTCCTCGCCACTTGAATAGGACACCTTAAACACTGTCTTTACAGTTGCTCATAATTCGTATTTCAGACTGATAAAAAATAATCAAATTTCTTCATTAGATAAGAACTGTTATATATATTTCCCCTTAATGTTCGAGTCACTTGAACAGACATCATACATGTACAATTAGGAAAAAGAATCATCATCAGAACCATACTTTTCGTAAGTAGTGAATCTCATCTTTTTATTCAGAAATAATATTTCTTAAAATACGAATTTATCTTTTCTTAATTTCATGTGTACAAGACACCGTAGCATTAGATTTTTTGCATATAGTATTAATAAGCATCAGATTTGAAGATTTACAAGATAAGATATAAATACATTATAGATAGTTTATAAATTCATATAATTACAAGCCGAGTCAGTAAATTGCATAACTTGTTTTCGAATTTTGGAAATGATTTTTGCTGAAAATGAGCGTTTTCATTTGATCGTTGATCGTTCTTCTCTTATTTTCAAAAGTATTTAAAAAAAAGGAATCCTTTTTTGTAAAATTCATGCATTTCATTTACCTACTGATTAAATTTAGACATTTAAATATATTTGAAGTAGAAACAAAACATAAATATAACTCTCTCTGGACTTGGGAGCGGTTTACGATAAAGGCAAGATGTATATAAGCAGCAAATTTATAATACTTAACCTTCTTCTTCGACTCTATCCTTTTTTTTTACATTTTTATTTACTTAACTTCTTATGCTGTGGTACCGGAGGTTCAAGAGTATTGTGCAGTCAGTTATGCTCTATACAACGTTCTCGCTTGTTATATTTAATTGCTCTGTACTTTACTTTATTGCATCAAACGTCAAGAGAGTAAGCACGAATGTGCGTCATCGTTAATTTGGAGCTTCATTTAATGCACGAATCGTAATTTGGAATTTTCGAAAATAGGTTCGATCTTAATCAGATTCCGTGATTATGATTTGATACCTGTCAGGCTGACTACATTTTGGAATCATGTTTTACACCTATGGTATTAATGTTCTAGATGTTGAATCATATATCATAATTTGTTTATATAAATGAATTAAGTAAATAAATACCTGTTTGATTCCACTTGAAGCTCGCCGTTTGCGGTCAATACGACGAATAGTATTGCAATTAAGTAATAACTCATTGTATCTCTGGTCACATACAAAATCATTTATTGACATGTGTGTGTACGTGGATTAATTAATACTGATGTCTTTAGAGTTTTTTCAAGTTATTTTTGTGTGTAATGTTACGTTTTGGCTAACTACGAATTTAGTTTTATATTAAAAATTAAAAGTATTTTTAAACTTTTTTTTTTGTATTTGCATGATTTAAATACATACTTTTTACATTTATAAGCTTTGATTATTTTCTGATTTTGTTGAAGTATTCGATCTTATATATTATTTTTGTTTTCACTTGCTAAAGTATTTTACAAACAAATATTCCAGTAGTCAAATTTTTTTGCGATGATTAAGTATAAAAAAGTAAAACAAGAAAGTCACTTAAAAATACAAATGGTATTTAATTGTGCAAATATACAAAATTTATCGATCTATATAAGCAATACAAAGACATTATATCAAATATTAATGAGTAGATTGACTTGCTTCATAGATCATTCGCAACTTCATCATACTCATTTTTATTAGGTACAGGGTATAACAACTTTTGTAGATGACTATATTATTTAGAACTTTACACTCATGACAACAATGTAAACAAAGTTAAAAAATGTATCAGTGAAAGTATTATTATGTATTTGTATTGAGTAACATTGAAAACTATTTTAATTTGTTTTTGACAATTTATATTGTTGTTAATACACTTTGTGTCTATACGAGGGTTAGCGTTCATAGATGCATATATTAACACTTTATTGATTTTATTTGCATTCTGTACACGAATTAATCGTAGTCATAAACGAAATGGCTACACTCCGCGAAATTAAATTAACGGCACATGACTTTGTACTTGACAATCAATTGTTTATGTTTCTTGTTTCACATTAGTCTTGTAAGATCCACATTTAAAAAAAATCAAAGATAGCTTGTTTAAAAAAAAATCGTTTTTAGTGTGAGATTCAATTAAAGGCACTGCGTTTCTAATAAGAAAAAAAAAACAAATTGAAGGAATTCCCAGAAGATGGAATTTGAAACCAATCGCAGGCTACAGCAACTCCTAGAAGTGTCAGGCACTTCTACCACTATCGTATTTTAAATTTTGTTAGCAGAGAGCAGGTGCCTTTAACTGAATTTCGTGGAGTGTATGTTTGGGTACACACATAAATATGTATTCAATTCAATTTGTGTGCATGGACATGATTATGTATACATATGCACAAATTTCGTATATACAAGACCTTATATGTTAATACTTATGTATACAACCTGCATATATGAGTTTACAGGTGTACATATATACAACACTAAGTACATCTATATTCATATGCGGAATAATCGTTATTATGATTTGTACATTCCCAACTATTTCGTAACAGTTTTCATTTTTGTACAATACACAACATTTGGCACAAAATTCAACATTTTTCACATTTCGCTTCACTATCTTATGCACACCGCGTACATTCATTGGCCCTAGCCTGATCAAAGTAATTACTTGCTTCCTATTTAGTTATTACTAACAAGCTTTTACAGAGATCAGAGATCGAATGCCCACCCGTTGACGCACTCGTGGGAGCGGCTGGAATCAAACTACTGCTGAGCGTCGCAACGTGAGCGAATCGAGACTGAGACTGAAACAGAAACTGAGTCTCAAACTGAGATTGAGCCTCGTCAAATATTTAAGCACTACAGCCTTGATCTTGTTGAGCTTTTGAGCGGGGGGTGTGATTTTAAGTAAAGCTTGCTTATTAATTTTCAGACAGAAGCTAGCAAATGCAATGATGTGTTAATACCCTGTAAGTGGTATGAGAATAATGGAATGTTACATCTTTAAAACTACAAACTATACAAGTTTCACTTATTTATTTAATAAAGCAAACTATGCTGATGTAAAATTGACATTTCTATTCGTATATGCGCACCTTGACTGTAATGAAAATAGGCGATGAAAGTAATCTATAATATGCAGAAATTTCTACATTTTAGATTATATTATTTATGATTTATCAATTTCCCTTAAAGATGTGATTAATTGAAAAATATTGTCTTTTGCGAGTCTTGTAAGTGCGGTTGTAGCCGCACTGTTTTCAAGTGATTTCTGTTTTAGAGGAGCACAATTAGAATGTTCAAATTGATGATATGCCTGTCTGCTACATCTATTGAACTACAAAATGTTTTAAAATGATTTTTGTTTTCCTATATATTTAAGTATGATATTATAATATTTTCAAAGATTTTGTGCTGGACTGAATTAAGTCAGATTAATGTTTTGGATGGTTTGAGGCAATTTCAGAGAGTAATTATGGCCTTCAACATATATGTCTTATTAATTTCTTCTAAACTTTTTTTGTGTGTTATTTTGAAAGTGAAAGTTTGGTGTTATTTAATTAATTCTTTCCTTGCAAATAAGTAGTTTGTAATTAGAAAATTTGCGACAAGCAATTAAAAAATGCAGATTTTTCAAGCGATTTCTAATCATTTTTTCTCTTATACGTAGATTTGAGAGCAAAATTGTACTGAGATACTCACAATTCTTAGCCTATGTGTAAGAAGCAAAATAAGTTATACTTAATGAGCTCATTCATCGACAAATTTCTAAAATGTTAGGAACAATATAGTACGAGTAACTAGTGAAATTGCATTAAATGTCTTGAACCGATCCCCACAGGAAAAATAAAGATATAGTCTAAGTTTAAGAAACTAGTTCGCTTCGAAGCATGATTGGATCTTAAGAGGAATATAAATACACATAATAATACACATATAAATAAACATATTCCCATGCTATTAGAATTTAAGTTTAACAACAATTCAAAAATAGTAGGAAACGTCGTTCGAACTATTTATTATCTTGATCATTCAAAAATGTCATCAGTAGATTTAAGTAAGGATCAGATTACTTATGTTGATCTGGAAAAAAGAGTTGTGTTCCTCTGGCGGCATTCTAATTATAATTTAATTATTTTCCTTAATTACAATGGAAAAAAGAACAAATTGCTTGCGGACATCTGCTCACATCTTCGTTTTGGTATAATTAAAAAAAAGTAGATATCATTTGTGTTCTATGTTTGCACTCTGGTCACATAGCGTGTTATTATAACTAAACGCCCTCTTGCGTTACAATTTAATTCACTTAACAGTAATATCGCTTTTGCGCACTCACAACAAATACAATGCAAGCAAAGAACACGCATTGCACCAACCAAAATTGCATACGCTTCACGGTTGTGCCGGTAGAAGAAGCAGAAAAAAAAATACTGATTGAAACGCCGAGTTTGCCGAGTTATTTTTTGTGCTTTCGTTTTGTGGTTTGTTGGCTGTTCTGTTTTTTGAGTTGCTGTTGGTGGATACAAAGATGAGCCGTCGACGCGCACACGACGCCGAAGATGAGAGCTATGATCACAGACGCAATAAGCGGCGTCGCGTCTCCGAGAATCAGGAAATCGAGGATCGCTTGGAGTCGCTGATATTGCGGGTCGGCGAGCGCAGTACATCGTCCGTGGAATCGAATCTCGAGGGTCTCGTCTCGGTGCTGGAGGCAGATCTGGGCACATTCCGTTTGAAAATTCTACGCATTCTGTCCGATTGTGCGGTGCGTATGCCCGAAAAATGCACCATCTACACAACTCTGGTGGGGCTGTTAAATGCCAAGAATTATAAGTTTGGTGGCGAGTTTGTCGATCATATGGTGAAAACGTTTAAGGAATCGTTGAAGCTATGCCGCTGGGATGCAGTACGCTATTCGCTGCGTTTCCTCGCCGATCTAGTCAATTGTCATGTGATATCGGCGACGAGTCTGCTGCAGTTGCTCGACACAATGATCGATATGTCCAATGAGGATACGGTGCCGCAAGTAAGACGTGATTGGTTTGTCTTTGCGGTGCTCTCAACGCTCCCGTGGGTCGGCCGTGATCTGTACGAGAAGAAGGAATCGTCGCTGGAGTCGCTGCTGTTGCGCATCGAGGTCTATTTGAATAAGCGCTCCAAGAAGCATCATAATGCGTTGCGCGTTTGGACATCGGATGCACCGCATCCACAGGAGGAATATCTCGATTGTTTGTGGGCCCAGATCCGCAAATTGCGTCAGGATAACTGGGCCGAGAAGCATATACCGCGTCCGTATCTCGTCTTCGATTCGATACTGTGCGAGGCACTGCAGCATAACCTGCCGCAGATAACGCCTCCGCCACATCACGATAACTTTGAGTATCCGATGCCGTGGGTTGTCTATCGCATGTTTGACTATACCGATTGTCCGGATGGACCCAATTTGCCTGGCGCCCATTCGATTGAGCGTTTCCTCATTGAGGAGCATTTGCATCACATTATCGAAACGCATCATAGGGAGCGCAAGGATTGCGCTGCCCAACTCTTGAATTTTCCATTCAAGCACAAGATCCCATTGGAGTATTGCATCGTAGAGGTTATCTTTGCCGAATTGTTTCATATGCCAACGCCACGGTATCTGGACATATGCTATGGCTCCATACTGATCGAATTGTGTAAACTGCAGCCGGGCACATTGCCCCAGGTGCTGGCCCAGGCCACCGAGATCCTGTTCATGCGCATCGATTCGATGAACACGTCGTGCTTTGATCGATTCGTCAACTGGTTCAGCTATCATTTGAGCAACTTTAAGTTCACTTGGTCCTGGGATGAATGGGACAGTTGTCTGCTGCTCGATGCCGAGCATCCGCGTCCCAAATTCATACAGGAAGTCCTACTCAAGTGCCTACGACTGTCGTATCATCAGCGAATCACCGCGATGATGCCAACAACGTATGCGAAACTGATCCCAGTCACCCCTGTGCCTAACTACAAGTACACCAACGAGGAGGCAGCCAATTTGCCTGGCACAAGTGTGGCGCTGCAGCTGGTGGGCGCCATTAAACAGAAGTGCACGCCGGAGGAGGTGGTCAACATACTGAAGGATATACCGAGCAGTGGCTACAGCGGCGAGGAGATGTCCGATGGCAGTTTCAATGGCCTCAAGATCGATGTGTTCGTGCAGACGCTGCTAAATTTGGGCTCGAAATCGTTTTCGCATAGCTTTGCGGCCATCTCGAAATTCCATGTGGTATTCCGGGCACTGGCCGAAACTGAGGAGGCACAAATCTGCATATTGCATAACATCTTTGAGCTATGGTCCTCGCACCAACAGATGATGGTCGTTCTCATTGATAAGCTGCTCAAGCTGCAAATTGTCGACTGTTCGGCGGTCGCCACATGGATATTCTCGAAGGAGATGACCGGTGAATTCACCAAAATGTATCTCTGGGAGATCCTACACTTGACCATCAAGAAGATGAACAAACATGTCATCAAATTGAATGTGGAGCTGAGCGATGCCAAGCAGAAGCTGTCCAAGGCGGATTCCTCATCCAGCGACACAGACGAGGATGCGCCTCACAAGCGAAAGAAGCCCCTCACCCATGCCGACAAACCATCCGAGGAGGTGGTTGAGCGCATGGAGGAGAAACTGGAGGCAGCGAATGTGAATCAGAAGCGACTCTTTCTCATCGTTTTCCAGCGTTTCATAATGATACTATCGGAGCATCTCTTACGTTCCGATACAGATGGACGCGATCCGGATACGGACTGGTATCGCTGGACAATTGGCCGCCTCCAGCAGGTGTTCCTCATGCATCACGAACAGGTGCAGAAATACAGCAGCACTTTGGAGACGCTGCTGTTTACTTCCGATCTCGATACGCATATTTTGGAGGTCTTTCAGCGGTTTGTCGCACTGAGTGCCTAACGAACACTAACATAAGAGCGAAAGGGAATTCTATATAGATATAATGTGAACACATGTTTGCATGACAAACTTGCACTTAGTGAGTTTGCTTAAACTAAAAAAAATGGTCTACACAATATATAATATTGTGGTACCGATCCTGACATATTAATTTAATTCGCTATAACGGCAAAAACGATGACTTAGAACGTAACGCTAAAGTTTCTCGAGGAATTAACTAGGCCATTAGCTGATATAAATCACTGAAGAATGAAATAGACAAGAAGGCAAGACAAACAACGTTCGACCATTTTTTAAGCCAGGCCCAATGAAAAATGGTGACGATAGTGATCTTCAGGATACCATTACTTCATCGTCTTCAAATTACACAAACTTAATGTAACATGATGTTGTTTCATTTTTGCTTATATATTATTTTTGGTTTTTGGAGTCTGTTATTATTTTATTTACAAATGTATGTACTTGTTGTGTATGTTATTTTGATTTAAATGAAACAAAAAGATAAAATACTTAGTGAATGTTTCATATTTATCAAATTTGGAACCGATCCCATTGAATTTGTATTAATTTGTATTAGAATAATTGATTCCTTATACGGCTTTTCGCAAGCTTCGTGGAACGAGCATTATTTGCAAAATAATTATTTTGTTCGAATTTGATCACATTTCAACTTCAATTGACTGCTAATGTAAAACCACCACGCCAGAAAATCATTATTTAGCGTTTTCCGAAATAAAAAAAAGGAAAAAGAAAATTATTAAACAAGTAAGCCCGAAAAAGTAAAGACGTCTAAAAACGGTCTTGGCACTAGAGAGTTAAGCTATAAAATAAGCAGCATTGTTTTTGAATGTGTATCAGAAAAATGTATTCATTACTTTCAATGAAAAATATATATTAAAAAAATCCTGTACAACAATGAAATTAATTTGGAATTGGAGTCAGTTTTTATCGAAGATATGTGAGTGGGAAATTTAACTATTAAAAAAAACGCAATAAATTAGAAAATTATATTTTCAAGTTTAACGGAGCATTAATAGGGATAAGAAAAAATGCTGTACAACATTTAAAACAATTTGGAATTTCAATAATTTTTTCGAAAATACGAAAGTGCAAGTCTACTTGTATAAGAACGTAGAAAGCCGGATTTATATATAAATATAAAAAAAAAAGTACTTTCAAGTTTAATGCAGAACCCATACAGATATAATAATTCTGAACATTGAAAATAATTAAAATTTGTGTAAAAGATAAAGCAGACGGAATATTAACTTGTAAACGATTGGTCAGCCAATCGTCTCGGACACCAGGAGCTACACTGCAGCAATGAAGACAGTACATTTAAGAGCAGAACCACCATTACTGCGGATACAACAGGATACACTTTGTTTTGACACCAATTACGGTTTTTATGATTTATTTGTTGTGGTTTTAAAGTCGCCTGTTTGATTCGAGTTCAGGCAAGCAGCTTTCTGATTGGAAATAACTTAAAACAATTTAACGACATCGTATGTGCAGGAAAATGTTGTCTAGTTAGCGCCTTGTGAAATTGGATCGATTTTGACATCGGGAAACTTAAATTCAGGAAATTTAAGCATATCGGTTTTGCCATCGCTGCCATATTGCTTGGCCACCCGCTCCAGCTCGTTCTTCAACTCGCGCTCGATTTCCGGATTCGAGTCGACCAGTTTGCCACCGCTGCAAATGCATATTTTCTTATTTATAATCAATTTAAAATAATTTTTTTTGCTACTCACGAGCTCTTCTGCTTATATTCGCGAACCTTGTCCAGGAAAAGTTGCTGGATGGGATCGGAGGCCTTGTTGAGAGCCGGTGCAGCAATGGCAATATTGCGACGCATCTCCGTCCTCAGCACACGGACGCCGGATAGAATTGATTGTGTCAACATCTGTAAGAATATAGTTACTTTAATACAATTCGTGTTTTGTCTTCGGCGTAACAATTTTTGGGTAACCTTAAAAGGTTATGTAATGCGTGTTGTTCTTCTAGCATTTTTAGTTGCCAATAAAAAATGTTTAGTTACTTTAGGTTATTGTATGGTACCTCAACTATTTTGGCAGCTTAAAGTTAATTTGTGTTCATTATTTTACCTTATTTTCCTTTTGAAATGCTCCTTAACACCGAGTATGGAAAATTGTCGAGTCCACAACAAAGTGACAGCGTCTTGGCAACTGAAAAATACCTCAGATCTGAAACAGAAAATACTGTGGAAAATAAAAAGTACTGACAAAAGTATCGATAAGTTCATATAAATAATAATATAAATATAATAATTAAATATATAAAAAAAATTAAATGTTAATTTACTATAAATAAAAGTATAAGTATATAGTGGTATAATAATATCGATGTTAGGGACATCGTGTTGGAAAGTATATAAAAGAGATCAAAAATACAGGAAAATTTATTGAATCATGGTGCGATATAATATCGATAGTGTCTAAACATCGATAAAGCACAAGATATGAAATCGTCTATCGAATGCGGCTAGTTTTCCACGTCAAACGCTTGCAAGCCGTAGAATTACATTTTTTTGATTTCATTGATTATACGTAAGCAAATAGCATTCAAAATGGTCAGTTTGCTGCAGGAGATCGACACTGAGCATGAGGACATGGTCCACCATGCCGCCCTGGACTTCTACGGGCTGCTGCTTGCCACCTGTTCCTCAGATGGCAGCGTTCGCATTTTCCACTCGCGCAAAAACAATAAAGCACTGGCAGAACTCAAAGGACACCAAGGACCCGTGTGGCAGGTGGCATGGGCACATCCCAAATTCGGTAACATTCTGGCATCGTGCTCCTACGATCGCAAAGTGATCATATGGAAGTCGACAACACCCAGAGATTGGACCAAATTGTGAGTGTTCTCTTTGTATCTGTGTGCAAGTATTTACTGTTGGGGTCAAAATAATAGTGGCACTCAATTGTACACAATTTAATAAGAGTTTTTTTCTTGAGTAATACAATACAATAGTATCTTAGTCGCTTATCTAAGAAGCAGTTCGTTAGAATGTGGCTCATTTTATGGTGATAAATAAGGCGTGGCGGACATTGCACAGCTGAAAATTGAGACCTGTTCGAAATCTTTAAGATAGACAAGAATTTAATTCGGTCAAACTACAAATGGTTTGTTTATCATCTGGGATTGATTTCAAAGAATATCACTATCAAAACTTCGTTATAATATCAAAAATATCTGTTGCTATTGAAGAGATAACATAGATAAACATTTAGCTAAAAGTTCAAGAGTACAACCCCATACCAACAAAAAAAAGACAATGCCAAAATCTAAAAAAAAACATTGTACAAATTGGGGAATATTTAGTGGTCGGTTCATATGGTGACATGGTATGGTTTCGACAGCATCTAAACCAATTACCCATCTCAAAATCTGTTTCTAAAAACGCCGGATTATCCATAAGGATTTGGTCGATTTTGGTCAGTATTAGATAAAAGGAGGAAAATAACGGGTAATATGATAATCCCATAGTCCATTGATGAGGTCATATTTATTTGGACATTCCAAGAAGTCTACAGCTCCAAGTACATCAATAGTCTCTAAAATACCATCGGGGGCAAAGGGTTGGGATAGTCGGCACAGCCTCCAAATATAAAATTATAAAGATTGTCTCGTTACGTTAAACTAACTTACAATTTACAGCTTTACAAAGACTTTATAGAGGTCTTCGACATCGATTTCTGTAGAAATGGGCCAACTATGTGACGGTTGCTTCTTTTGAGGGCTATGCAACCAAAGACTAAATGTAGTAATTTTGGAAATATTATTTAGCCGCAGGGAAAGCCAATAATACGTCCCTATAATTCCACTGATATTTTGAATTATGTCTAATTATATTATATTTTTTTCTTAGTATTTTTATAGGTATCTAATGAAGATATCAGCTTATTTTCACTAATAATAGCATGTGTTTAAAAAAGGTTTCATAATTCTTTAATCATGTTTTTAGAATTTTTTTTACATTTTCCAAAACTTTCGTGTGCTCTACAATTATTTTGACCGCAGCTGTATGTATTTGTGTACTTGTATGTACTCGTTATCAGCAAAAACAGCGCAACATAATTTTCCTAATGTTTTCCCCGTTACAGACACGAATACATCAATCACGATTCATCGGTGAACTCCGTGGACTTTGCGCCGGCTGAGTATGGCCTGGTTTTGGCGTGTGCCAGCTCAGATGGTTCCATTTCTGTGCTGACATGCAATACGGAGTTCGGTGTTTGGGATGCCAAGAAAATACCCAATGCACACACGATTGGGGTGAATGCCATTTCGTGGTGTTCGGCTCAGGCACCGGATCCGGCCTTTGATCAGCGTGTCACGACGCGCAATCCGGCCGTAAAGCGATTGGTCAGCGGCGGATGCGATAATCTCGTGAAGATTTGGCGTGAGGACAATGATCGCTGGATCGAGGAGCATCGTCTCGAAGCACACTCGGATTGGGTACGCGATGTGGCATGGGCCCCCTCAATTGGATTGCCGCGCATGCAGATAGCGTCGGCCTCACAGGATCGTCATGTGATCATTTGGAGCAGCAATTCTGATCTGTCGCAGTGGACATCGACTGTATTGCACACATTCGATGATGCCGTGTGGAGCATCTCCTGGTCCACCACGGGGAACGTACTCGCCGTCACCGGCGGCGACAACAACGTCTCGCTGTGGAAGGAGAACATCGAAGGTCAATGGATACGCATCAATTACGAGTCGGGTACTGCCATCCAATCGAAGCAATCGCATCAGCTACACAACCCCCATCAACAACAGACGCAGCAGCCATTAAATCTCCCACAGTCGTCAGACTCAGAGCATAGCTCGAACTTATCAAATTCGAACTTGTCTAACTCGCAGATGTCAAACTAGAAATACACTCAATAAGTTCAATGTTTGTACGCCTTAATCCAACCAATTTAACCAAATTTTGGTCAATATATCTTACTAATGAAAAATAATGTAATATAGAGAAAATACTTCCCACATGCTTATTTTAATTGTTAGGAATTACTGCGAATAATAAATGCCAGACCAGTTAGGCAATATTTCGTTGATTTGCATAAATATTCGCTTTAATCCCTTGTCAAATTGTCATTTCCTCAAAATCAAACCGTGCCAACAGAAATTTGAAATATATTTTATTTACATTCCCAGCAATAATTAGTCTGCAATGTCTCCACTCTGATAATTTGACGACCTACGAAGTTTCGATTATTTATTATTTATTTCGATCATTACCCGTCTGCCTATAGTTAATTAAGAAACAAAGTTACTCATTTTGAGTAAAGCTGAAACACGTGCCGGAATAAAGCCGACCAGAACCAAACAATCGAGAATAAGATCTAGAAGATAATATACCCTACAATATTCATCGAATATTCGAACATATGCATAAAGTGCATATTATACAAAGATAGGAATTATTTTTTAGTCGAACTTCAGTTATTAGCTTTTCAACATTTGTCTTACGCTTAACATTACAATGAGCTTTAATAAAAGTTTCCTTCGAGATGGTGAAGGATAACTATAATTTGCAACTATATGTGCTATTGCCTCTATCGTTCATTGGAGAGCTATCTATAGAGATGTTGTCAATATTTATCTGTTCAACTTCGACATGGCAGGTTTCTACTTCTATTCCTTTTTACTTCTAGTAATATGTTCCAATTGAACCTTTTCATACTTTGACACCGAAGGTATTATAGTTACACCCGAATGCAACGTTCTCTCTTGTATACTTTTCTCTTTTAGTGGTATTCACATTTTCAATAATGAATAAAAAAAAACCAGACAGAAAAGTTAAATACAACCAGATGATCCATTAGAGACAAGTCCGCTGAATAAACACTTTCTTAAGAAATTTGTTTACACACAGACATATGATATACATTTATAATTCTTTATATAAGTTCTTGTCATTATACATAATTTAAATCCAATGTGGTTATCAATTTGGTTTTTAAGCAATTACAATATTGGAGTTAAATTCTGTTCGACTGAAATGAATATATAATGTTGATAATAACTTACTAAGCTGCAATCCTACGCGAATATAAGGATGGAGATGTTGACGCTACTTGTATAAATGTGAGCTACACCAATTTAATTTGCTTAATGTTAAAATTGGGGTTTGCATTTCTATATTTCTTTCTGGGCTTTCCTCCGTTTTAAATACGAACTGCACCTATAAATAGGGACTGCTTATTTTTAAATATAGTTAAGAGCTGCAACTGTTATAACCTCAGAGATCGGAGAGGGCATGGTTAAGTTGACTTGGATTTTGGTACAGATCAGGAGTTAATAAAGGCAATAATTAAGCAATTCGGCAAAGATAATCATGCCCTTTTGGAGGGTACTTTAATTATGTCGTGAAGTTTGTAACTCATTGAAGGAAAGGCCTCCGACCCGATCGAGTATTTATCTTTTTGATCTGCACAACAGCCATGTCCATCTATGAAAACTATGAAAAGTTATAAAGTTCTCTGGTTTGACTGCATCCTTATGTTTGCGCCAGTACCCCTTTCTTACTATTCCCCCGTCAATTTCCAACTGGCTCACAATCACTAGATCTGGAGATTTGGCTTCTCCATGTGGGAGCTCTGCTTAAATTACCCAAAACATGCCATATACAATCATAATGGTATTACTGAACTCATATTATTTTAGAGCAATTCACTTATACGGTATTCCTTTATCATCTGAATCCTCTTCTTCACTGTATTTCATTTCTGTATTGTTTAAATATGCAGTCATATCCAGAAAATAATTTGATTTTTATTTTTATAATGATCACCATTACAATCTTTAGTTCGTAACCCATTTTTCATTTATTTTGCATGCAACTACCTGCTGCAGATGCTAGACGCTAGATATAGCCTGTGTGGATCTCATTTCACATCTAGGAAAAAATAATATGTGTCTCACTAAATGTCAAGTGTATGATTATTCAAATTTTAGTTTACCTTCCTGATTTTCTCGTTTAAAGCCTGGTATTCGGGATAAAGCTTGCATTAAATGATTTATAATTATCATAATGTCAAGCCGAAGAATTACAATAATTTTGGAGGAAATACTTCATGTTTGATTTCATGGTTAGAGCAATTGGTTTTGGCTTTGCTCTAATTCCTTGTAGTGAAACTGTAATTAATGCTTCAGAAAAAATAATTTTCTTAAAGCAAATCATGGCAACAGTATAATTGAAATATATTTTACTTACATTCCCAACATTAATTAGTGTTTGCAATGTGTCCACTCCGGTAATTAGCCCACCTATAAATTTTGGATTAGCCATGGCAGAAAAATTTGCACCTGCCTCATTACTCGTCTGCCTGAAGTTAATTTCATTTCATTACTAGGAAAGGAAGTTACTCATTTTGAGTAAAGTTAGAACACGTGCCGGAATAAGGGCGAACAGGACGAAACTGATTGATGGTATACTATCGGATTACAATAAAGCTCAACCTTTAGCGTCCCTCACTAATTTTCAAACTTATCTTTAACGGATGTCTGCTTTATTTGCATACTGGATAAAAAAGTTTGGTTTATTTATAAAGTGTTGACCTATTACAATTGAAAATATAAGGTCTTTAAAGTGTATTAAAGACTGTTTGTCTTATACGGGCTGAAATATTTAGATTTTGTAGTGGTCTATTTAGAAATGAAAGAAATAAATATTTCAGTGACAACCAAAAGACACTACCTTCTAACATCCGATGTTAAAAAAAAATGTATTACAACGGAAAGGAATGGGCGTGGCTGAAAAAAATCATGATAAAAGGTTCCTGCTAATATTCCTTCAAAGTTTGGCTTTTGAAAATCTTAGGGACGGCTGTGGGCGTGAACAACAATCATTTTTGAGGACGATATTAGCATTCACCATGGGTATGAAAGTAATTTTTGACGGAAGCTAAACAGGTAAGATTTGGCCAGTCTTAAGAACTTTCTCTTTTTCTAGCTGGACTGGACTTATGTTGTCAGGGCCTTGAGATTTAAACGGCTCAAAGCTACTTTTTGTCCATTTTAAATTTTATTTAAATGTTTGTTTAGGAGGATATTCGGTTAGTCTTTACTGGAATCAGACCAAAAGTTGTCATCTAACATAGTATGGGAGTGGTTTTGGATTGAATTCTCCGTACAGATGCCTCTCCATGACATTCTCTCAGTCCGTCTGGCGGCCAGACTAGTCTTATAATGAGACCAGCGAAGGTCTTCATTCTGCGATTTCGCAGCATTGAAGAGGTACCTACAACTTTAACGAAGAGCGCCAATGTGTCCGACATGGTGGCTTCTTTTTATGCTTGTGTCTTCCATTGGGACAATGCTGCCTCGAAGGCACCTTACATGCCCTTCTGAAGGTATCTGTGAGTTCACACAGAAAGAGTCTTGGCCCATCGGCGGGTGTTCAGACTGTATTCGATCTAGTTTTCTTTTGCACGATCCCAGTTCGCCTTTTCTCGATTTAAGAAATCGACAGGTTTTGGTGGACTTACAACTAGGCAAATTTTTCGTTTTTCGCAATCCGCGACGGGAGATGTTACGCTCTCATCTGGTGGTGTTTTAATTGGAGCTGGCTGTTCTGGCTGCCTTGCTGCTGTGTTGTTTTATTGCTGTCCTCATCGACGGACAGAGAGAAGTCATTCTCATCGACCTCCCGACACTTAGCATCTAGGCCCCGTGTCAGCGCCGACGCATTGGATGTATATCCCGGCAGGGGACCGTCGGTTGCTTCAATGTTCGGAGAGGGACCCTGATCGACTGGCTTGTCGACAGAATCCCCAGGTCAGCTCGCCTTTTGCGGCCTTAATAGGCACCAATAATTGTTTGTTCAGGAATACCACCGCCTGATTTATAAGAACCTCGGCACCCTCATGTAGGGTTCAGTTGAGGGAATTTTCCAAGCTCGATATACAATAACAGAAGGTGGAGTGCGCATGTAAATTCAATTTTTTATCGATCTCTAGCTTACAAATTATGGAAGATATGTATTTAATGTATGATTAAGCCGAGTTGACGTGTAAAATCGGACTGTCTTTATTTCTTAAAATCCTAGCCTTATAAAGCTAACAATGTTTCTGCCTGCTGTACAGTATAATCTATTTTTACTTATAATCCTAGCCTAGTTTCTACCTGCTGTATAAATAACGCAAAAGACCATTTTAAACCCATTCAAGGGTTGTTTTGTTATAATCTATTTTTACTTATCAGGTAATCAAATGGACGCAGCTGCCACTTGAGCACTTAGTACAAGTTTACATATTTTTATCTTTACTTAACTAGTGTTTATGTGTAATATACATATATAGTGTTCATTTTTGAACATATGTTTATTTTTTGAAGATCCTGGGGGCGTGGTTTGAAAATGTACATGCCAATCCTTGGAGGAGGGTACTGGCAAGCTACCTTCCAAGATGGTGACTTTTTCTTTAAAATTGTGGGAGATATGAGATGAGCGCAGGAGTTGGCGTGGCCATAAATATTTTGTACAGATTTTTAAAGGCTGCTACATACCCAATTTGACGGCTCTAACTAACAAATTTAGGGGGGTGGGGCAGCTGGGAGACTGTAGCTTAAAAATTGTGGGAGATATGTGGGCTTATCGCTTTGTAATTATCGATCTTATCGATTACCCATCCTCCCGGGTACAGATCGGTATAAGTTTCAAGTTTAAAGTCTCCATCTCTCAGGGTGTCGAAAAAAGGACCTTTTATACAGACGGACAGACGGACGGACATTGCACAAAACCAATCTGAACTAATACTGACCAAAGCTTCAAAAGATTTCTAAATATCACTTTTTTAAACCTTTTGACTTAAGAAGCAGTGAGAGCAGTGCAGTGGTAAAAGGAAAATAAATATTTTGAATTTGCAGTGATATCTTCAGATATGACTTAATATATGTAACGAGTAGTTAAATTGGGATTACAGTGCTGTTGAGAAGAATATGAGTCGTAGAAGAACAGCAGAACAAGAGAGTCGAGTTCGTGAAGCGCAGCGTTCAGATCGTCAATGAGATGTCGTCAAAGTCCCTAGTACCTAAAGTTGTAAAGTTGTCGGTGCGTCGAGGAAGTAAGTCGTTGTTTACTTATAATTTTAATTATAATAATAATACTTAGAACTATTCTATTAATAATAATCAGTCCTATATATGTATATACGATATATGTACATTAGTGAAACGCATCGGCAACGTCCTTCAGCTCAATAATTGCTGAGTATTTAAAGTTCGTAATAGCTGGTAAAGTTCTCCTTAATATATTGAGTATATTTCATATATCCTCTTGGCTTCACACCCGACCTAATGTGAGTCTTAGATAAAATTTGAACTATCTTATTCACAGCAATACATGAACAGCTTCGCTATTCCGATTTAAAATGAAACATTTCTTTATTAGTAATTCAAATAAAATATTTATAATTATTAAATTTAATCCTTGTGCTAAGCCCCTACCTACGAAGTCTCTTGGGACACAAATCACCTGACCTAATCTCCTTTTTCCCCCTTCCAAAAACACACAACAGAATAATCTTGACCTCTGGGTCGAGCCGACTGATTTGCTTACTTAAGTTGACATTGATTGATTTCGAATTGAAATTTAAATGAGAAACTTGATGCTTCCAATTGGACGAGTTCTTTATTATTAAAATTCAATTTTACAGAGCGTGGACACGTAATTAAAATTACAATTACAATTCTTCATGGCTCCTATAAGGACGACTGGGTCTAGGCGAGGCAATCAATTCCGTTTTATGTAATTAATTTAATATTGCACACTGCTAAAATGAATGGGGAATAGTGGAACTCAGCTTATTTTTTGTTAGAAAATTGTTAAAATTGCAATGCACATAACTATGGCCCGCACTTAAACATTATTACCAAGAGCAAACATTGAAGTCGGGCGTAACCGACTGAGAAATACTTTGATACCTTAAGTTATTCCAGCAGATAACAATTTGCAAAGAACAGAATGGGTGTATCCAACTCCATTATTAAATTTCGGGAGATAAGGGCATCTGGGAATTTTAGTTGAAGTGGGCCTGTGGAAGATATAGCCATTAAACAGTTTTTGTGGCGGGAGGTGGGCGCCAAGCCAAACCACCTACAAACCAAATTGAGTGACTGTAGCCTTAAAATTGTGGGAGATATTTGGCTTTATCGATTTGCGAATATCGATTTTATATATTATCTAGCCACCTAGTGGACGTAGCACAGACCGAATAATTTTCCAAATTTCAAGTCTCTATCTCTAAGGGTGTCGAAAAAAGTTACTTTCATTCAGACGGACAGACAGACAGATGGATGTACAGAATAAATCAGGAATAACAAACTCTTCGAAGCGATTAAGCGAGCATTAGCATACATTTTAATAGTTCTTAATAGACTATATATAAATTGTGCATAATGTCAATTAAGCAGTATTTTAATAACTTGAGCCCATTGAATATGGCCAAAAATCTTAATGTAAATTTATTTAACACGCAGAATTAGCATCTCCGACTCTTGATCAGGAGGAAGAACCGAGCCGATATACCAATGTCAGACTGTCCGTCCGTCTATATAAAGACTTGGGAATATAAGTTTTCAAATACCACACACAAATCAAGTTTTTTTAATTTTATCAAGAACTGCTTCCATTACACAAATACCGTTACATTTCCAATAGCAATACAAAGCTAGTGCCTAATCGAGCCCAAAAACCATTATTATATCTAACAGCTGGGTTCAGCGTGTCTCCCAATAAAGCTATAGACAATCCTTATTTATATTAAATGAATTAATTGAAGAGTTTTTGTTTCAGAATGATATGTTGAGCCCAATTATTACTAATGATTTGGTATATTTTGAACAAGAAAGAACGTTCCAGACAGACGTAACCGACTTCTAAATCCTCTAATCGTCTTATATATGTACTATATAGAAATACTATAAGAACTGCAAGAAAAGAAGGTCATCAGTAATACAATTTGGAAAAGTTTCGCGATACTACTTTTAACAGGGTTAAACAATTCTCTTTAAACTTATTTTTTATTTTTGCTGAAGGATCAGAGTATAAAATTCCGTTCGTTGAGCGTGAGGGGGTGTAGCCAAATTGTTGCACTCAGTGCTGAGGTATGCAAAGTAAAGTAAAGTAAAAAAAAAGTAATTACTGGTATACAAATGAGTTTGAATGCCCCCACAGAGGGGGGCTTAGCACCTGCTAGCCACATAAATACATATGAGCATGTTTATACATGAGTAAGTAATTGTGCTAGGTTTTATATGCGTCTTAGGAACTCAGCATTTGAAATAATTGTTGGTGTACAGTGCGCGTCCATCGTTCCACAGAACGGGGTGGACAATGCTGATGTCATGGATTGCGTGCACCTCAGCCGTCACCAATATTACGGAGTCAACAACCAAGGCGCCCGACTAACGCCCCAGAATATAGGGGTACACTCGGAAAAAATATTCGGAATTAATTTTAGAAACTCGCCATACTATTGGCAAGAAGGGCTTCTCACATTATTGTTCAGAAAGTATTCTTCTAAAATTGGACATTGTTGCTTTATTTATTTCTGGGTGGATTGAGCTTGCGATTAAAAAGCCGTTCCCCTGAGCTGCGCCCCCTGAGAAAGTCTTAATTTCAATACTTTTTTCTGAATTTCAGAAAGCATATTTTTTGAAATTAGGGTTTTGCATGTCGCCTTTTAAAAAAATATTTTTTATAATTAAATATATAAAAAATAAAAATAATAACATCATATTTTTGGGATTGTACATTTTTTGCTATAAATCATTCTAATTTGTATAAAAATATTTTCTCATATTTAGATATAATTTCTAAAATTAAAAAAAGTTTTAATTGGTTTAATTTTAGTGCGGTTTTAAAAATTTCTGAGCGATTTTTGTTCTGAGTGCAGTGGTGCTCATGATACTGCACAAGAGCCTCGTTCTTGGCCAAAACGGACTTCGAACTGGTAACCCGCAATCAACGGGGCTTAATCGCGTTTTCGCCTACCACCATAACTCACTCACTCCGTGAACACCAACTGACCGCAATATTTGGAATTGTTGCAAAAGTTTTCTTAGTATTCGGCATTGATTTTTTCACTCGAATTTTTGGGCTTCTGGGCGGATTTTGTTTTGGCCCTTCTAGGACTTTTACTTTAGTACGCAATAAGAAATTTGCATATTCTATGTCTTACAGGGTGCTTGATTTGAACTTTTACATAGTCGGGTTGAAAGGTTAACAGTAATATGACAGCGGGGCTTTTGCAAATTGTATTTATTATTTGATGACGGAATTGAATGACTTTTAACTCTTTTTATCTATAGAGGTGTACATAACTTCCGCCCTTAAGTTTTAGTAGAAAGCTAACTGAAGTTTCGTATATTTAAGTGAAAAAGAGAAGGCCATATCTCCGACCATATATGTACACATGTAAACATCGTTAGTTAAAGGGCAAAATGGGCGAAATGAACTAATAACATTTTATTGTTATGTGTACAGTTAAGGTGTGAACATAAGGAAATTTTCAAATTCTATTTTTTAATGCGTTGCAAGCTTTTTACGACTAGAATACAAACTGTTTTATGTGTGTATCACAGGAAAAAAAATTCAAGACTTTGCATATGCAGACAAAATTTGTTGTTAAACGTACGATGGAAAATCGGAGGGAACCTTCATATATTTGCTCCATTTAACATTTTTTGGCTTATATAACAAAAAGTTGCAATGCTCTAGTCCAAAGCTTCCGACTAGTAAAGGCATTTAAGCAGAAAGACATTTTAAATTATGGCGGCGGATATGCTTCCTTCTGGTAAAATACATTTCACTGAGTGACAATTTCCAAGTTTCACGAATCGTGGACAACGAATTATTTCAGTGCAGCCTGTGTTGGGGTGTCCTAGTTGCTCAAAACAAATAAAGTCTGCTCGTCTGCATGTAGATCTGACGTAGAGACTTATGACTAAGTCCAACCATGTACATCTGGATACCATTAAATCTAACTTTAATTGGAGGCGATTTATATCACCAACGCTCGCTTAATCGCTTATGACTAAGATGTGCTATTTTTTTACCACCACGCAGGTGTTATTAAATGTATTCCGTGAGCATTTTGAACATTTAGTTAAATATTGTCGGCTATTTTGGGAACCGAAAAGGTCAAATGACAAAGCTGCTAATGCGTATTAAAGCGACAAATCACCAGAATCAGCTCTATGCTAATTTACATATTTCTTGCAACAAAATCTCTTAAAATTATCGTACAGTTTAACTGTAATTGAAACTTTTTTTGATATTTATATGATTATAAAGAAATTATCAAAATTTCAATCCGATTTTCAGGTGGGAGTAGATGTGGCTGAACAATATTATGGAGTCTGATCTGAGTAATCTACCTTCCAAATTTTGCCACTGTAGCTCTTAAATTGCGGGTGATATAGGCTTCTATCGTTTTTGGGGGCGGGAGTGGGCATGGTCCAACATTTTTTTCCCGATTCTTGAGGAGTGTTACTAGCAATACACTATTCAAATTTGGTGACCATAGCTTTCAAATTGTGTGAGATATTGATTTAACCTAATAGGTGTATCGGTTTAGGGCGGCAGAGTGAGCGTGACCATCCAATTCCTGATCGATTTCTTAAGGGTTAAGTTACTAGCAACATACTTTAAAAATTTGGAGACCCTATCTTACAAATTATGGAATTCGCATTTAAAATTTCTACGGCCGAGGCTCGTACGAGCGGCGGATGTGGGCGTGGTCCAAAAATATATATGCCATCAAGTTTGGTGACTGTATCTTTAAAATTGTGGGAGATGTGCGCATTTATCGATTTACACTTTCTGAAATTGTCGATTATGGGCGCATGTGTGGGCGCGGCCATACAAATTTGTTATCGGTTCTTAAAGGCGACCGCCAGTAAAAGACCATCAACAAAATCCGGCGTTTTTCTGTGCATAGCAAGCCGATCACCTAACATTGCAGCCCTAAGACAAATTCAGGAATGCAGCTATGCAATAAAAAGTTGACAGTTGCAGCATGTACTCATGAGATTGCAAAAGCACTCTTTTCATACACACCCTAATAAAGTAGATTTCTGGCTCATACTATTCAACTTCATTCAAACAAAGAAGATTAACACTCCAAAAACAAAAATCAACTAGGATGAGTTTATTCATTCGCTGAGTCATCCCTGCTGAAGAAGATGCAAAAAAGGGGGCAGCCCAAAAAATATACATATTCTTTGATTTATGGTTCCCTAAACATGTTAATAACTAACGAAATGATTTTTATTTCGTGTGTGGTACACTCAGGAAAAAATTGTTGTGAATTTTAAAAAATCTCAAATCGCAATCTATAAAATTTTTCTTGTTTTTAAAAATAATTTGTAAATATAAATTAAAAAGGCTTGCCGCAAATCGACCATCTCAAAATTATGTTTTTTTTTGTTTACAAATATATTCTATTATTCAAAAATGGATTTCAAAACAAGATAAGAGCAAAACATAATATTAAGAAAAAATCCTTTGTAAAATTCAGAAACAAATAATAAAATTTACTGGTTCGACCAATCTTTGTTATTATTTATGTGAACTTATAAAATATCTAAAATGCTAGTATAAAAGAATTTTTCAAATACTAAAGCTTCGCGAAGCATCATTAAAAATATTTTTGTCAGTCTTCGAAAAATGTACCCTGAAATTAGGGAAAAATTAACATTATGGTTTGTAATTATACTTTCTAACTAATAAGGTGACTTAAGCTTGGCGCCAGAGGTATGGCCAATTTCCATAGTTCAATGCAATATTTTTTCTGTGTGTGTTATATACCAATTAGCAAATGCAGTTGTAATTACTAACTGTATGCATATTGGGAGACGCATGATAAAGCGTTGTGTCAAAATTTAATTTCAATGGCAAATATGACCCGTGGCAGGAATAAACAAAAGTGAACGCCTAATGTCATACAGCTATAGGATTGACTATAATGTGTTCTGGCTTGCAACAAACACCATATGCGAAACACTCTTACAATACTTTAGAGTATTTTATTGCATTGCATATGTACGACTGACTATTCATGTAACGAGGGGTAATTTGGCTAAGAGCTAGGTAAAACTGGGTGGTCATAACGGCACATTTGTATGTATATATGGAAGTACATAAGTACATCAAATAAGTTTTTCTTTTTCGTCACAACACTTTTCCCTTGACCTCAAGCGTCGTTGGCTACCGTGTTGTATGCGCAACGTTGTGAAAGCTAAAAGTGTTAAAAAATGAACTTGAAACCTTCGGTACAATGCGTACATACGAGTTATATATACGCATACGTATTTATAAAATAAACATGTAAATTATACTCAAAATCACACGTTCAACAAGCAAGAAAGTCTCCCCTCTCAGAACATGCTGGATACACCTCTTTTCCTAGCTGGGGCTAAACAATCTGCTAGGATGTGCTTTGAGGACTCTTTCGCTACGAAAAATACTCAGTTTAGATAAGTGACTTCTTAGTCTACCATGTCCTGTCAAACCGATGAGTATCCTAGGCGTATTCTTTCCCATGCTGATTACCTGCTTAAATCACTTATGATTATAGTCATTTGTGTGCTTTTAGTTAACAATAGGTAAATAAAAATATTCAAAAAATTATTAAGCAGCCTTAGCTCCCAAATTGAGGAAGATATTTTGCGAGGACTTTTTTAATGGCTTTGATTATTTATTTTTGAGATTTTGTTTTATTTTTATCAATTTGCCATTGATCAGTCGGTCCACTTTGTCCAGGCTTAAAATCGTATCCATACCTACACATTTCAATACAATTTTCGGTGGCAAGAACTAATTAGAGGCTAACAAATATTAGAGGGTTCAACAATTGTTTTTCATAACTTATCTGGCAATTGATCTAAAATATGTATGATTGTACTTATTTGAGGTGCATGCAGCAACGAAAAACCGGCTTGCATGTCGAAAATGGCAATGAAGGAGAATGTGTCCAGGTGCAATTAGACTAGCCGATAAGATGAAACTAAAGTAACTAAATTGACTTTCACTGAGGAGTTAATGGGCTGCTTTCGGGCTTTACAGCATTTACAGCGGCATGATGACCTCCAAGCATGCTCATCGCCAATTTCCCAGATTTCGTGAGCAAATTATATATTCGCTTATTTGGGCAGTTGGCTTTTGCTGGCGACTTTCGCATTAATTAATCATCAGTTAAAAATAATATGCCATGCAGATTGTGAGCTAAGACATTGTATCCTTTTATTACGGGGTAAAGCTGTACGTGTAGCTGCAGCGCCTAAATTTTGTATATTTTACTTTGGCACTTGCCAAAGTTCGTGATATTTCTATATAATTTTCCACGGATTTGGCCCAGTACATTTATCAATAATGTCAAAAAAAAAAAAATTAATAAAAAAACAAGCGAGAACGTTGCAGTCGAGCGTAAACGGCTGCGAAATACTTTGATACCATACGTTATGCCAGCTGATAACAGCTAGCAAAGAACAGGGTGGGTCAAGATGGGGCCAAGAAATACTGTCCAAGTTCAAATTGAGGTAGATAGAAGTCAGTTTCCTTCCTTCGAAGTTGGGGATCTGTAGCTTTTAAATTATGGGAGATGTGGGATTTGGAAATTTAGGGGGCTGTGGTCGGTAAGGAGTACGATCTAAGTAATCTACCTTCCAACTTGAGCTCTAAAATTTCGGGTGATATAGGCTTTGATCGTTTTTGGGGGCGGGAGTGGGCATGGTCCAAAATTTTTGTTTCTGATTTTTGAAGAGTGTTTCTATCCATAAACTTTCAAATTTGGTGACCTTAGCTTTCAAATTGTGTGAGAAATATGGTCTTATCGATTTACACTAACAGGTGTATCGGTTTATCGGAGGAGTGGCCAATTTCTGAGCTATCTCTTAAGGGAGTTGCCAGTAAAATATCTTCATAATTTGGTGACTCTAGCTTACAGATTGTGAAAGATATGCGCATTTCATATTTCTAGGGTCGCGGCTCCTGGAGAAGATTAGCACCAAGTTATCTTCTTGGTTTGGTGCCTCTATCTTTAAAATTGTGGGAGATACGCCGACTCATCGAGTTACACTTTCGGAAATATCGGAATTTACCAGTATGTATTCCAAGTTTCAAATTTTTATTTTTGAGGGTGCCAAAAAAAACTTGCGTTCATACAGACGGACAGACAGCATGACGGACACTGCACAAAACCAATATACTATGATACCTTCGGTATCAAAGTATAAAAAACGATGTCTGCAGAAATATACTTGTACAGTCAAATAAAAACATATATACTTATACAAAAATAATTCGTAGGTACTTAATTAGGTATGCCATGCAAGAATTTATACATTTCGCATTTCGTCTAGTCGAGGATTTACGTAGTAGCTGCACATTGGCACAAAAGTGCGCAAATTACAACTTGTATTATTAGTATTGGGCTATAATAAAAATAATGATAATAAAATATGAAAATATTTTAATCTTAATAAAAATAAAAGCAACTATTAATGCGTTTGTGATTTAATTACTATTTCAAAATCAAACATTAGCTTAAGATATTTTGGGCTTTAAGTATCGCAACCTTAGGTTATCAATAACCAATAACAATGAAGATCATATGTACTCATAAGCTATATCATAAGAATCCATGTTCCTTTTTTTTTGTATTAATTAATACGCAAATGTACTAAGATTCGGTAATTATGTTTAGTGTGCGTGTAAAATTAATTTTTTCTGCGTGGTTTATGAGAACCAAAATAGATTTAAATGGCACACGTTTAGTAAAGGGCAAATGGATTTGCTGCCAGACCGGTCAAAACAATCGTTCTTATTCAAGTTTACGCCCTGATGAAGTCCACGTTGACATATTTCATAGCTTATTACTGCAAAATACTCCAGGCTCCGGTTTGTTAATGGTGTATATTGCAAATATCAAACAAAATAACACTAGACTAAACTGATGTAAATACACATGTGAGTTCTATATGCGGTTTTCATTTTTTATTTCTTTTCCGTCTTATTCGTGGCTGAAATCCAATGGATCGATGGGGAAATGCTGATTTGTAAAATTGCAATTCTTTTTTTTTACGTTGTGGGCGTGGCCTGCAACCTTTTTTTGATAGTTTGGCTACAAAAGCAACAAGCGCCCACTCAACCTTAATGGTAGTGCAAGTAAAATGTAATTAGAAACCCTGCACAATCGGTACACAAGTCAAGTAACCCCAAAAAATAATGGGCAAAATAAGAATTTGCTGTTGCTGTTTTAGCAAAAGTAGTTGTTATTGTTGTTATTGTTGTTGTTGTTGTTGAAGTTGTAAGTGTAGTTCTTGTGCGTGCTAATACTACGCGCTAGTGTTACACATGTATGTTTGTGCTTGTGCACGTTTTAGTTGGAGGCTCCGAAACTAGGCTATGCAATGACTCTAATGACTTCGCCGTTATTATAATACACACATAGAGTTAGGCCAGGACGAGGACGAGACGAGGCCGCCCCGACTTTAGCTCAACAACAAAAAAAGTTGCACGAAGGCAAAACTACAAAAAATAAAAAAAAAAAACTAAAAAAAAAACATCTTCGTTAACTCAACTAACACGAAGTCGCTAGAAGTGCGTATATGTAGGTACAATAATGCATACCCTGAAAATGCAATTTGAACTCGATGCATTCATTTTCAATGACTTTAAAAAATACAATAAGTACTTTCAAAATCGGTTAAAAGTGCTCACAAAAAAGTTTTTGGCAATTTTTCTATAAATGATACACAGATTTTATTAATTTTTTTGAAAAATTAAAAAATAAAATACAAAATATATAGAACGAAATAAGATATTAAAAAATTATAAAAAAATGTATATAAAATATTTTATTTTTTTACTTTCAGTCGGTATAGAAAAATACAATATATAAAAATAGACTAAAATTAATAATAAAATTAAAAATTAAATTAATTAAAATTAAAAATTAATGAAATTAGAATAAATAATGCAACTTCATTTTAGAATTGAGTTTAAGAAATTAAAGGATTTAACAATATACCTGGTCAAATATTTGCGTTTGAGAAGATCTTATGAAAAGGACTTTTAATTACCTAAAAATATTATGTTATGAATCACGTTCGAGCTGTTCAGATTATTATTATATTTTTGTATAGAAATACTATACCAAGCTATGGCAAGATTTTATGAAAATTACTTTAAGGATCCTGAAAACCACGTTATGATTAGATTTTTATTTTCTTACAGATATACTCTATCAAGTTCGAGGAGAGTGTGCAAAGTTCGTTATCAAGCCTAATACGTAATTTGGGTGTTGCTTGACATTGGATGAGGCTCGGAGCCAGAGTAGGGTAGGCCTGTTGTAGACTGGCGTGAGCGAGCCGTAAGTAACCCTCGGCAGGGCTGTTGGTGTACAAAACTTAAGCTACGTGTGCGCTAGGAAATTCATCACTTGAATTTCGAACGCGCTGGAGACTGGTTCGTTCTTTCGCTGTTGACTTGGACTTAGATAGTATCAAGGATTAAATTGTGAAATACAAGGTGTATAATTCAAAATCGGTTGATTGTTACAATCTGCATCAATTTGATTAAGTGACTGCGTATTGCATCGCCGTTGTGTGAAAATTGATATTAAACTGCCTGTTAAAGCCTAGTTTGTGAGAATTTACTGTTTTGCATAACAGTTCATTTTTGGCGCCTTTATTCCGCCCACACAAGCTTTATAATAGTGCACCAATATGCAGCCCTTAAAGCGCTTCACACAATGTGGCAGCCTGACAATGCTCTTCGGCGTCTTCATCATACTCTTTGGGGTGAGCTCTACAGCATTGACTACATTCGGAAAGACCAATAATCAGCCGCCGCCCACTCAGGGACCTATTAGTAAGTTGATTTCTATTAAGAGTTTAAAAAAATAAAAAATAAAAGTTCTTAATATTATCTTGAAAACAGGTTTACATAATATTAAATTAATAAATTTTGTCTCACACACATTTGCAATCGAAGGAAATTGTTAAGAAGTGCAAGCATTCAAAATACTAATTCCGAAAGTCTCTTTTGGTCTGATTGTGCATTATTTGGGTTTCCACAGTGAAATACATCTAGAAGGATTTTATTTTGTTTAATTTTTTGCAGTTTTTTTGCCGACTGATCTTAGTCGACATTAAATAAATATATATCTGTATACGATAGGCCAATTAGGTTATACCATATACCGATCAAAAATTATAGTCTCTAATATAATATAACTTTTCGTAACTTTTAAAATTTGTTCCGGCTTAACCAAATCGAAATGAAAAGGCTGCCTGGATTTTAATAGCATTTATTAAATATATACCTAGTAAATCTGTGTACTATGTATGTACTGTATATGTATATAGCGCTAGCAACTTAATCTTATCCATATTTTCGTGATGAATAAATATAATTTTTAACTTACTAACAAATTAACAATTGATTTCTCTGATTAATTTAATTTAACTAATTTACAAAATGATAATTGATTACAAATTTACATATTTCAGAATATATATATTTTTTTGTTTTAATATTTCTTAAATATACTAGTGAGATTGGGGATTTAACTTTTGTTCAGATCAAAGTTCGAAATCAAAGATATTACATTGTACTCAAATTTAGAGATAAACAGCCTATAAGAAACTCTTGTACTTAAATAGGAAAGATATTTTGCCAAAAGATATTATTATTATTGATTATTATTATTACTTATTATATTTACTACAAGCTCTACCACTCTTTGCCAAAAAGAAAAAAGAAAACATCTAGCTTACTCGTAAAACGAGTAATCCGCTAACCCCAAAGATCTCAAAGCAGAAAGGCTACAGATATGTTATATCAACTACCTTAGACTATATTACCAGTTGAACATATTTGTATCTACAATAATTAAGAAGTTACATTTGAAATAAAGTATCTGATTGCAAATTAGGGAGAAAACGGCTACACGTATTTTAAAAGTGTTATTGAACAGGTTAAACAAGATCTTGTACGTGACACATGTCTATAATAATATTCATTTATTTTTTTTTAAATACTATTGCATACTTTACATTAGACTCGCAAACGGATTTAATTAGGTGCCATATAATAAACAATTTCAAAATGCTCATTTATTAAAAGAATAATCTTCAGGATATACATTTTTTTTTGAAGCGTCCTTAATTAGAATATAAACTATAAATTTAGTTGTATAGCTATGCGTAGTCTAAATGCATCAAATGTTTACGCAATAATCGCGCTCCGGTCGAGAAGGTATTTAAAATATTACAATTATTACTAATGCCATAAAATTGAAAGGAAGGTGACTGGTCCAAACCGAACGTTACTACTTATTGGGATGCACCACTCTGAGCTCAATCGAAAGGTGATGCTGTCATAACTGGTCTAGTAAAATAATAAGAAAATTATATTTTTGTTAAAATATTAAACGCTGCTTATTCGTCTCTTATCCCAAGCACTAACCTGCATTTACTTATATGTAGATATGTAAATGACCGAGTCGTTTAATGACATGCCATGACTGCCAATCTCACTACCTACCTGCTACAAATAACAAAACCGTTTTTCTAGTCTTTTGCTCCAGCATAAATCAAAAATTGATCAAACAAATCAAATTCAATGACAACAACGCTAATGGCAAGTCAGAACGGTAAACTCAAATTATGGGCCTATCACGAGCATTGTCATTCAACTCGAAAAGTGTGGGCGGTACTATATACGTACAAATAATGATGAGGTTGGCGGCTAGCCAGAATTATACAGGTGTATCTTTGCTAATTACTCAGACGCTGTCAGACAATTATACACTGAGAAAAAGCGCCACGAATTTTAGAAAATCAGACTGACAACTTGAATGCTTTTCTTATTTTTTTTATTAATATTATAATATGAGAAAAATAATTTCTATAACTTAAAAAGGTTGCCCTAAATCGTTATATGTTCGTCCTGATATGTGTTGAATCAATTATTTAGTGTGACTTTTGTTTTCAGTTAAGGGACGCGAGTGTAATACAAACGACGACTGCTCACCGGCAGAGCGTACCAGCTGTGTCAAGGATACCAATGACTACAAGATGCGTTGCCTATGCGGAAATGATTCACCGCCCTCAAATGGTCTCTGTCCTGATGTGCTAAAAGGTAAAAGCCTAGCCCATCAGCTAACTGAATTGGGCCACCCAGAAATAGCATGCTTTAGTTGGTGCGAACCTAATTGGTAGACTTGCAAATTACATTTATAATTCAAGAGGCCACCTTCTTTGTTTGCCCGTAGCTCAAGTGTCTGCTGCAGCAAGTGCAAGCTGTAAATGATAACTAAACAAAGCTTTATTATATAGACTGCAGCTCACCTGAATAGCGCCCACTTATGAATGTTTTCCAAGCACGTATTCACATAAATGCACGCAGCGACTTTATCTTTAGTTTTCCCATATATGTAGCTTAATTTAAATTTATAATAATAATGAGAAGCAGAATATTAGAATAAACATTATATAGGATAAGTAGTTGCTAAAGAAGTAATTATATATTTTGGGCAGTATTGGTTGCAAATGTTTTCGGTCTTACAACTTCTATTACTCTTGCAAATGACAGAGCAGAGCAGATGTCCCATTGGCTCTGCAATTGGCTCTAGCTATGTAGAAGCGTAAAATTTTCAAGTTTTTTTTTTTTGAGTCTTAATCCGAGGAACTGCTCATTAAGGTTCCTCTGACAACACTCTTTTTTTGAAACCCTTTCCTCGACTCTCATCGCCTTAAAAAAGCCTTACTTATAGAATCCTTAAGCCTAGTTTTCCAGCCAGATATGTATGAAATAATTATTCCATATAACTTTTATCCAGCAGATTTGAGAAATACTCGAGCAATTTCGGTAAATGCTTGACAACTCTTGAACGAAAACTTTACAGAGAAAAAAAAAAGAAAAAGCTGATAAGGCAGCTGGGACATGACATCTAGCAATAATTGTACATAGGACTGAGAAAAAGATAACACGTTGATATACCTCGATGTTTAAACCAAAAAACGATACTTAATAAAACTGCCCCCTTAAAATTCACCAAATTTCGATCAGATTCTATAAATGGGAAATCGTTTTTTGGACCAAGTCCAATCCCGCCATAAACAATCGTTAAACTTTTATTCCTCACCATTTTTGAGCTTCCAGAATTCAACGACAGATTACTGCCACTTCAGAACCATAATTGCAACGTTCTTAATTGTAATTAATTATTTTCTGTTTGTTCAATCAATGAGAAATAAAACTGTTTTTTCCCATGTAAAACATAATGTCTTAAGGATGTATTAATTATTTCAAATTTATAATTATGGTCTTAAGGATGTATTAATTATTTCAAATTTATAATATGCATGTTATATTAAAACAAGTGTAGTTAATGTATTTGAATGTTTTAAACACAAAAAAAAACTAAATTTTATAAATTCTAAAAATGATAGAAAAATGATAACATTTGCTATATATATATTTTTAATATTTGAATTAACGCTGCAGGACTGCGGCATAGGTGCAGCAGCAATCATGAGTGCGAGGATGGAATGGTTTGTCAATTTGAGAACAACAATCGAACCATTGGCGTATCCAAGTTTATAACGAGTAAAGCCAAACTGTGTCTGTGCGACAACGATAATGGCTATGTCGAGGATATATTGCATGATATTTGCAGTGGTGGTGAGTACAATCATATTCGCCGAATCATTATGCATAAATAATTATAATGTTTGACATTTTAGCAAATAATCGATTTCTGGTAAACATTTTGGTATCTCTTTGCTCACTGATGGCGCCGTTCTTCTTCTCTGCTCACATGAGCATGAGAAAGCATTTCTAGAAGGATTATTGAACCAAGGCAAACGAATCCAATTCAATTATTGCGTCTATGTCGTCATCTCCAAGTGATCTATCGAATGTGCCTCAATAAATAAAAAAAAACCATTGTTTGAAATAAATGCTCCAATAATGCTCTCTAAATTCAGTAAGCTATTCAATTGGCTATTCAAATCGTAAAAAGCCCGTTTCGGTAGTCATTAGCCTAAATGTCGTTATATTGTATAAGTTTCATAAATACCACCGTCAATTTTATTCGCTTCTCACACAGGTCGCGTTACACATATATACTTATTATCTAATAAACGTTTTATATAAATCCAATTCACGAACACTAGTCGGTACCTTATATATATATATATATATATATACATATGTATATTAGTAAATAGCTGTTGCGTAATATGCAATTTAATTCAAATCAAATATAGAAAATGTTCGCACATTTGTATCAAATAATTGTTTACATTTAAATCTATTGTGTTGTACGTTCAACATTAACCTTAAAACAAGTATACAAATTAAAATATGCATTCTTTTATTCTATGTAACCATTCTTTAACTAACTATGAAAATAGTATCTCAAGATGCACCCCAGAGATCTGCATCGATTACGCGCACCATCTCTACTATATCAGAGACAGCGGGATTCCAGTTCGAAATCGAAGCGGGCTGCTCTACTAACGATCAGTTCATGTATTCTTGCCTGTGGTCGTTTTGACCGTTTCATTTGGTTCGAACGTCGACACGAAGCAAACACTCACATCCCAAACCCGAATCCTAACATCAACTCTATTCGTAAGCGAACAAATATCCGCCGATCTACCGAATTCTTAGAGTACTGATCGCCCACGATCGATGCAGTTCTCTGGTGCATACCATATATCAAACATAAACCAGAAATTATTTAAGAATCGGATTTGCTTAAAGCATTACATTGTTGCTTCCAAATAAATTTTGTACGTTACAGTTAAGAACCATTCCGATTTAAAATATTTTTTCAGTAGCAGTTAAATTTTATTAAATAAAATTCTACAAACTTCAACTTCGTTTTATTACTTAGACTAAGCGAAATGATTGGCAAATTATTTTCAGTTTGGTTTGTAAAGCTAATACTTACAAAGAAAAATATTTATGTATATAAAAAAAAGCTTCTCGCCCAACGTGGGGCTCGAACCCACGACCCTGAGATTAAGAGTCTCATGCTCTACCGACTGAGCTAGCCGGGCAGTTGATTAATGAGTGCCAAATACAAATAAGAAATTACTTATCATTTTAATAGAATTGTTTTATTTGTTTATTTAAAATTTACAATACGATTGTGCGTAGATATTTATGAATTTCACTTTGGCATTAAACATTTCTAAATGAGGGAGACAATAACAGCTTTTGCTTGCCTAAAATATGCAAATTTCTAATATTTTAAACAAAGCTTTGTAAGTTGAGCAAAAAAGCTTTCTTCAAAACCAAGACCAAAAGGTAATACTTAAAATTAATAACATAATAAAAGCTCAAAACGGAAGCCTACTTTGTTGTCAGCAAGCTTTCGCTCAGTTTAATTCCTAACTTTAAAAAATGTCACCAAATAATATATATATAAAAGATTGATGTCATTTAATTTGGTAACGTAAAAACAATAAATTAATTAACAAAAATAAAAAAGAAGCGCAAATTATTCAGAGTTTTTAACATTAAGTGCAGAAAAGCTAATAATCTATGCAATATCCACGAAATTAAAATCAAGTAACTGTCGAAAATTAATTTAATAACAAAAGCCAAAATACGAAAAAGAATAAATTAAAGCATTCTTCCAAATAGCTCCGCATTATTATTATTTTGCTTTTACTTTAATTTGGCGATTTGAGAAGCCTTGAGAAGCAATATCAGAGATAATCCTGGAATATATGGCCAATAAAAATATATATATAATTATAGGCCGGCAACGAGATATGTCGGATTTTTTTTTTTGTTTTTTTTGTTTTTATGTAATAGACCCCGATGAAATATATTTTCATTTCGTATATAACTTTACTGTTAAAATTAAAAAAATCATAAGCGCAACTCGCAATAATTGAGATTATAATATATAAAATAAAAATAATATAAGGAGTCATTTATTTACTTTTTGATAAATTTGTGTATCAAAAGCATACAGTTTGACAATTTTCTTGTGCAAAAGAATATAATTTTAATAATTTAATAAAATTCAGCAGGATTATATCGATTTATAATTCAAAATATATGTAGTAGATGGATAAATTGATGGTTGGTTTTTTTAATACTAATAATATTTGATTAAAGAAGAAAATCATTTAACTTTTAAATGCAAAAAGTATTTATATGATCATTTTTAAAACAAGACAAGGCATTGAAAATAAAAAAGGTTTTCCAGTCACGACCTCTTGGCCCCTATGCCAACAAAACGTGTCCTTACTATATAAAATCCTTTTGACCCAACCACAGGCAACATAATATTAAAATTTTCTGAAATAAAAAAGACTTTTACATTCACATTGCAACTATTTAAAACTATTATGTAATAATTAATTGTAACATAGACATTGTTTGATCAAGCTTATTTGAATTAATATCTTCGAATTTTTTGTAAATTCTGAAACTTGGTCATTCATTTTTGTTAATTTTTGCTGTTATGCTCAATTGTATATCGAAATGTTAATTAATCGGATGGGTTCGCGTTCATCCATCATCCAATATGAACGCGCGCTATTCGCATCTCCTAAAATAAATTGAAATTTGTATACAACGCCCGTACTTGAACAGACATACATTATTTAAGAAATTTATTTTAAACAAATCAAAACCTAACTAATCATGTAGGGAAACAAACAAAATAACAAAAGTTAACGCAGACGGAGTCAACAGAGTATATCGATGAAAGCAGTTATCGGTGATGAAAATTCTTAAAATTGCTTCGTTATCGAGTACCGCATCGCAGCATGTGCTGTTATGGTATTTTTTAGTACTATTTTGTAGAACACATTTTCTATGTTGTACCGCGTTTATAAATTTGTGTAGTTAAACAATGAAACGATTAACGGACGAACGTACAAAAATTCTCTTCGAGAAGCTTGCCAAATAGTAAGTGCCCAAGACAGCAATCGAACGATTAATAATAATGAGTTTCCGCATCCATTCAGCATTGGGCCAAATGTGCAGCAATTAATTGATCGCCCCGATGGAACATATTGTTTCCGCGAGCATCGAGATCGCATTTATTATGTTTCCGAGCGTATTTTGAAGCTGAGCGAGTGCTTCGGCTTCAAGCAGCTCGTCTGCGTCGGCACTTGCTTTGGCAAGTTCTCCAAGACGAACAAGCTGAAGTTCCACATTACGGCCCTCTATTATTTGGCACCTTATGCGCAGTACAAGATTTGGGTGAAGCCCTCCTACGAGCAGCAGTTCCTCTACGGCAATCACATCCCGAAATCGGGACTGGGTCGCATCACGGAGAACGCTGGACAGTATCAGGGCGTCGTTGTGTTCTCCATGAGTGATCTGGCACTGGGCTTTGGAGTCCTCGCACGCTCCACAACTGAGTGCAAAACTGCTGATCCTCTGACCACGGTTTGTTTCCATCAATCGGACATTGGCGAATATATCAGAGCCGAGGATTCGCTGTTTTAGCAATGTTTAACTAATTAGCCTTTAGACATATTAATAAAAGTCAAAAATAAGCGAATTTTTGAATAACCAGAAATAATTTAGCGGACCAAATAATTACTGCAATCCGACTATTGCACTGATTATTAATTACTGAATTTGTTTTGCTTATGAGAAGAATCGAGTTTGATGTGATATATGCATTAAATATTGTCTAGAATTTTGAAATATAAATTCAAAATAAAACTAAAAATAACCTCATCGATGGTTTTACCACAAGCAAAACATCGATACTATCGACAGTGGCATACAGTTGCTGCAGCAATAGGAACGACTCTTTCGTGCATGAATATTTGCTTACGATATTTAGAGAGAAAAGTGATACGATTTGTGGGTGGAATTATTTGTACCATTGATAATATTAAATTGTTCCACTTTCAGAAATTTCTGTTAGATTGTATTTATTTAAAGTAAAATATGTATTTCTCACAGAGAAGAATTGATTATATAAGATTTTTTGATAAGATTTTATGTAGGGAAAATCATCAAGTTTCTCAATTTGTGTATAATACATATATTATATATAATCAAAAAACTTTATTTTTTGGAAAAAGTTCAAAGTTAACATTAAACTAATCTTTATACTTTATAAAAAAATGATAAATGCTAAATTGAATCGACATATAGAGCAAAAATAATTGCAATTAAAAAATTTCTTCGATTTCACTGAATTAGGCACTATAGAATGTCGCTAATTTTGCCAAACAACTGTGGGTTGCGGCCGGCATTGAGAAAGTCGTGACAAGTAACGCGTACGAGAGAATACCGCTTACAAATATCAGTCATCCATATGTGTAGTTAGTTGATTGTTGTTATTTGCAGACGTGCAAAAATAATAATAATAAGGTCAGGTTTAATGGAGCGGCAAATGAAAGCAGCTGCGATATGGTTGCTGTTGCTTCTGCAAAGCACTGCCACTGGTAAGCCACCAAAAAAATACAAATTGCTGTCGTTGCTGACTCAGCTTATTCCTTTTCTGGTTTTATTTGTGCCTTGAAGTTTTCAGCGAACGAACGCGCGATAAAATGTACGAGCCAATATTAGGCGCTAGCTGCTTTCGACGCTTGAACGGCACACATCAAACTGGCTGCTCCTGTGAGTATCTTGCGAGGGGTGAAGAGGGTATCCAGGAGCAAAAGAATAATTATTTGTCTTTGCACCACAGCCACCTACTCGGGTTCAGTTGGCGTGCTGCATTTGGTGAAGGTCGATGCGGATTTGGAATTCCTGCTTAATAGTCCGCCGTCGCCGCCATATGCGCCTCTGATACCGCCACATCTGTTTACGCGCGCGAATCTGCTGCGCCTGAAAGAGGCAGGTCCAAAGATCATATCCGTTGTGCTGCTCATAAATCGCCCCGAGGAAATGAAACAATTCTCGCATGAGCTCAACTGTCCCAATCAGTATAGTGGACTCAAATTGAACCGGAGCATGAGCGAGACGGCAACGTGTGATGCCAGTGGCAACGTGGCCAACACCTGGAATCGTTGGGGCACTGGCCTGCTGCACGAGGATTTTCCCTTTCCCATCTACTACATCGGTGAATTCAAGGACATTCTCAAGCTGGAGGAGTGCTTCAAGACCTTCAACAATTTCGATTATGAGTCGCATGCTTTTCGCAGTCTTTGTGCCGTCGAAGTCAAGGCGTTTATGTCGGCCGCCGTTAACTCGGAGGTGTGCATACGACGGACGAACTTCATCAATAATCTTGGCGGCAGCCGCTACTGTGATCCCATGGAGGGTCGCAACGTCTATGCCACATTGTATCCACGTAGTGCGCCCGAGAATGTTGAAGTCAACGTTGCTCGCAATGAGAAGCTCATCATTGTCTCCTGTCGTCTGGACACGACCAGCATGTTCGACGGATTGGGTGCGTTAGCAATTCAAGCAATAATTAATAATTACTTACAAGGGAACTCTTCTAGGCATGGGTGCGATGGGTTCACTTGTCGGCCTGGCAATTCTGACGCAGGTTGCACATATGCTGCGCCTGCTGCTGCCCTCACCTAGTGATCCCCAGCAAAATGTGCTGTTTGTGGCATTTGATGGCGAATCCTATGATTACATTGGCTCCCAACGATTCGTTTACGACATGGAAAATTTGGCATTTCCCTCGCCCTCCACACACACTGCTCCGATTTCGTTGAAGAACATTGATTTTATTCTCGATATAGGTGCGCTCGACGATATAGCCAACATTAAGTTGCACACACTGACCTCAACTCCGCTGGCCAATAAATTGCTGCAACAGCTCAATCGATATGCGAAGAGTCCACGCTACAATTTCAACGTAAACATTGAGTCCAATGTGGGCTATCATATTCCGCCGACATCGGCGCAATCTTTTTTGCGTTACGATCCTAAATTACCAGTGCTAATCCTAAACTCAGTGCCTGGTAATAAGTACTATCATTCCATCTACGATGATCTGGAGAATGTGGAATTCACATATGCCAATACAAGCCAGGATTACACAACTCTCGCTGATATCAACGACTCAGCAAAGATCTTCAACAGCAGCGCGCTGCAAATGAGGGTGCGCAATGTCTCCTCGATTGTGGCGATGTCGCTGTATGAGACCCTGTCGGGCAAGCCGTACCAGGGCAGCTTGGTGGCCAATCCATTGTTGGCCGATGAGTTCTTCTACTGTTTCCTGCAATCCTCCGACTGTCCGCTGTTCAAAGCAGCCTCCTTTCCAAATAGTCCAGCAGGACCACAGCAACCGCCCATGCGGTGAGTATTTCAATTATTTAAAATGCAAAAATATGTATTAATCATTTGCTCGTCATTTAGCTACATAAGTGTGCAAGGTGGTTCGCAGGAGTCGTCGGGTTGGACATATCGCATGCTTGGATATTTGCTCTCGCAACCCCAGCCCGCTGTGTCCAAGGAGAATTGCACTCAATTGCCACTGTTCTATTTTGCCGGAGTCAATGGCACCGGCGAGTGTCGACTGACAACGCAGAATTACACACATGCCCTGAGTCCCGCATTTCTCATTGACAGTAAGTCTACGGAGATAGTAACTGCCTACAAGTAAACGTTGATCTTTGAACCTTGATTTGCAGACTATGATTGGCGTTCCGGGGATTATTCAACGTGGACCGAATCAACGTGGTCGCTGCTCAGTGCGCGCATCTTTTTACGTCCGTCCAATGTGCATGAGATAACCACCCTAACCATTGGCATTGTCGTCTTTATAATATCCTTCTGCTTAATATATATTATCAGTTCGCGTTGGGAGGTCCTTTTCGAGGATGTGCCGGCAAGCAATGCGGCGTAAGTTTCTCTCTTTCTCTCTCTCTATATATATAATAAGGTCGAATCTATCATGTCGCTCTCAATGTTCATCATTCATATGTATCTTCATGTATAAAAAGTGGTTTCTCCTTGGACATGGTCGTTGTTCCACATTAATGCTATCTGCCCTCTTTTAATTCCTTATTTATTAATCTTCACTTTATTTTATATTATTTTTAGATTATTTAATTGACGTTTTTGGCCCTGCACCAAACAAAAAACAAGCTGTGCATGCAAATCTCACTTCAAAATACTAAAAGCAGTCCGATTAGCTCATAATTAATTCATTTATATATATATTAACCTCGTTTGACTTGCAATTCTAGTTTGCCAACGCCAACGCCTTGTTAGTGGCAGGACAAGAGAAACTCGGAAGCACATGAATTATTACGTGGGAGTGAAAGCTGCAAGAGAGCAAGTAAAATTTCTCGAAACCAAACGGAAAGAATGTGCGCTTGATTCGGAAATAACTATTGTAATTACTCTGTCCAAAAGGACTCACAAGAAGATAGGTTTCTTTTTTGATATGTTCAGATATTCTTGATCTTGTATGCTGTAGACTTAAATACGCATATAAAAACCAAATAGTTATAATGCCCACGATATCGTAAAACCTATAACGAAAAGACACTACATTGATATTCCAATTAGTTACGTTAAGAACGCGAAAATAAAGATTTATTTATATGTATTTTTGTATTGTTAAAACGCAACTAGCAACTAATCTGATCTATTTGTATTATCGTTAATAATTAGCGGGAGACTTAAGTCTGTATTTAGTGCATACAGCAGTTTGGTTCAAAATACTTTCTCAATTTAAATTAATATTACAGCAAATGGGACGCATTTCCTGATAATGATATGTATTCGTCTATTGAAATGATCTTAACCAAACAAATAAATAAATAAAAAGTATTAGCCAATTTCTGTTCCTTATTATTAAAGACTGTATTTAATGCGTTCAATATTAGCATACAAGACTTTGGTTTTCGATTGATGTTGAAAATAATAATTAATTGAAATGAACATAAAATAAAAAATAACGCATTTCCCGCTTTCTAAATTTATTCAAGTATTGAAAAAACATTGACAAGACAAATAAAGTGAAATACGTATGAGCCAATCTCTAATATTTATTCTTAGTTAGCAATTCATCACAGCGCACAGTGCTCCTTATTTAAGTAATCGTTCTAACAAAGTCCAATATTTGCATAATATTAATAAGTTAAATTATGGTACACATAGCCAGCCCTGCCTCTGAAGATTAACAATGGAGTCAGCTATGACACGCTTGGAGCACTTCATATAGCCACCACTGAGCAGCATGACGACAGGTATTTTCAAAGCTCGAAATGTGCTGAAGACTAAGCGATCTCGCTCGATAACGCCCTCGGCAGTTATGGCTAAATTGCCAAGAGGATCGCCTTTGAGGACATCGGTGCCGGCATTATATATGACAATGTCTGGCTTGAATTCAGTTAGCGCATGAAGCAGGCATCGGCTCAATTGCCTCAAATAGTAGGCATCCTCGGTAAGATGCTTCAACTCGACACCACAGCGTATGCTCAGTTTGGCCTCGTGGTCCTTTGGGTAGACGAAAGCATTGTACATGTCCAAGATGTACACAGAGTCCGTATTCATAAAATCTCGCTCATGACCATTGCCCTGATGGGCATCCAGATCCACAATCATTGCGTTGCGCACCCTCTTCGGCTCCAGATCGAAGAGGCGGACGAGCAGCAATGTTATATCGGCATAGGGACAGAAGCCACCACCTTTGTACGAGCAGCAGTGATGGAATCCGCCGCCTAAATTGATTGCCCAGCCATATTCCAAGGCCAATTTACCAGCCAATATTGAGCCGGCTGCCTGATAACGCATCGGTCGCAAATATCCGCTTTGCACCGTGAAATTGGGCAAAAAGATCATGACGGGCACCTCGGCAATGCAGGCGACCTTGGCACTCCATTTGAGGGACTTTAAATACTTGCGAGTGTGCACACGACGAAGTTGCTCTTTGGTAATCTCGACGGGGTCGTAGAAATGGCCGGCGTTTAGCGACAACTCAGCGCACAGCAACTAAAGGTAGTATAAATATGAATGTTTTATCTATATATGTATATAATATTTGAATTTACCTGTTGTATATGCTTGCCCTTGGCTGCATCGAAAGGATGAAGCTTCTCCAGGCCAGCGAAGCGCACGGAATAATTCTTGGAGTAAACTATGGGCAGCTTATCACCTTCCACAACATCCTCGCACTTCATCCTCCAAGCTTGTGCTCTGTTCTATGTGTTATTTATTATTATTTGTGACACATCGGAGTATTCATTATAGTGGAATGACACGTTACATATTTTAAGCCGCTTATACGAAACCATCTTACAAGCGTAATTGTTTTTTTGCTTTAATTTGTTATCGATGCTAGACGAGGATTAATAGAGCATTAATTGGTTTTCTTTTTTGTTGAGGCTACTCCCAATTTGTTTTTGTCAACATGGGATCTTATGTTTCGGGATTTCGTAAAGCATAATATTGCAATCATCGAGTCCTTAAGTCTACAATATAGGAAATATTAATATCGATAACACAATGCGTTTAATGAGGTTACGATACAATGTAATAAATCGATAATTGTCGATGCAACTGTCTGCAAGCGCCAACAGATGCATTTGAATATTGTTTTGCCACTGTTAAGAAGCATTTTCGCTTCTGTAATACACTGTACGCTTATTGAGGCTCTGCAAGAAACGATAGTTGTTTCTCAAATGCTTGCCACGGTCGTTCGCCAACAACCAAAGGTTGTGTAACTATAATACAGTTTTTTTTAAGCGATTAAATATATTTTCAAGGGAATTGTAGCTTACATGTTTTTTAATACTTATACAGGCTTTTGGGACCACATAAAAGTTGACGACCTCTGCGTATGGTGGTGTTGTCGTTATTGTGGGACACTAAATAACACATATACAAATATATATTTATATTAATATATAAACATTTATATAATATATTAATATTTAATTCATATTTTAAAATGTTGTTTTATAATTTTAGTATATGCAGACTAGAAATTTATTTTTTATTATATATTTTATTTTTAATTTTGTTTAGTCAACTAATATTTATTATTACAATATTAAAGGATTCATGTTGTAATTTAAATATAAAACCAATAAATAAAAATATAAGTAATTAAGTAAAATAAAAAATAAATTACATTTCCACAAATTTAAACATTCAAAACCAAACAAAAGTTCTAGAAAAGTAAAACAAGATAGTTTTTGAAGAAAAAAAAACGAAATGAAAGTTTTAACTTTTAAGAATATAAAGAAGAGAGTCCCCCCGACAAATGGGGAACAGAATTATGGTTCAACGTTCAACGTTCAAAGAACAAGCCTGCGTTTGAAGATGCCTCTCGAAAAAACTCAATCCGATGCTGCTAGTTTTTATATGAAGAAGGCCAATTACGTTTATACCTCTGTCTGAAACTGGAGAGGATATCAGCTAACACTATATATGTTATGCATTGAGACAGCTCCGGCCACCCAGTGTTCCATTAGGGGTGGGTCAACCCATGCTCGCTGGCCCAACATCAACACAATACTACACAAATCTACACATCACTAACAAACAGCAAACAGCCAAGCCTTCCTGTGGTGTTAAGTTATTTAATAAATGCACCACTCTTTATATGTCCTTAACCACATTTTGTCCTAACAACATTTTGAGTAGCCCAATGGGCTTTAAGCCGTTCATTTAACTTATACCTATAAATAATACAATTAAATTAATTTAAGCTTGCAAAATTAGGTAAATTACGTAAACAAAATAAAGATGAGTTTTTAAATCATTTGTGGACACTGCAGCTCCCAGGTACAGTTGTGAGGGTATCTACTCGCAAAAAATAAATGTTTAAAATCCTCCACAAAAATATATATATTTTATATAGAAAAAAGAACGCTGTGTCTCGCTGACATGTATAAATAATTAATCAGGAATTTAAGTAAGCAAAAGAAATGTGTATGTATGATGTAAGAAATGTTGTCTATCAATACGAATACATAACGAATCGGAACCGACTCACTTTTTTACGGTTCAACGTTGGTCCTTTAGACCTCTCGGCCACTTAGAAGTACTTCCTCTTCGTTGTTGCTGGCTGTTGATCGTTGTTATTACTTTAATCTTCGTCATTTGCAGCTTAATGTAGTTATTGTTGCAGTTGGCGTTTTAAATGTTTATGTTGAGGATGGTGATTGGCACATAGATGTTTATACTTTGATACTGAAGGTATATTAGTATATTGGTTTTGTGCAACGTCCGTTATGCTCCGTCTGTATGAACGCAGCTTTTTTTCGACATCCTTGGAGATACTTGAAGCTTGGAACATATATTTGTCTGTGCCCGCGTCTGTCAAAATGTTAACATTGGAGTGCTGCGTCCACTAGGTGGCTAGGAAATCGATAAGATCGATATTCGCAAATCGAAAAAGCCAAATATCTTCCACAATTTTGATAATTTTTGGTATTATAGTTAAGGTTACATTATAGTCCCCAAATTTGTTTGGTAGGTTGATGGCGATGTCCTTCAAATAACGGGATATGCCACGCCCACCTGCGCCGCCCCCAAACCGCCAGACCGTATAAATTTTAAATGCCTGTATCTTCCGCAGATTTTACGTTAGAGCCGTTAAATTTGTCAGGTTTATTACTGGTTTCGATTACTAAGAGCATACTCAAACATTCTTTTTTTCAATGTCCAGACCCGCCTCCAAAATTTCCAGAAACCTATATCTTCGGAAATTTAATAGCTACAGTTACCAAACTTGAATGGAAAATAGTAGGAGTCTTTTCTATAATTTCATCAGCCACGCCCACTCCCGCACTCAAAATTTCCAAAAGCCCATATCATCCGTAATTTATCTTTTACGTTATTATTGGTGTAAATGTAATCGATACTTTTTACATTTCTATTGTAAATGTAGCGGCACTTTGAAGTTTCTTTTGTCTTTTAATTTGTTCATATTTCAAATTTTAAATTTAAATTTAAACATAAATTTATTTTATTTGCCACAACTTTGCCGAACTTTGATTTTAAAACTTGACCACCATAGCACGCGCTTCTGTCTCTTTTTCCTTCTAGCTTCCAACCTCGCTGATATTGCATCGACCTCAAAAAAGTCGATCATTGGCCTTTTATTCCTTTTTAACCCCAGCTCGGATAAATTTCTCTATTAGAGGGATGCAGCGCTACCAACTCTTGAAGGCAAAGGGGATCTCAGAGAATGTCTTACATCATTCGCCCGCGCCCAATCTATGACCTTATGTCCTTGGCGTGAAAGGCGCCTAAGTATCCACCTTGAAAAGCCTTGAAGAGATATGCATTATTTCCGATTAGCTTCACTACTCTCGTCTTCTAGAACTTCTTTGCAAATTTGGCGTTAAAACCCATCTCAAAATTACTTATCACGAAGTTCCGCCTGTAGACTTCTTGGCCAGGCTTCTGATGGAATGCGCGTGTATGAGGTTCACCACTCTGATTAATATGCTCATAAGCCTTATTTAACTAGCTTTGAATCCTTTGAGTTGTATTTTATCCGCTGCGCGCAAATGAAAAATCTCATGTTCATTCATTGACCCTAATTTTCGAGCATGTTTATAGCTCGCCCCGTCGAGGAACATATGATGTCAGAAACCTGCGAAGAATGACGTAACTGCCGTGACTTAACTAGACGTGTGTACTGCATTGCGTATGGTTACCTCCATCTCAGGCAGGTACAAATCCCAGACGCGGTAATCCTTCTTAAGGTATGCCCTTGTGGAAGTCAAAACTATTTGATTAACCCACTCTGCAGCATTGCTAAACAGCCGTTCGCATATGCGAAATCCCGAAGAACTCAATCAGGTTTTGAAAGATGTGCGACACAAATTGACGACCGTTATACGATTGAGTGCCTTCTGGTATTCCGAACTTATAAAAAAAACTTCGCTTACTAAGAAATTTTACTACGTTCGACTGTGTAGAGCATTGCTTTTAAAAATGTGAATTTGAAAAACGGTCGACGACTACAAGACTCCACTCGTGTCCTTGCTATGTAGAGCTTTTGGAAGGGTCGTTTTATCACTATCTCATTTAAAATTCCCATCTGCATACGATAGTTCTGCCGTTTCATCTTCGATCGGTCAAAGAGTTAGGGTCCGACAACTTCCAAAACGTTCCTTCTAATTCCTCTTCCAGGCGAACAAACTGCATACGCTTGAATAGCAACTGTCCCACCGATGGAAAGCTTCGCCTTCTTATGACACTCTCCTGCTGGAACTATTATCAATAGGTCATTAAAGAAAAGAAAAAAAAAACAATTACATGAACAGTATTTAAAAACTCGTCTCGGAAGAGTCTTAGAAAAGTTTGGTAAAGGTGTCGTAAAAACTCTGTCGACCAACACTTGATGGCGCCGACTTCATTCTGGGCTCCATTAATTATAGTGAAATAAATTGTGGTTCAAAGTTAAAATGGCTTAACCTTGGAAAATTTCGAAGTACAAAATTCATTTCAAAATCTGTGGCGACTTATCTAAATATGTACGTATATATAAATTAAATTTAGATTTTGTAGCTGCATATGTAAAGTTTAATTGGTTGATGTTTTTTTTTTTTCTTTTTTTCTTTTTTTTTTTGTCAGTTGTAGTAGTCGATTATTATGTTAATTCATTGAAATCCGGTTTTAAATTTATTTCCGAGTTCTGTGGAAAATTGGCCTTCCATTTATATCCTGCAGAGCACGGTAGTTGTTTGTCAAAGGAAAACTGCGTTCGTCTTGCAAATCCCAAAATTTGGCGATCTGTCGCCTAGGTAGTCTCACAGAATCCGAGAACACAGTCCAAGTAACAGATTCGGCACAGTCAGGCGTAGTCAGTGAACCTGTATTACAATACATATATAAATATACATAAATATATATGTATATGCAAAATTTTTGTGAAATGCATACCGTTATATGAATAAAACCTTTCAGTTGAAATGTCTCCCAACAGATCGTTCGCCGTTAATCGCCCAGCTATCGTCGTGGTAGATTCATATTCAATAACTTGAGGCAATCGATCTAAGATTCGGTTAAGACCAAATTGCGTCGAGATCAGTGTAGGTACAGCCTGAAGCATGATACCCAAAACGGCAAGACCATCCGAATGCAAACTAGCTTCGGATACATTGGGATAGCGAACATTCTTATGAACAATGTGCATTTCGACGTCGTAGCGTTGACCATTGATGAGATGCTCGGATCCAGGACTGTTCGCCGAGCCCCAATGGAAGTGCACGCTCTGCGCTTCAAAGGTGCCTGGCAACAGTCCTCCCTCGATGGAAGCACGCTGTCCGTTATTTGTGAGCGGCAAATCAATGTTCGCTGAAGTACACATTAATACTATAATTAAGGCACTGATAAAACAAAATTACTGCACACCTGTATGTCCATTATTTCTCATTATCAGCGGTGACTGCAAGGCCCGATTGTAGTTCAAGAAACGAATGCGCGGTATAGATCCGCGAATAGCCTGTGAAAAGGAAACTTTGCTAAAAAAAAAGTCCAGCTTTGTGTAGGCTTATACTACTCACAGTATTGTCCGCCAATCTAATTGGAGATTGACTTTGTCCAGTTGCGCATAGTCCCTCCCAATCGTTGCCTTGTTGGTCGTAGTTGTATTGTCCACTCGCCTGCTTGGCTGCCAATAGTAAGAACTGCAGCAAGACTACCAGTCCCAGGCGGCTTAAGGAATACATTTTCTGTTTTGATGCGTATGTAGAAGTTACAGCTAATATCGACGATAAGCACTGAATACCGCTTGCAACAAGACTGCAATAATTGTGCAACGGACGCAGCATTTATAGGCGCAGAGACTGCTTGACGAAAGCTTCTTCAACGATAAGAACGCCGTTTCTTGCTCAGATCTTGTCAAGCCTGGTTGTAAATTTGCATAGATATTGTTACGTGATCGACATGTTTGCATATTGTCCTCATCACTGCCTCAGTAAGCTACAATAGTGCCCCTGACACTGGTGCATCAAACTTCTTTCAAATAAAAGAAAGAGACGGCTGTAAAATCTGGTTGAAGCTGAGTGCACTTGGAAAAAGTTTTTTGAAAAATTAAAAATTCAATGCATTTTAAAATAATTTTTTGTACAAATCTCTTAAAATAGATTTGGTTTTCATCTTTAAGATGGAAATTTTCTGTATCATCTATCCTTTGATCACTTTCGTCCTGAAAGGAATCGGCTAGGAGCATTTCAGTTTTCCAGCTCTTATAACAATAATATATATGTTTAATGGATATTGTAATTATTTAATTATAGAAAATACTCTGAAGGGGCTATGATTTTTTAACAATGCGGAAGATATCGCAGTGAGTATTCACATATTCTATTTGCTGAAAATTAAAGTTTAAACACAATCAAGTTGTATTTCCACATACATATTTAAAACAAAGATTCAAGCTAATCCCTTAAGAAAGCATTCAGTTTTGGGAAATATATTTCTGTATTTTTTTCGCTTTTGAAATTGAATATATCGCTTAACTTACATTGCTCAAGCTTTGGTGTATAAAGAAGATAATCAATGTTTTAATATTAGTTTGTAATTATAGCAAATATTAATAACGAAGAGCAGGAGAAAATCAATTAACTTTCATTTCATTTATTTATTTAGATCATGTGGACCAATTGCAGTCTTCAAAGTTGAAACAATTAAAGTTGAATAAACAAATCTAGAAAATTACAAATAAAACAAAAAATTTGAAATAAATTACGTAAATTTAAAAGGAACAGTTAAATTAAAACTTAAAATATAATAAATAATATAAAGTAGATGGGAGAATTAGAACGTAAGAAAGCCCAATATTTATCGCAAGTATTGGGAAACCAATTAAAATGCATTTAGAACAAAATTATTAATGATTTGCACCTCAAATCAGGAAGAAAATAATAATGTTAATGTTAATTAACAAATTATGTATGATGTGACAACTCACTACTCTTCAATAACGCTTTTATCTTTACAGAGTAGTTAATTTTCGAATTATAGATAATTTATTGAATAATGTAGTTAAAAAGTCGTTAAGTGTAATTAACAAACACTTCCGCAACTTTGAGGTCTTGTCTATTTGCTTGCTCTCTCGTCGATAAATCAAATGAGTTACGATATAGACTATCTTAGACAAGCTAGAATGGCTGTCAAAAACCGTTCTAATATATTTTCAATGTTCCTAAAAAAAATTTCAAGGGCTAAATGCGGTCAAAGCTGTTCTACGTACAGTGGGACAAAGCTTAAAGTAATCAGGGTCAGAGAAAAAAAGGAATTGCCTGCCATAAGCTAACCATTCATTATTTTTCAAAAATTCCAAAGACCGATGGTAGGTACATGTATTAACCACCAAAATTAATATATGACCCTAATACACTGGGGTTTCCCCACCTGCTAGGTAGGATTATGTAAAAATGTTGCCTATTTTTAGGAGTTCGCTTCATTTGGATCAGGTACATTGTGGACACCTGGGTGCCATAAAACCCGGATTTTTTACCTAAAGTTGAGTATTTTCGGTATATATAGACCAATCCTTCGTAGTCAGTTTAGTTTTATCCTGCATATCGGGTGCAATAACCCAAAAAGGACTTTGGACAAACAGACTACCATTGCACAACGGAAACTCATCCTGGAACACTTCCAAAACGGATATTCACATCGCCAAATAGCTGAAATGGTCAATCTGAGCAACTCAACTGTGTATAACATCATTCGGCGCTTCGTCGACGCAAATCGGATTGGGGGCAAGGTCAGAATGGCACCAAACAAGATTTTCACCGAAGAGGAGGAGCGAAGGATCACCAGGAAAAAAAAAGAAATCCCAAGCTATAGGCTCCAAAAGTGGCTCAACAGGTGCAGGATGAAATGGGGAAAAAGTGCTGTGTGGAAACTGTGCGCAGGTTCCTGCGCAAACATGACTTTAATGCCCGAGTACCACGGAAGAAGCCCTTTATAAGCGTAAAAAATAAAGGGACTTGGATGACGTTCGTCAAAACCCATTTGGACAAGGATTTGGAGATCTAGAACACAGTCATATTTGCATATGAGTCCAAATTCACCATTTTTGACTCGGACAAAGTGCCGAGAAGGTAGGTTCTACCAGGAAAGCATAAGGCCAAGATAGTACAGTCCTGGCCCATGAGGAACTGCCCCCACATGATAATTCCGCCGGCCCAGTCTCCAGATTTAAATGTCATAGATAATTTGTGGGCTGTGCTGGAAAATAATATCCGGAAACACAACATATCCAGCAAAGAAGGCCTTTTTTAAGACTGCTCGAAAAAACCAGTAAACAAAAAATAGGGTACTTTTTTACATAATGCTACCTAGCAGGTGGGGAAACCCCAGTTTATTGGGGTCATATATAAATTTTGGTGGTTAATACATGTACCTACCATCGGTCTTTGGAATTTTTGAAAAATAATGAATGGTTAGCTTATGGAATGCAATTCCTTTTTTTCTCTGACCCTGATTACTTTAAGCTTTGTCCCACTGTACATATGTTATAAGTACAGTCTATCATTAGGTAGGACAAAGATATGTGATAGAAGTAATGGAATTTGTACATTCCCTTGCCAATGCCAAGGCATGTGCACAAAAAGTAAACCCCTCATTCTATTGGTACAAAACTATTTTATTGAATGCAAAACACTTTTTTCTTTACCAAAACTGTTAGCTCTCCAGCTCTGCATTGGGTCGCTCCTAGACGCCAAGTTCGTAATGTTGTGTATGGAGCTGTTTCTTATGCTGCTGCTTCTGTTGCTTGTCCTGGATGATTTTCAGCAAATCGGGCGAAACGCCGGCTTCCTTGAGGAACTGTGCGGCAGTACCAAGGTCACCGCACCGCAAACTGTAATAAACGAGTCACATCAAGTAGGCCGCGTCCATTCGGTGGAGCACCTGGAATGTGAATATCATATACGTACTGACCGTGTTATAGACATTGGGTTCGCCGACGCGCTCGCCGTCGAGCAAATTACAGTTGATGGCCCGGTACTCACGTACTCCTGCTCCAGATAGGCGAGAGCCAGCTGCACACTTTGTTGGTCCATAAGGCGGGCTTTGATGGGATCTGCGGTGCGCGAGAGCGGCTTCACATTGGCCATATGGGCCAGTACTCTCCCCATCTCTTGAACCTGGGAGTCGAATGCATTCCGCGGCTTTTTGGCTCGTTGCATGAGCTTCGACAGCAGATTGAAACGATGCTTGACCTGGCCATGGTGTTCATTGTTTTCGCTGATCTCTTCGGCGTACAATGCCTAAATACGATTGACACGATAGTGCGGCAACGCATCCTGTGCCTGTTTACTAGGCACCATGACGGGGCAGATCGGGAAAACCCTTTTGTTTGGGTCCCACCATTGCGATAAGCAGCAGCGAATCTTGTTTAGCTCAACCGTTTTAAATATATTCTGATTGGTCTCGTCAATGATAGCGATTATGGCATTATAAAGCACGTTCTTCATATACCCATCCACATTGGTGTCGGCGATGGGATTAAGATCAATTTTTTGTGTTAGCTTGGGCAGATCCACCCCCGGGAGTCAAACAGCAACTGTGCTTGCAAATCGTTTGTGTCGTTTAGTGCAATTCCTGGGAGGCCAGAAGCACTTGCGACACCGTGCGCTCAACGGGCGGTATATCTATCTCATTTGCAGAGCGTTGTGCCTCTTGTAGTAGCTCGTTATTATCCATGCGTAATACTCTTTTAAATTTACACACCAAATCGGATGATCTTTTTTTTCTCAGATGATATCAGGTCCCAGAATCGGAATCTTAATTGGGTTCGGTTTGACACTCTTTTGGCGAACTTTCCCTTAAAAATATAATATTGCAATGTTTTTCAAGGAATGGCTATTCTATGGTGGGATTTCATTGGTTGGCACATAGATCATCAAGTGTGATGGCCCCTTCCTCCTGCCGTAAAGGCTTAATCTCACGGTGCCAAGCACATGAATTAATTAAAGCGTCAATTAACGCCCCTTTGGAGCTTATATTCCTCAAATACCAATTTTAAGTCACTACTGTTTGGTGGTGAACTTCCACCTTGGTTTGTAGGGCCGCCTATCTAAACGACTTCCGATCTATGGGTTATCACGGCACCCTGTTGAATAGCACAACAACACGCCGATTTAAAAACTCTACCCGCATTTGGGTGTCAACCACAGCCAACACGATAATCCCCGAAGTGCTGCATTAACCACGGGGGTATATATGTATATATACATATTTATAACAAATTATATACCAAATAAATATAAATATAAAATCAAATAATATGTATAAAATCAGAACTCAAACAGACAGTGATCACAAAGAGAGAAAAATATATAATAAAATTAGTACGCCCTGCAGCTTGAAACACAGAAGTAAATCATCATGTGGACAAGGGTCAGGAAGTGAAAGGTGTATGCATGTAATAGCAGATGACATTACGGCTTCTCCACCTCTGTAAGGCAGCATCTGCTGATCTAATGCTCCGTTAGATGATTGTGGAGTGGACATAGTAGTAGTCCATGAACCTTGGGTAATTGGAGGCATAGTTTGCGGGCTAGGGAACGACAAACACAAGCTCATAGCTCAAAATGAAGGTAAAATAAGAACCTGCAGTCTTGCGAAAAACACCTCAGTATTTGTATACTCCATAATTTTAGCAACGGCGACAACACAGCAGTAAGCCTGGAGCAATTGAGCTTACATTAAGCCACCCAAGACCCAAGACAATAAACGAAAATTAAAGTAACTACAAAATAAAACATATGTAAGTAATAATGATTGCGCTTTCAGCTTTTTGATAGCATTACTTTCAACAAAATAATAAAACAAAACTATTTGTACTTCGTTATAATATTTATTCAACTAAAACCTAACCAATAGCTGCGGAAACCGGCGGGTCACCGAGCGCGCTTTTTCGAGGAGGAGAAATTGTATAAATCAATAGTTTTTTTGTTGTAAAAATGGGTAAAAAGAGTACATTGGTTTTGTGCAATTGTATGTAACAGGAAGAAGGAAGCATCTCCGACCCCATAAAGTATATATTTAACAGCCGAGTCGATATACCCATGTCCGTCCGTCTGTATGAACACGCGGATCTTAGAGACTCTAAAAATATGCGCTGGCCTAGTTTTTTTTCCCTACAGTCCTTGTGCCTGCCATAAGAAAAGAGTACACTTGAAGGTCTTCTCACATTTGGGTGCAAGAGTTTATAAAGGGAAATTGGCCAATAAAACTAGAATATATTTAACAACTGGGTTCAGGGTATATCGTAGTCGACCTCCTTCGACTGCAGCTTTCCTACTTGTTTTATTTCATTTTATAATCTTAACCTTCCTTCAAAAAAATGTAATATGGTTATACAAAATATTGAACTTCAAGCTACAACAAAAATTAATTTATTGTATATTAACTGTTAACAGCCTTGCGGAAGCAGATCTGCTTCGTTTTAGTTCCAGTTTCCTTCTTTTCTGTTCTAAATTTGTTGGTTAATTATATCCAAAACTTTTGAAGTCATCCAATGCCTGAAGGACATTTATATTCGCTGGTGACCTGCTCTTCAATAGAGTAAGTTTTCATGGTATTTATTTCGCTGGGGATAATGGAGGAGCTATAAGCTCAGAAGGGGGCACAGAAGACTTTATAGGTCGCAGTGATGGTTCCCCAATTTATAATAATAATATGGTTCGAGGGCCGAAAAACTCTGGGAATAATTACACCAAAACAAAAATGAACATAAATCTAAAATAATAATAAAAAGGAGCATTTTTATTCTGTGTTAGTGTTTGTTGAAGACTTGGGGTTATGTGTGCATGCTTATTGGTTGAAACACTAGGCCATAGAGACTATACACATATTTATTGAGACCTTTGATTTCGCGCGGCGCGACCGTCTTTGCTTAGTGTAATGTAACGACTAATTATGCAAATCGTTGTTACGGGTGTCTTTACTGTGATTTGATAACTTAACGAAGAATGCAAGAGAGCTGAGAGACTCGCATACAGTTGTGTCGCTATGTACATTATGCATACAAAATTATACAGTAATCATTGTTGCTTTACCATACAATACCATTCGCGATAATAAAAACCCGCTGCCTTAAAGTAACAATACTCTTTACTTAAATACATGTGGCACCCAAGGACGAAATAAATTCTCGATGCTCGCTCCTCTAAGGCCTTTCGTTAGGCGGTCTGCCGGCAACTGCTCTGTTTCCATATGCACTTCAATGTGGTGGCGCACATATTTGCTTCGTACGTGAGTGATCGGAAGCTAGTAACCAGTTTTTGTGACGCAGCATCTACCAATACTGATTAGAAGAGTCTTCAGATATTATGCCTCTTTGACCGTTTCAGTCATTGCAAGTTACTCCGACACAGTACTGGACACTGATACAGTTTGTTGCTTACGTGCCTCCCAGCACACAGCTGTTCCAGGCAGTATGAACGCCTGCCCTGAATTAGAGCGTCTATCGCTTTGATTCGCTCCACTCCATAGCCACTAACTTTACGGTCAGCTGGTCGTTCTACGAGGTCCCACGATCTTGGATTGCCTTAGTCCAATCGTCTGCTTCTTTAGAATTTTTAGTTTCTTACAATGCAGACGAATCACCTACGCATTCAAAAGCCATTTCGCAATCCTCAGTGATGTCACTTGTGCTTAGGCGACTTCCGCCTTATCACTGCTGCTCCTGCTGCCTCTGACCTCTTGGTACTATTTCCGTGTCCTTCCGCGCTGACGAGTCCGAATGGTTTTTGGACCATGACGCAATGCCCTCATTGCCATAGAACTCTTCAAATTTCGTCTGGAGCCCTGGAGTAATCAAGAATTTGACATCCTTATAAAAGATTACCTTGCACCTTTCCGGCAAATATAAGCAATACGCTTTCGAGCTCGTTGCACTCTTCAGATCTGTAATCGAATTTCCCATGACACATTTTTCTGTTGCGAATGAAGCAAGCTGTGATTGCAGCTTCTGCCCTAAACATTGGAGGCTTACCCACTTTTTCCATCATGCACCTGGCATGGGGCACTAAGCCTGTGCCTGATGCCATGGCTCATCAAACTCCTTGATTCAATATACGGTTTCGTTGTTCGATTGTAATGCATTTATTTTCCTCCCGGTGAACTTTCCAGTTCTGTTATTATTCTGTTATTGCTTGAACACTTTAAATACCTCGGACTTTTGTTTTAGGAAATATATCTCGCAATATCTTGACTGATCATCGATAAAGGTTGCATAATATCTGTAACCAACCATGTACTCTTTCCTCATTGGACCGCACACGCGGCTGTGCATAATTTTGAGGAAATCAGTCGTTCTCATATCGGTTATAGCACTTACTCCACTGAACTGGATCGTTTTATTGATAGCCTATGATGGTCTATGCACCACATACCAACTTTATTCACTTAGAAATTTGTTTGGCAAGCGAGCGTAGCTTCTTCATCACTTTTTTCACTCTGTCTTTGGATCTTCGCCTCTGCCTTTTCCCTTGCTATGACAGGTGCGCGCCATATGCCCCGTTTTACTGCAGGTGCAACATTATCTGGTGTTTCGCATTCTAGGCAGTCAGTGAACATTACGTTGTACCACTAAGCTGACAAAACATAGAGGAGTCAAATCGACAAACACAGTGCATTATGGTTTTTCTCAGGGCCTAGGTCCCAGCAGAGCCCATGATGCGACGCGTCGAAAATTTTGTAGAGTTCACGTGTCGAGCAGCGAACTTAGGTCAATATTTCATTGACTTCACTGCGACAACATCACTGATAAACGAAAAACCCAGACTTTTTTAAGCATGCGTGCGTGGGTGCGAAAAGGTACGCACCTTTTCTGGTACACCCTAATGGGTTATGAATGAACAAAACCCTTGAATGTGCGCGAAAATACTAGCAACACTCTATCCTTGTCTTTTTGTGTGCGAGCTGGCAATCGATTTTCAATTTTTAAGTTTTTGGGCCTGATGTGTAACCTTTTATAAAGTGAGGTGGTTACACTGTCACCAATTTTGTAACCAGTGCCCGAAAAATGTATGGTAAAAACTAAAACAGGGTATCATTGTCTCGACATTAAAAAATTCTTTGTTTCTCGACGGGCACACATATACATACAAATTTTGGAATCAACGGGATCGTGTCACAGTGCGCAGACGGCTGATCGGCTATTTCACATGTCGAGACAATGATACCACTTTTAAGATTTCCATTAGATAATGTTGCCAATGTAGACTGGAAAAAAAAGAAAAGATAAAAGAATTTTAGTAGATCTGAAATAGATTTTATTAGATTTACTTCCCATGAGATTAACTTTTGTTCAAATTTGTGACTGTCGACAATTTAACTTTTTATTTCATAATTCATGTGATAGAATCTACTTAAATATTTGTAAAGCTAAAATTGCCATTTGCACATCTGTCTTCAAACGACATTGTAAGGAAGATCCTCACGAGCTCCGGGAGGAGAAGGAATGGAAGGCGCTCAAAAAGCGACTCTTGTCAGAACCAGAATTTTTATCATACTACTGGGTATAGCCTCGGATATTATGTCTATTAGCCTGGTCATGTTGTGATAGGCAGGGAGATAGATAGTCACGACACCCTTTGATCCCTTCATCAGCAACATCTCCACCCGCGAGACGACCAATGAGATATCAATGATATCCCTGTCCATGAATTACTCCATTCCATAGGCATCTTGCAGATGGCAGAGCATCTCTGGCGTCATGTAACCGGATATTTTGAGTACATCCTCCAGGGAAGGAAGGTGCACACATTGCAGCTGCGTCCCTCCACACCAATAATGGGCGCATTGCCAAAGGGTTGGAAGAGCGGCCCCAAATCCATGGTGGCCAACATTAATATCAATGTGACTGACTTGTTGCGCTGCAGCTCCAGTTTGCTGGCCAGCAATAGAACATCCGTAGAGGTCGCGATCGTGCACCTCATCGATGACCAGATGCGTGGTGCTGCCAAAGAAATCCAGCTTATTTATGACCAGGTGCGCAACAATCAGCCACTGATGGTAAACGACAACACCGTGTTATTGCTGCATTAGTTCTCCATGCAAGCCTCTCATTGGGCTCTTTGGCAATGCGCCTGGACACATTGATCGCTGCAATGCGAGGCGGCTGGCTAACCACAATGCAGATCGGCTGATTCTTTGCGGCGGCATTCTCCACCAGATATTGCAGCAACTGGGTGGATTAACCCGAGCCCGTCGCCCCATTCACGATGATCGAAGATTATGTCAAGCTTCATGAAAATGGGCAAGTCGCCTCGCTCGGCGTTCAGGCTGGGATTTGTGCCGCGTGGGTGTGGCAGTATGCGGTGCGTGCCCAGTAGCCCGCCACTTTGGACAACCGGGCCATGACGTTGCTGCATCGCCAGCGGCTTCGCTCCAGATTTTTGGCAGCGTAGTTTAGGATCGAGTTGGACTGAGCGGAGAAAAGCAGCCTGATTTGCTGGCGACGCAACATGCTCGAAGCGACCGAGAGTTAAGATTCTGATGCCGCCTCTGCTTCGATGGCGCGTCCTCTATGCGTGAATGCGGGCAAACAGATGAATCTCCTTCCGTTGCAAATCGCAGAAGCCGTCCAGTACCCTTGTCTCTTCGTCATTATTCAGAAAATAAACATAATTTTATGCAGCTGTTGCAGCTCATCAACTGAAACTTTGATCGGCTCGGACTTTTTGGATTTTTTCTTTAATTCTAACTTGGATGATTTGTATTTCAATGTCGCATTTATAACTTCCACAGGAACAATTTCATTGTTCTTGTTCTTCTTGCGACGATTTTTAACAGACTTGGACTTGCTTGGCTTGGTAATGTCACTGTGTTCAGTACTTCGAAATATTGTTGCATTTTCCTTTCCTCAAAATACGAAACAATTTGTTTTTTTGTGTACGCCTGGGACCACTGAAAATTATAGCAGTAATTTTGTTAATCGCGTGCAGTCAAGATTAATTTATATCGATTATTGGTCTCATTGCCTTAAAATATCGCAAGGACATTCAATACACAGCTGCGAGTGGAGAGCTTTCTGAAAGCTTAACATCAAATTGAGTAATTAATAATTTCTAATAACGATTAATGATAACGACATGGGCTATTTATATTTAATCGTGCAATATATTCATGATTCAATAATATTTTGGTAAACAAATAAAATCTGCAATTATTTCTCTTAGTAAGCCGCTTTCCATCTTTGCAATTTAAATTAAACCGCCATTGACTTTGCACATTTACACATACAAATGTATATATAAAAAAAAAAACCTATTCGATTTTACGCTATTTTGTACAATTTCGTGAATTTGCCATTTCTGATTAATTTCATCTGCTGTCTTGTTGCGGCGGTGTCAATGGTATCGATAGTTGGAGCTGCGAACAGTCGACAAGGTGGCAGCCCCTCAGGCTTGAACCTTCAGAGAGTAGAAAGAGAGACTCCAATTATAGAGAGAGGGGGCTCGCGCGCTCAACAGACGGGGACAGCGTAATAGAAAATTATCCGAGTTGGGGTTAGAAAGGAATAAAAAGGCCAATGATCGACTTATATAGAGGTCGATCGAATGCCCGTTGGAGAGTTCTGGTTATGTGTGCAGGCTTAGTGGTTGAAACAGTGGGCCCATTACCATTAAAACGAGTAGACGAGCAGTGTTTGATTGAAACTATACACAAATATATGTTTACTGATACCTTTGATTTCGCGACTGTCTTTGCTTAATGTAATGTATATATGTTAATAGATGTACAGCAATTTGGCAAAAGACAAAAAAAGTTGAAGGTTAATAAGTAAAAGTAATCAATAAAGTTAAAAATAAAATTCATAAACTGGACAAACTCTTGGGTTTTGCACATTGACAAGCGGAGCTAAAAGCAAAAGTGAGGGAGAGAGAATTTGAGGAACGAGGCTCCTCGGGCGTTAGCTTGAAAATCGCGTACTCCGCTCCGGATGCAACTGCCAATTTTGCTAAGTCTTACAAATTTTTAATGGCGCTCTTACAAAATTCGTACAGAGCATTCGCCCCGTTCAAGCAACTAACGTAAAACATAATGAGAACTTTTTGAAGAGAATATTATTGCACTATGATTTAAATTACCCAGTTTCTAAAATTGATGGCGTTTTTAAGAAATACATTGAGAAAAAAACCTAAATGGAACCAACTAAAATAAAAAATTTTTTTTTTTTAAGAATTCTTCTAATTAATGTTTGGAAAAAATTATTTTGTGCTTACAAACATTTACCAATCAACCTTAATTAAAATGTTACACATGTATTTTTAAACGCCCGTTTTAAGTTAAAATTACCTGGTCTCCGAATTTGTGGGATGGTTCGTATGGGACTGAGCTGAGGCTTCCAAGCGGGTCGCCGGTTCAGGAACGGTGGCAAATGTTGTCCGCCTGTTCTTATTAGCCTCAACGGACACAGCACCATATCAGCTGCGACGTACTTTAAGTGCGGCAGTTGACAGTAAAGAAGTAGCAATGTGCGCCTTCCTAGATATAGACGGCGGCTTTGACAACACATCCGATAGTGCGATCAGGGACCACTAGAAGGTGGATTCCCTCACTGGTAGGGTTCAGACAGGCCAAGGTATCAGCGCATGACAGCATTATAACAGTCTTAACTACCAAACGCTGTCCCCAAGGAGCAGTACTGTCTCCGCTACTCTGGAGCCTATAGTAGACGAACTACTTTGCAGGCTGGCCAACAGGAGTACTCAATGTCAGGGATATGCCGATGATATTCTTATCATAGCACGAGGCAAATTTGAAGAGTCACTATGTGACGTATGTAGTTTAGTTAGGACTGAACATAACGAGTGACTGGAGTGTGGAGGCTGGACTCAACCTAAACCCTACAAAAACAGCCATCGTCCCCATTACTAGAAGATATAAATTACAGAGAATGATATATATATATATATATATATACATATGGCTCTCTGGAAGCATATTAGAAACAAGTAAGGAGGTTAAATATCTCGGAGTCATATTTGCCAGTAGTTTAACCTTTGGCACCCATGTACAAGATACGATATGGAAGTGCTCCATAGCGCTTTATACATGATGTATCATGGGGTACCTCACCAAAGACAATGAGATGGCTATATCCAATGGTAGGAAGACCCGTGCTAACCTACGGATTGGTAGCATGGAGGATAGATCGCGACTAACCACCCTGCAAAGACAGCTGCAAAAGCTGTAGAAGCCAGCATATATATGACAGGACCAATGCGCAGCTGTCCAAAAATGGCCTTGGAAGCCTTAATGGAACTCAGGCCACTCCATCACACCATAAGCATAGGGACGAAATGGCAACCGAATACTCATTCGAGCGAAATTTCAAAGTTCATTTGAAAAGCAAGAGGGAATAGACAACGTTATATGAAGTCCACCCTATGAAACCGCACACCATAAAATGGTACACCGACGGATCTCTCACCACGCAGGGCACAGCCCTTAGAGTGGTGGGCCCTCGGATATCCCAGCGTGAGTCCCTGGGGACGCATACCAGCATATTTCAAGCTGAGGCATGTGCGATGTGCGGAGTTCAACCTGAAGCGAAACTATCGGAATACGGATATATCCAACATATTCTATTGTCCAGCAGCAATAAACGCTATAACCTTAAAAGTCGTCCATGAAGTCCAAGCTTGACCAACTCGGGACACACAATTGGCTTACTGTAAGATGGGTCCCGGGCCACAGGGTCATAGCGGTGAGCGAAGCTACTGAGAGAGGCCTCTGACAGGTCCAGAGACGTATTGTGGCATAGGAAGGCACACAATACGGCTGCAACTTTGAAACGAAGAAATACAGGCGGAAACGGAGCTGGTCGAAGGACTCAGAAGTCAGAAGTCAATCAAAAACGATTTAAGCATATAATTTCCATGGGGAAGAACAGGCTAACTAAACTAGGTATTTACAGCAGCGAACGTTTTGCATATTAAAGAATTGATATAGATTACAGATCATTGTCGAGTCGTGTGCAGAAGGTGTGCCTTAAACAACACCTTGACCACACCGGCGTCCTGGCTATCTACGTATGCTTGGTTTCCTATCTCTTTTCTCCTTAAGTTAAATTTAACTCCTTTCACTTCATATTTTCATTTGCATTTTTGTTCGTTTTGTCGTTTTGAATTCGTATTGACCAGAATGCTCTACCCCTTTAACTATTACCAATAAGGACTTTTAGAGACGCTATAAATAAAATGCACTTTGTGTGCTGAGAACAGAGCTAGTTCGTTGACGGGATCCAAGCGTTTAATCCAATCCAATCATCCAATTTTTTCAAGCATTTTTTAAAAAATTGCTAGAACTTTACAATTTTGCTGTTCTGTGAGATCACAGAGGTGTTCTACGCAGTCTGGGGCTGTCGGGGGATGTTTCGAATGGATTCGATCTAGTTTTCTTTTATAAATTTTCCAGTTATCATCTAATTTAAGAAGTAGACCGGTTTTGGGTGTCTTCAAAAAGGATCAAACTCAATATACCTTTTATCAAAAAATGGGGGAACTCCTGGACTATCTACCCTTTTAACTGATTGCTGATGATATGTGAAACAAAAATCAGGTCTATGATATCTTTATGGTTGTTAATAATAAAAGTGGAATCATTTCCCGTATTGCAGATCAAAAGATTAGTATTTAGGGTGAAGGTAAAGCTTGACTCACCCCTCAAATTCGTATTACTGCTGCCCTATGATTAGGCCAATTTTGCGATCTTCGCATTTCGCAAGGAGAGATTTAATGCTTTCGTCTAGTGATAATCCAAAAGTCGAGAGTATATGTATTGGAGCTGGCTTTAGCTCCAGGCTTACTGCGGTGTTGTTGGCGTTGCTAAAATGATGCAGCAGAACAATACAAAAGTGTTTTTCCGTGATAATGCAGGTTCCCATGTTTAGAAAGAGCTCTCTTCCGACTGTCCATGGTCCTTGGACTAGTACAATATCGACCCCGCCACCACCCAGGAGGAGCATGAGGACAGCCGACACTGCCTTACAATGGTGGAGCCTTATCTTCAGAAGTCGTAACGATATCTGGGGCATCACCCCACCACCCGTTGCTCCACCTCCTCATCGAAAAGCGAGAAATCTCCTTCATCGATCTCTCGACAAATAGCCTCCTGCTTTCTAAATTTATTCGAGTATTGAAAAAACCATAACAAGGCAAATAAAGTGAAATACGTATAAGCCAATCTCTATTCTTTATTCTTGGTTAGCAACTCATCAAACCTTATTTAAGGAGCAATAGTTTCAACAAAGTCCAATATTTGCATGTTCATAATAAGTTAAGTTAAGGTATACATAGCCAACCCTGCCTCTGAAAATTAACAATGCAGTCAGATATGACACGTTTGAAGGACTTCATATAGCCACCGCTGAGGAGCATGACGACATTTTGGCCTCGTGACCCACTGAGTAGACGAATGCATTGAACATGTCCAGGATGTACACAGAGTATTCATCAAATTACGCTCATGACCATGGCCCTGATGGGCATCCAGATACACGATCATTACGTTGCGCATATTGAAATCATCAGTCCCTATATCTACAATATAGGAACTATTATTATCGCTAATACAATGCGTTTAATGAGGTTGCGATACAATGTAATAAATCGATTATTGTCGATGCAACTGTCTGCAAGCGCCAACAGATGCATTTGAATATTGTTTTTCCACTGTTAAGAAGCATTTTCGCTTCTGTAATACACTGTACGTTTATTGAGGCTCTGCAAGAAACGATAGTTGTTTCTCAAAGGCTTGCCACGGTCGTCTGCCAACAACCAAAGGTTTTGTAACTATAATATTTTTTTTTTGTAAGCGATATATATATTTATTTCCAAAGCAATTGCAGCTTACGTGTTTTTTTAATACTTCTACAGGCTTGGGGAACACATACCAGTTGACGACCTCTGCGCATGGTGGTGCTGTCAGTGATCCTAAAATGTAAAGTGCAATTACGGTATAAATTTGGGAGCTCGATAGGACATGCAAACCTTTGTAGGTAAAAAATTCGTTGAATTTTATGCCAGCTAAAATATCACTTAATGAAAATGTTCCTTCAATTGTTGAAGTTTTATTGAAATTCCTGACGAAACACGATTTATTACAGACTTCGTTGAGGACCCGCGGCGTTACAGTAGGACACTAAATAAAATAAATAAATTTATATTAATATAATATATAAATATTTAATTAATTAATATTTATATATGTTGTCTTATTATTTTAATATATACAGACCATAATTTTATTTTTTAATGTTTACTTTTATTTTTATTCTATTTAGTCAACTTATATTTAATATCACCATATTTGTGGTTTATTTTTATAATCTAAATACAAAATAAATAAATAAGAATATAAAAAAATGCTAAAAACAAAATACAGAAACCAAATAAAATACAAAAGCCTAATTTAACCAAACTGAATTAAATAAGGAAAAGTGAGTTACATTTCCATAAAGCAAAATAAAAATTCTATAAGGTCAAGTTCGATTATACTGCATAAAGCATTATATGTGTATTCCTTTTTTCATTAGCCATTATATCATAATTGTTAAGAAAAGAAAAAAAAAACCAATTACATGAACAGTATTTAAAAACACGACGGTCGGTAGAGACATTGAAAAGCTTGGTGAAAAGGTCGTAAAAATTCTTTCGACCAACACTTGATGAGGCCGAGTATAGTCTGGTCTCCATTAATTATAGTGATATCAATTGTGGTACCAAGAAGAACTCCAAGGCGTTTGACTGTTTACAATGTTCTGAAAGCGACCAATTAGTTCTAAGAAGATGTAACCAAAAGTATTATTGACTCGACAAGTGAACGAAATAGTTGTTAACTGCTCGAGCGGAATCTAAGACTTATACCAACTTGGGACTCTACTGATGGTAGATAGTGCCGGAAGGTGGGAGTGGGTTGTTGCTACCATTCTTGAACTTCTTAACTATCTTAATTTAATTTACTTAGATTCCTTTTTATTGGAGTCTAACTCCGAAGCAAGATATTCAAACAAAATGATAAAACGACCAAGAGAAAGTTTTGTCGTTAAAATTAACTCAAATACAACCATTTTACAAATAAATTTTTACTAAATTTCACAGGTTTATTCATAAATTCCTTTATTTAGATATCACTATTACGAAAAAAATTAATATTATAATAATAATTCTGACTAATTTTAATTCAATTGAGTTGCTTCAAATAATTGATGAACTTTTTTTAATTCTACTTTAAATTACAACGTTCCAAATATTTAAATTTTTTTGAGTTTATCCTAAGCTAATCGGGGTTAGTGCAATTCATTTTAATGTAGTATAGTTTTTCGTAGGTCAAGTATGTTTAATAGTTACGGGTATTACGGATTTCTTTTATTTTATTGCATACTTTTTCTTAGGTGGGGTATGTTTCTCAAGTGTGGGTGATACGAATTTTTATATTGCATACTTTAAGGCAGCGTCAAATTAACCTACAACCAACGCAACCAAAAAGCGGCAAGTGTGTAAAGTGTTTATATAGTTTAGATAGTTTTAGATAGTTTTATGGTGTTAATGAAAAGGTTAGTTTCCTTTAATATATCCATGTGAATATATTTAAATATATATGCATATACATTTTTCTTGTTTTCGATCTTTTTATTTAGTTAGGGCATTATCGCTTTATATATTATTAAGAAATATATAAAAGAATTTGAAAAGATAAAATGATTTCGTTCAGAAATTATATTATATTATTATTAATTTTTTTACTGCATAATTAAAGACGGTAAATGTGGGTGTATATTTCGCAATTTGCCATTGGGACGATCGGTGAAAACCTAACAGCCAGATTTGGTTAGAGAAGCTCGTCCAAGTGCTTTTTTTAGGCGTGGGCTTGCTGAATAGACATGCTGCCTTGAAGGCACATTCACATGCTATTGCTAGTAACACTCTTCAAAAATCCGGGGAAAAAAATTTTGGACCACGGCCACGTTCCCACCAAAAACGATAAAAGCCTATATCTCCCACACTTTAAGAGTTCAGTTACCAAAGCTGGAAGGTTTTCAAAATCCGATATCTCCCACAATTTAAGAGCTACAGTTACCAAACTTCGAAGCAAGGTAACTAGCTTATAACTGCCGCAGTTTGAAGGGCAAACTTTGACAGAATTTCTTCGCTCCCCGTGTTCCTTGCTACCTGTTATCAAATGACATTACTTATGGTATCAAAGTATTTCGTTCTGTCTTGTTATAAGTTTTAGTTATTGCCTTTAGTTATTCACGTTTTAGCGGAAATTGGCTTAACATATTTTATATTTCAACTTAACAAAAAAAATGTTTTCCAGTCTACGTGATTTAAAAAAATAAACTTGGGTTAGGCATTGCACTGCACTGCCACACTTTGATGATGAGGAGGGATGCTGTATGCGTGAGTTATTTTAAGTTTTATTATATTTATTTGTTTACATTATTTATGGCAATGTAGATTAGGAAGTTTATAGCCGGGATTTGGCCGACTCCTGTTGACTGCAGTTCGAGACTGAACAAAAGTTATATGTGAGTGTTTTTTTTTTGTTGTTGTGGAGTTTTTGTTTCAACAAATGTTTATTCATTAATTTTTTGGAGTTTACTTGGGCCTATTTAATTCCCGACCACGTTTGTTTTATTTCCAATGCCTCACTGAGGCTTAGAATCCGATCGAATTGAAGAACAAAATATTTGCACCACAAGCCACATAAATTTTATTATTTTGTTCTGAGTCTTTTTCTTACGGTTTTAAAAATGTTTGCCACCAGAGGTGTGCAATTAGACAGTCGACTTTTAAAGAGAGCCCATATGGGGCCTAAAAAGGTAAGCTGAGCAAAGCTATTGCTTTCAGAAACTATCCGAGTATCATAGCCTTCATCTTCAGCTGTGCTAAATTGCCGCTGCGCTTGTGAAAGCTGAGTACCGTAAGGTGTGCAAGGGTTATTTACTCTTTGAAACATATGCACAAGGCGAATGCAATCGATAAGAAAAATTGCCTATCCTTACATCTACTACTTCTAATCTACTCCTATATCATAAAGTTCTTTTACATCGCATCAAAAGACTGCGGTGTAAACAAAACAGTCAAAAAAATGCGAGCACCGACCATTGCAAAGACAGGCTTACCTCAACAATATTGACCATTATTGCCAGTACAACAAAGCCATCCGGGGAACTCAGGGCATCCTCTTTGAGAGCGTATGCCATATTTTGATGAAGAATATGTAGTTCGGCATCATATCGCGTGCAGTTTATCGAATGTTCAGATCCCTTCGTCACTGGCGAACCCCAATGAAGATGAAGCTGCACAGCCTTGTAGACACCTTTGAGTTTACATCCGCAAACAGCTGGTTGACTACAGTCTTCTGCGCAGGGTATTGGCATCTTCAGCGTATGCCCATTGTTGGTTAGCTTTAGGGGACGGGTCAAGGACTTATTGTAGTTAATGAAGATTAGCTCTGGCGCCGTTGACCTCACCGCCTAATATTTATAAGACTTATGCAATTTATAGAAGGTAACTATTCTGCGGAACACTTACTTTGGCTGTAGCTAGAGAAACGGGCGATTGTTGTCTGCCAGCGCTTACATTCCAATCCTTTCCGTTTTGATCATAGTTAAAATGGCTTAACCTTGAAAAATTTCGAATTACACAATTCATTTCAAAATCCGTAGCGACTTATCTGAACGAATACGTATGTCGCTTGAATTGTGTTCTGCTAAGTAACTAAAAAATAAAAATATGTGAAACTGAATTTCCATTTTTTAGCTTCATATGTCAAGTTTAATTGGTTGGTATTTATTGTTTTTGTGTTTTCTTCTTCTTTTTTGTCAATCGAAGTAGTCGATTTTTATATTTATTCAGTGAAATTCTATCAGAGTTTTAAATTTATCTCAGAGTTCTCTGGAAAATTGGCCTTCCATTTATATCCTGCAGAGTACGGTAGTTGTTTATCAAAGGAAGACTGCGTTCGTCTTGCAAATCCCAAAATTTGGCGATCTGTCGCCTAGGTAGTCTCACAGAATCCGAGAACACAGTCCAAGTAACAGATTCGGCACAGTCAGGCGTAGTCAGTGAGCCTATATTACAATACATATATAAGTATACATAAATATATATGTATGTGCAAAATTTTTGTGAAATGCATACCGTTATATGAATAAAACCTTCCGGTTGAAATGTCTCCCAACAGATCGTTCGCCGTTAGTCGCCCAGCTATCGTCGTGGTAGATTGGTATTGAATAACTTGAGGCAATCGATCTAAGATTCGGTTAAGACCAAAGTGCGTCGAGACCATTGAAGGTACGGCCTGAAACATGACACCCAAAACGGCAAGACCATCCGAATGCAAACTAGCTTCGGGTACAGTGGCATAGCGAACATTCTTATGAACAATGTGCATTTCGACGTCGAAGCGTTGACCATTGATGAGATGCTCGGATCCAGGACTGTTCGCCGAGCCCCAATGGAAGTGCACGCTCTGCGCTTCAAAGGTGCCTGGCAACAGGCCGCCCTCGATGGAAGCACGCTGTCCATTATTTGTGGGCGGCAAATCAATGTTCGCTGAAGTACACATTAATACTATAATTAAGGCACTGATAAAACAAAATTACTGCACACCTGTATGTCCATTATTTCTCATTATCAGCGGTGACTGCAAGGCCCGATTGTAGTTCGAGAAACGAATGCGCGGTATGGACTTGCAAATAGCCTGCGAAAAGATAACCTTGCTAAAAAAAAGGGCAATTTTTGTGTAGGCTTATGCTACTCACAGTATTGTCCGCCAATCTAATTGGAGATTGACTTTGTCCAGTTGCACATAGTCCCTCCCAATCGTTGCCTTGTTGGTCGTAGTTGTATTGTCCACTCGCCTGCTTGGCTGCCAACAATAAGAACTGCAGCAAGACTACCAGTCCCAGGCGGCTTAAGAGACACATTTTCTGTGTTGATGCGTATGTAGAAGTTACAGCTAATATCGACGATAAGCACTGAATACCGCTTGCAACAAGACTGCAATAATTGTGCAATGGGCGCAGCATTTATAGGCGCAGAGACTGCTTGACGAAAGCTTCTTCAACGATAAGAACGCCATTTCTTGCTCAGATCTTGTCAAGCCTGGTTGTAAATTTGCATAGAGATTGTAACGTGTTCGACACGTTTGGGGTTTGCCTCAATTATTTCACCTGATAGTTGTGCATCAAACTTCTTTCCAATAAAAGAACTGTTAAATCTGGTTTCAGCTGAGTGCACTTGGAAAAAGTTTTCCTTCAATTGGTTTGGCCATTATTTATAAATTTATTTATGTGTATATATATTTGGTTAATAATATATTTATTATTAAAAGTAATTTAATTTTGTATGTATGTACATATTCCCAGCCTAAAATAAACGATGTTAATCAATAAAACAAAATAATCATTAGCTGTGCAAAAATGTATTCGGCCATGGAAATGCGTCTCTGCTGGTACCAATTTGAGCAGCTATTTAAAAAATTCGTATGCATTTTGAAATACATTTTTACACAAATCTTTTAGAATACAATAACGGTTTCTTCCATTTTTCCATGTTTAAGATCGAGTTCTTCAATATCTCGTCTCCTCTGATCACTTTCTCCCTTAAAGGAATCGGCTGTGAGCATTTAAGTTTTCCAGCTCTTATTATAGGTAATAAGTGACTAATACATATATAAATATATATTTGTATACATATATATACCAATATGAATAATTTTGTTTTTAGCTTGGTTTAGCACAATTAAATAAAAGACTGGCACTATAGAAGACCAAACCACAGCTGCTTAATTCAATTTCGCATTCATTGTGCTCTGCACTGAATGTTATTTTCTGCATTCACTCATTCACTCCGTTTTGCACGCGCATTCATTCAGTGGAATTTGGTTTGAATACGCTCTGGTTCGGTCTGCTTATTTGATTGTACTCAAAACAAAACTGTATTGCGGCTCCAGTTTGAATACAACTGTGCAGACCCAATGACGTAAGCGATAATTAAATGATACGTTAAATGCTTGAGTTTGAAAATACTCCGAAGGGGTCTATGATCTTTTACGAGATCTCATTTTCATTAAAACTCTATTGTCACGTACATCCTTGAAACAGTAAAGTAACAGTAAGTATATATAATTTCCCATTTTCTTTTAGTTATTGAAAATTTAAATTTCCAAAATTTGTTCCAAGTGATCTCGATCGTCCTAACGGAATATTTTGTCAACATTTCAGCATTCTGCCCAATGATATTTATTTATTTATTTGTTTTTTTATTTTATGAATAATTAAATTTTTATTAAATATTAAAAAAAATGAAAAATAAATCTGAAGGTATTCAATAGTGGAATAGTGGCTTAGCATTTATTATAAGGATTGATTAAGCCCAGAAAAAGTCCAATCAGACAAAATATGGTTGAAGATTAGAAGCTTAGTAATAAGATAAATAAAAAGCTAAGAGAAAGAGAAAAGGAAAGAGAGAGATAAAATGAAGAAGGGGGGAATTGCTGAACCTTTATTATTATTATTATTATTATTATTATTATTATTATTGCTGCCCTAATAACATATATTTGTAGCACACGTGATGTTCAAAATCACTGGAACTATAGTTGTATATAGTAATAGGTTTTTCGCATTATGTTTAATTTCAGTGGATGAAGCTGATGGTCAATACAATCCATACTAAAGAGAAGTTTTAATATTAGATTGTATTTATGGCAAATATTAATAGTGAAGAGCCGGTGAAAATCGGTTTACTTATTGAAAACTGTAAGAATTAAAATGAAGAATTTAAATGAATTGATTTAAATTTAAAAAGAACAGTTAAGCTGAAATTTAAAATGAAAAAATAATATAAAATAGTTGGGTGTATTAAGGATTAGGATGCCGATTAAAGTGCAATTTGGCCAAAATTGTTAATGATTTGCATTTCTCATCAGAAAGAACATAATAATGTAATTAAAATGGTAATTAATCTATATTATCTATATTATCTATATATCCGATCACATTTGTGATTACAGAGTAGTTCATTTTCACATTATAGATGCACAACTTTAAGTTTTTGTCTCGTCGATAAATCAAATGAAATATTATATAGACTATCTTAGGCAAGATACCGTTATGGTATATTTTCAATGTTCCTAAACAAAACCCATTATCAAAATGAATGCTATTTTAAATACATGAGTTATTTGTATCTCTATTTTTTTTAGCTAAGACAGAGAAATTTAATCGAAACATGGAATTTTAATATTGTTTTGCCAAGAACCAGTCATGAGCAGAAAAGTACATCATACGATAGAAAAAATAATTTATTGTATGAAAATCACTTTTCTTTACCAAGATTTGTACTCGTAAAGTTTTGACATAAATTATTAACATCAGTTTACTTATATAGCTAAACTATACACTATAACGTAAAGCAATATCGAACAAACTCACCAGCTACGAGTGCTAAAATGTTTTTTTCATTTCATTGTCGGACTACCATATTATGCATGATCTATTTTGTCTGCAATTTTTGTTCTCCATATGGCGATATGTTCCGGTATTCAGTTCAGTTCGGAGAAAACTGTTTCAGTTTAGGAGAAAACTATATGTGTACCTGTGGTACTTGATGACATGAATTCTATATTTGAAGTCTCTAGCTGTTAATGTCTTTGATATCCGATTGTTCCAAATCCAGAATATATATCCCTTATGGAGTATATTCGGAACGTTTTTCCTCTAAAATTTAAAATAAAATTTTTTAAATTTTATTTTGTTCCACAAATGTTAGTTATTTAAATATATATAATTATATATTTTTGGAGAATTGAAAACGCTCCAATTATATTTTTTTGAGAGTTAACTGCACCACCCGAATATTTGAGAATTGAAAATTCTATAACGGTTTTGATTAGCAAATAATAAAATTATTTATTCAAAAAGTCACGTCTTATTCGATTGGGGTACAAAATTAATCTGATCTTATTCTACTGGATTATTAGTAATGAAAGCTAGCCTTTGCTTCTTCTGCGGTGTTGTAGCTGCGTCGTTGTAGCTTTGTCGCTGCATCTTTACTTCTTTGGAAATGTGCTGACGTAGCGTAATGTGTTTAAGTTGAAACTGCGTTGCACTTATCAAATGCGTTGACGGATGTGTTTATGCTGAGACGGCGTTTGATTCTTGCGCGCTGGCTCTCTTGGATTTGTTTATGCTGATCTAGGCTTTTAATTATTGTGCGCTGGCTCCGTTGGATTTGTTTATGTTCGGCGTTTGATTCTGGGCTTTTAATTATTGTGCGCTGGCTCTGTTGAATTTGTTTATGCTGATACGGCGTTTTAATTCTTGTGCGCTGCTATTGTGGTTGTAGTGAGTGTGGACATGAGAGATCTGCGTGATCTGGATATGTCACTTCCCCATCCCTCAGAAATTGGCTTGTCCTCAAGCGTTCAGTGTAGGGTATAACTGTAAGTCGTCGTTGGCGTTTTCTATGGTTGCTTTTGCTTCTTGTTCGACGTGTGGTGTCGGTGCTGTACTATTCTTATATTTAATTATTAGTTGTTTTGGTAAATTTTTGAATTTAAACAAAGCATAGCTTATTATTACTATTGACAATACTGTCACTAATGTTAAGCTTATGATTAACAAGGTTTTGTTAGTTTTTGTATGTTCTCTTATGCAAGTTGATATTTTTATATTTAACAATTTTTGTGAATCAATATTTAATTAAATTTGTTCATATTTATTTTCTTTTTCTTTTTAAATTTAGTTTTATAAAGTGTGATTTTTCGGCCTCTATTCGTTTCTTTGAAATGTTTGCTATCTAGTTGTTTTGTAATGCTTTTTTTCCTGAATGGATTTGTTATTTTTGATTTGATAACTAGCATTTCTCTATAGTTTGCATCTACTTTGTACGTTTTTCTTTTGTCAGTTATCTTATTGATCTTTTTAATTTTATTCAACTGGGTACTGTATGCTGAATGTATACCTTTTGTTAGTGGTGGGTCCTTATATTCTTCTTCCTTATTTTTGTTTTCATATTCTTCTTCCATATTTTCGTTAACATATTTTTTTTTCTTATTTTCGTTAACATATCCTTTTTTCTTATTTTCGTTACTATATTCTTTTTTCTTATTTTCGTTTTCAAATTCTTCTTCCTTATTTTCGTTACTATATTCTTTTTTCTTATTTTCGTTTTCAAATTCTTCTTCCTTATTTTCATTTTCATATTCTTCTAGCTTATTTTCATTTTCGTATTCATTTTTCTGATTTTCGCTTTCATATTCTCTTACCCTATTTTCGTTTTCATATTCTTTTTTCTTATTTTCATTTTCATTATCTACTTTCTTATTTTCGTTTTTAAATTCTTCTTCTTTATTTTCGTTTTTGTATTCTATGTAATTTATTATAATCTTAGTTTTGTGAAATCGCTCTACATCTGATATGCCGTTCTTACTTGTTGTGTTGGCCTCTGTGGCAATTGAGACACTGCTGGTGCTGCTGACGAAGGCGCTGGACGCGGGCTCCTTAATGATGATTTCGTTGTTGATTTTTGGTTGCTGCTGTTGCTGATTGGTACCAACCTCCAGGTCATGGTCCAGCTCCAGTTCGGGAACGACTATCGTGGTCACTGGTATGGGAACAGGCAAAGTTAGGTACTTCTTGCTGGCGATGGCATCGAACAGACGATCAACGAAACGAGTCGTTTGCTCGGATAGAAACACATTCAATTGCTTGATCATGACTCTCTTGAGGTCCTTTTCCGATTTGTCTAATTTTAGTAGATGAATTACGAAGCCTGCCAAAGTCGAGGGTACAGATTTGGTGAGTGGCTTGAGCACAACGGTCAGCCAATCCTTCAGCTTAGCCCAGCTTTCCACTATCATTTTGTTGTATCGCCCCCAATGTTGTTTGCTTCTGCTTGCGTCCTCGATTTGGTAGATTTCCTTTAAGACTTCGATACTTCCCATATAGGCTCCCATTTCATCATCTTCATCATAGAAGGATCGTGGTCGGCATTTATGTCCGTGTATTCGGATCAATGTGGCTTCTGACATCATTTTGTTGTTGTGTTTTATTTCTTTTTTTCTTTGAATGTTAAAAAAAATTTTGTTATTTTTATTTTATTTATTTTTTGTTCACTTCCGTTTTGTTTATTTTTGATTTGTTTGTTATGCTTTCACAGTTATGTTGAATTATTATTATTTTTTTTTTTCTTAAATATCAGTTTCTTAAGTTTTTAAGGATCACGGGGTCCTTATGCGGATAACATTTTCGCGAAACACTAGTACGTTTCCTGTAAAGGATCACGACGTTTCACGATTTTGCTATCCTACCGGCTGCGCCAATTATATATTTTTGGAGAATTGAAAACGCTCCAATTATATTTTTTTGAGAGTTAACTGCACCACCCGAATATTTGAGAATTGAAAATTCTATAACGGTTTTGATTAGCAAATAATAAAATTATTTATTCAAAAAGTCACGTCTTATTCGATTGGGGTACAAAATTAATCTGATCTTATTCTACTGGATTATTAGTAATGAAAGCTAGCCTTTGCTTCTTCTGCGGTGTTGTAGCTGCGTCGTTGTAGCTTTGTCGCTGCATCTTTACTTCTTTGGAAATGTGCTGACGTAGCGTAATGTGTTTAAGTTGAAACTGCGTTGCACTTATCAAATGCGTTGACGGATGTGTTTATGCTGAGACGGCGTTTGATTCTTGCGCGCTGGCTCTCTTGGATTTGTTTATGCTGATCTAGGCTTTTAATTATTGTGCGCTGGCTCCGTTGGATTTGTTTATGTTCGGCGTTTGATTCTGGGCTTTTAATTATTGTGCGCTGGCTCTGTTGAATTTGTTTATGCTGATACGGCGTTTTAATTCTTGTGCGCTGCTATTGTGGTTGTAGTGAGTGTGGACATGAGAGATCTGCGTGATCTGGATATGTCACTATATATACTTTTTATTAACCACCCACAAAT
>JAWNLA010000149.1:0-28977 GCA_035041605.1 Drosophila atroscutellata | reverse complement strand
TTGCAGCGGGGCCGAAGTAATCGATAGTTGGGGCTGCCCACAACGTCCAACGAGTGGTAGCCCCAGTTTTAAAAAGAGAGTGAGAGAATGCGCGGGCTCGAAAGCTCTAGATAACCGAGGATTATCCGAGTGGGGATAATCCGGCGAACGATCGCGAATTTTGAAGGTCAGACGAAAGTCAGATTTTTGCAAGAGTGATGTAGGTCAGCAACAAGAAAAAGGCAGTCGGTAATAAGCTGCGCATAAGAAAAGACGGCAGCGGTCTGACTCTGACAATATTTTTTTTTGTATTAATATTTTTTTTGCTGTTATTTATATTTTTTTTGTTTTGCATTTATAATTTTTTTGTGACTCTTTTTTTTTGTTGTTATTATTTTTTTTTGGTATTCATCATTTTGTTTTTTTTTGTTATTTATATATATATTTTTTGCTGAATTATTTTTTTTTTGGTTACTTTTTTTTGGTTACTTTTTTTTGGATTATTTATATTTTTTTTGCTGAATTATTTTTTTGGTTACTTTTTTTTGGGGTTATTTATATTTTTTTTGCTGAATTATTTTTTTGGTTACTTTTTTTTGGGGGTTATTTATATTTTTTTTGCTGAATTATTTTTTTGGTTACTACTTTTTGGGGTTATTTATATTTTTTTTTTGCTGAATTGTTTTTTTTTGGTTACTTTTTTTTTGGGGTTATTTATATTTTTTTTGCTGAATTATTTTTTTTGGTTACTTTTTTTTTGGGGTTATTTATATTTTTTTTTGCTGAATTAATTTTTTTTTGTTCTTTAATTAATTTATATTTTTTTGTTATTATTAATTTTTTTTGTATTAATCATTTTTTTTTTGTTCTTTAATTAATCATCTTTTTTTTGTTATTATTTATATTGGTGGTGGTTTTTGGTTAAGTTTGCTTAGGATGCAAAATTAACCATTTAATGAATGAAAAAGAAATATAGTTGTTAGAATGAAACTTTAAGCGTTATAAATGGAGTGAGGGGAACTCAAAGTAGGTTAGAATAAAAATGTGATTTGAGGACAATAAGGGGGGGGGGGGGGCTAAGAATATTTAATTACCCCCCACAGGAAGGGTGGGAGCGCTACGGCAATACCACCAAAGCCGCCGTCGGAAGCCGGAATTCAAATCGTTTTGTTTTTGTGTTTTGAATTGCCACTGGCTGTTAGTCAGCTGTTGTTAGGGATGTGTAGATTTTGTGTAGTCTCGTTTATTGTGCGGTCGGCGGGCAGGGGCAAGACCCACCCCTAATTGAGCACTGGCTGGCCGGAGCTGCCCCACGCGGACAAACCGACGCGCAACAGCATAAAAAAAAAATATTATAAGCATCAATCAGCAGCAACAGTGTTGCCAGACTTTTGACTGCAATCAGCTGTTACTGAGCTGCATGCCAATATGCAGCACTGTAACAGTGGTTCATGTCACCAAAAATTGTTTTTAGCAAATAAAAAAAAATATTTAATTGGAGCTGACGGTTCCCAGCAAATCTTCCTGCCTAAATTTATATCAAAAATCTCACAGGCCTTGCTTGTCGAAGTACAAAGGTGTATGTTGTTTTGCATTCTTCAGTACAAAGGCTATACATTTGGAAGCCACCACCGACTTGACGACTGAAAGTTTTCTCGCCGCCTTTGCACGTTTTGTTCCACGACTTGGATGTCCTCAACAAATGTATTATGGCAACGGGAAAACGTTTGTCAGAGCTTTGTTGCATTCATCGCGGAATAATCGATAGCGCCTATCGAATACCGCCACAAAAAGGGAGAGAGAGTTCGCGGGCTCAGAGAGAATTTAAAATTATCCGAGTGGGTTTGAAGAAGAAAAAAAAGGGCAACGATCGAGGGACTTGGAGGTCGAACAAATGTCAGAGAAGAGTCTGGACTAAGCTGCAAAGAAATAAAGACGGCAGTGTTCTGACTCTGATTTTTTTTGTCATTATTTTTTTGGTATTCATTATTTTTTTTTTGTTACCTTTTTTTTTGTTATTTATATATATTTTTTTTGTTTGCTGAATCTTTTTTTTGGTTATTTTTTTTGTTACTTTTTTTTGTTATTTATACATATTTTTTTTGTTATTTATATATTTTTTTTGGTTGCTGAATCTTTTTTTTTTGGTTATAAATTTTTTTTTGTTATTTTTTTTTGCGGTTATTTATATATATATATATATATTTTTTTTTGTGAGTAGATCCACTCACGACTGTCCCTGGAGCTTAATAGGGTAGGATAGGGATTGAGGGTTAATTTTTTTTCTTTTTTTTTGATACCTTGTTTGTGTTCGGCAAGCCTCCCAGTTCACTCGGAGATTGAATGGCCATAAACAAATAATATTTATATAGGCAAATTTTTTTTTGACTATATAATATATAATAAACTTATAATGAATGTAATTAAAATATAGAAAGTAAAAAAAATGAATTGTGAGTAGATTTGTTTGAAGGGGAGAGTATGGAATAGGTTGATCGCCAATTCAAAAAGAGGGCGATGAACCACAAAAACCCCATTGGTTCATTGCAGGAAGGGCGGGTACGTCGTGGCCACATACACCAGGCCGGCCAACTGTTCCGTTTATTTTTGTGTGTGCATGTAGGTTGATATGTAGTGTTGTGAAGGTCGAGTTTGTTTTGAATCTGTACCGGCTATGGGCAGGTTTGAAGTTACCCCACACTGAGAAATCTGAGCTAGTCGAGGTTGCCCACTGCGAAACAATAGTCGTGTTACAGCTTCTAAGGTCCTCGATTATGATTTTCTTGAACCTACAAGAAAATGCAAACTATCCAATTACATTCAATACGAATTATCATGGCATTATTATGCGAAGCTGGAGTGAAGAGTTTCAAGACACTGTTCTGCAAATCCACAGCGTTTTTTAAATTCACGTTCGAAGACATTGAAGCTTGTCTTAATTCAGATTAAGTCATTTAAGTCAGATTTCTCCAATGGCCGACTTGTTAGCCCTCAGTCCAGGGCATATCTTTTCCGTCTGTGATCCCGAAATCGCAAAGAATGCCGCATCTATCCTAAACCTGTTAACAAACAGCTTTGTTTCCGTTGGATGGAAGAAACGAGTCAAGTGGCAATCTTCATCCCGAAATCTCCAAACCGGCAAAATGGTGATACGCCTTGGAATGTAGTATTACAAGAACTCTGAAGACCCATTCTGGTGTTCGCAACAATGTCCATGTCGTTGAAGTCCTCACAACACGAGGAGTCATCAAGGGACCAATTATTAAACTCGTTCTTTTTCTCCATGATCCTATAGGCGAAGTACAAAATCGTAGAACTTTGCCAAACTAACAGAACTCCATTAAATTAATAATTAATCCAGTGCGTATTTCTTGTCCCATTATCGTGCATTTGTTCATTTTAAATTCGTCTTCCTTATTATTAAGCTATATTCCAAGAATGGCTACTCGTACGCAGCATCCCCGCAATTTGAAAGACGGACGTGCCCGAGGAATGAATTCCTTCCTATGCCGAGTCTGTCGAGGAATTCACGCCCTCAGCAGATGTGAACTCTTCCTGATGCTAAATGCCGAGAAGCATCTCCGGGCAGTCTTGGCTAGCAACTATTGCCCAAACTGTCTTGTTCACGTGTAATCCGAGCACTCATGTCGCAGCAGCGACACTCTCGTGTTTGCAAAGGCGAAGCGTTGCTTCAAGTCTGATACAATTGAAATAAAGATTATAATGAAGTGCAAATTACCTTGTAGTATTATTTTGCTGTGCTGGTACTAAAGCTATCAAAAAGCTGAAAGCGCAAACCTATTTATTAATATCAAAATGCCTTTTGCCAAGTTTGGTCACTTCTTGACTAGCCATGGAAAAGAAAGATAAAATATTAAAAACAAATTACTGGTGTTCTACTTGGCGTTGATTAGAACATTAGATTACACCGATGGTAGGTATATATATTAACCACCAAAATTAATGTATAACCCCAATAAAATAAACAAAAGCATTTTTGTGGTCTTCTTTGCTGGATATGCTGTGCTTCCGGATGTTATTTTCCAGCAGAGCCCACAAATTCTCAATAACATTTAAATCTTGAGAATGGGCCGGTGGAATTATCATCTGGGGGCATGGGATGAGCCAGGACCGTACTATCTTGGCGTTATGCTTGGGATCGTTGCCCTGGTTGAACCGGAAAGTACGTCGGATTTCTACCTTCTCGTCACTTTGGAGTAAATTTTCTTTTAGTATGTTGAAGTACACATTCTTGTCCATTGTTGTTTCAAAAATCACACAATTCCCGAATCCTCCTGACGAGATACATACCCATGCCATGTCACTTCCTCCACCATGCTTGACTGTTGCCTTTAAGTGTTTGGGATTCAGCTCAGTATTGGATTGTCGCCACACATAATTCCGCCCGTCCGAGTCAATAATGGGGAATTTTGACTCATCCGCAAATATGACTGTGTTCCAGAACTCCAAATCCTTGTCCAAGTGGTTTTTGGCGATCGTCACCCTACTCCCTATATTTTTCACGCTTCTCGAGCATTGTAGTCCGTGGTACTCGAGCATTATAGTTATGTTTGCGCAGAAACCTGTGCACAGTTTCCACATAGCTTTTTTTCCCCATTTCATCCTGCACCTGTTGAGTCAGTTTTGGAGCCGATAGCTTGGGATTTCCCCTTATTTTCCTGGTGATCCTGCGCTACTCCTCTTCGGTGAAAATCTTGTTTGGTGCCATTCTGCCCTTGTCCTCAATCCGATTTGCGTCGACAAAGCGCCGAATGATGTTATACACAGTTGAGTTGCTCAGATTATCCATTTCAGCTATTTGAAGATGTAAATATCCGTTTTTTGGGTGTTCCAGGATGAGTTTCCGTTGTGCAATGGTAGTCTGTTTATCCATAGTCCTTGTTGGCTTATTGCACCCAAGATGCAGGATAAAATTAAACTGACTACGAAGGATTGGTCTATTTATACCGAAAATACTCAACTTTAGGTAAAAAATCCGGGTTTTATGGTACCCAGGTGTCCACAATGTACCTGATCCAAATCAAAACTAGGCTGCAGAAGAAGGCTGCGGTAGAAGTAGAAAATTTACGTTCAGGCTGCAGAAGAAGGCTGCGGTAGAAGTAGAAAATCTACGTTCAGGCTGCAGAAGAAGGCTGCGGTAGAAGTAGAAAATCTACGTTCAGGCTGCAGAAGAAGGCTGCGGTAGAAGTAGAAAATACACGAAATCGTCGTGGTAATCTTCGTCGTCGTGGGAGAAAAATTTTTTGGGGACTCGACAGTCGTCGTGGTAATCTTCGTCGTCGTGGGAGAAAATTTTTTTGGAGACTCGAAAGTCGTCGTGTTAATCGTCGTCGTCGTGGGAGAAAATTTTTTTGGAGATTCGATAGTCGTCGTGGTAATCTTCGTCGTCGTGTGAGAAAATTTTATTCCCCGGCAGGACATTAATAAGGCTGCAGAAGAAGGCTGCGGTAGAAATAGAAAATACACGATATTGTCGTGGTAATCTTCGTCGTCTTGGGAGATAAATGAAAAATGAAGAGTAAACATTTGGTCCTTCGAGACTCTCTATTGTTTTCCACCACCAGTGGTAAGAGACATAGAGTTAAACCAGCACCATAAAGTCTGATATTCAGCTACAGGTTGCAAAAATAATTTACTTTGGTCTCCCCCAACAGTGGTAAGAGGCATTGTATAAAATATTTTGTTTAAACAAATAAAAGATTGTTTAAAACAAGTAACACAGAAAAGTGTTGGGCCATTTCGAGGCCAAAAACATCGAAAGTGAAGTGAAAAGTGAAAAGGCTGCGGTAGAAGTAGAAACGACTCGACAGTCGTCGTGGGAGAAAACAACGTCCAGGCTGCGGTAGATGGGTGCGGTAGAAGTAGAAAATCTACATTAAGGCTGCAGAAGAAGGTCGTGGGAGAAAATTGTATTTCCCCGGCAGGACATTAAGTCGACTGCAGAAGAAGGGTGCGGAAGAAGTAAAAAATCTACATTAAGGCTGCAGAAGAAGGCTGCGGTAGATAATAATAATAATAATCAATAATCAAGAAATCGTCGCTGGACAAAATTCATCGCGGGAGAGCAGGATAAGTCATTGTTTAATCTAAATTTTATATATATAAACTAAACTTAAAATATATATAAGATGACAAAAATGTTTTCTGATAGGAAAGTAGACGCATTAAAGAAGCAGGCAGTTCTAATTAATAGGCTTAATGCCATAGAGCCGGATTTTCGTCTGTTCAACCCAGAGGAGGTAGAAGAAATAAAAACTAAGTTAACGTCTAATAATGGGGACTTGGTCAAAATGGGAGTAATCGACCATGATTACTTCAATGCGAAACATTTTGATCAAGGCATGCTGACAATCACTCGACTGCAGAAGAAGGCTGCGGTAGAAGTAGTAAAAGGATCATCGATAAAAAAAAGCTATTAAAAGAAGGCAGTGAAGAAGAATTTATGGATATTGTAAACCCATTGCGACAATATCTAAGGGATGTAAAGGAGGAACTAAAAAATAATAAAATCTTAACGTTGCACAGGAATAAAATTTATTTCCTTTGGGACAGAGTTTTACAAAATACGAAACAATTTGAGATCAACTCGCGTATTATGAATCAAGGTGAAGAATTAAGGTTCGATGTAGAAAACATGCTCAGTATATGTGAGCAAGGAACAAGTGGTAATGTTGTAGTTTCAGAAAAACTACCAACTATTTAAAAACTGCTTCAAGAGCAGAAGCAAGGAGCATGATGTCGCGGAAGCGCTGAGAATTATAATATAGTTTGGGAGTTACTAACCAAGCGATATGAAATCAAACCCAAAATATTTTCACAGCAATTGAATCGTCTAATTGAGTTGTCTTATCCAAATAACGACTCAGCCAGACATTTAAAATTTTTTATTGATTCCATTAATGAATCAATACACATTGTTAAGTTAAAATCGAATTTAACTGGTGAAGTAGATTGCATATTCGCACAAATAATATTAAGGTAATTTGGCAAAGAAGCGATGCAAGATTTTGAAAATCATGTCAAAAAGACAAAAGATATACAACAATTAAGCGACGTCTTAGATTACCTAGAGCAGAAACTCAGCTCGTTAAGTTCTGTACAAGAAGTAACAAGAACAACAATGATGAAACTTACTAACAATTTAAAATAATATTGTCCCATATGCAAGGGAACGGGACATAATATATTTAATTGTTTTAGGTTTAAAAATATGACTTCGGCAAATAGACTCGAAAAAGTTAAAAAGGAGCACATTTGCATAAGATGCTTAAAACAAACGATAAACAAGCGATGCAATAGCGAAGATATTTGTGATTTATGCAATAGGCAGCATAACACAATGCTTCATATAAATAGTGAAAGGACAAATTCATGTGTTACCAAAGAAAAAGCACTATTAGCTACAGCAATAATAGAAGTAAAATCTTCAAATGGAGGTTATGAAAAATTAAGAGCACTGGTTGATAATGGGTCACAATGCACGATCATTTCGGAAGAGGCACTCCAAATACTAAAGCTACCTAGAATAAAAGAAATCACTGAAATTAGGGGGTAAGTTCAGAGAGTAGCACATCCAAATATAAAGTAAAATTGGAAATAAAAACTCCCAATTTAGATAAAAGACCTTACAAATTTGAGGCAGTTGTATTGCCTAGGTTAATGAGGGTCCTACCAGTGAAATCGCTTAATATTAATCTCAAAGATTGGGATAGCTATAACTTAGCTGACTCCAAATTTAACATATCAGGCCGTATAGATATTATTATTGGTTCAGATTTATATATGCATATTCTTAAGAAAGGATTAGTAAAAATGGGTGGACTGCTAGGTCAAAATACGGACTTTGGGTGGATAGTATCTGGTGGTGCAAAGTCAGAAAGTAATAAATCAGTCGTCGCAACAGCCATTCGAAACATTGATTTAGAAAGATTTTGGGAGTTAGAAGAAGATGAGTTAGAAGACATTGAAAAAGAAATATGTGAACAAAATTGTATTCCAAACAACTGCAATACCAAAACAGTAGAAAAAACAATTAAAAATTACTTTTATATAGACGAAACAATGACAGGAGCCGACGTTATGGAAGAGGCTAAAAATCAAGTTAAGCTAGTGTTAACTGAGCTGGGAAATGCAGATATGAATTTCAGAAAATTGATATTAAACACTCCAGGCATTTTATTCCACCGGCAGGAGGTATTTGGGAGGCTGGGGTACAATCAGTAAAATACCATTTGAAACAGGTAATTGGAAACTTTCAATTGGCATTCGAAGAAATGTCGACATTATTATATCAGAAAGAGGCTGTTGAATTCAAGACCACTTTATACATCTGCGGACGATATAGATGACCACGAAGTATTGACTCCAGGTCATTTCTTAATTGGAAGACCAACATTAGGGGATGGAAGCCATAGCAGAAGATAAGATAGGAAAGCTTGATCGATGGAGATTAATTAAAAAGAGTTCTGGCAAAAATGGAAAGAAAAGTATTTTTACGCTGCAACAGAGATAAAATAAAAGTTCCGGAAGGTTCAATAACAAGGCAAATTCACAAAATATGTCCTCTAGAGGGAATCCGGTAGATTGAAAGAGAAGAATATAAGTCTACTGATTGACATTAATCATGGCAGAATTAATCCAAACATATTAAAACCCCTTCAATTTAAGGACATGCGTCATTAGGAACAATCGTCTTAGCCTTTGGTGTGATCGGTTGTGTTTTTCCTGTGCTGTGTCCAGTTCGTGATGATTATTAAATTTTAACTGGTGCATTTAATTTAATTAACATGAAATATATCTGTGCTTAGTTTTCTTTAATTTTTCGGTGATTGCTTTCGTAATTTAGTTTTTCTTTAGTAATTTTGCAACAAATCACAAAAATTGTTATTCTTGTAAACATAAAGTGCGCGGTTAACGGCTGTGTTTTGTTTTTGGTGCGCTTGGTGCTTTCACTCTCTATATTACTCTCGCTCTCCCAACTTTCGTGTGCTCTCACATCGCCTTATTATTCCCGCTCTCTCTACTTTCGTTTGTGTAGAGAGAGCGGGAGTTATAAGGTGTATTTGTTCGTGTTGTTGTTTCAGTGGTTAAAAGTTTGGCCTCTTTTCGTAGGTACTCTTACAGCACCTTATCTTGGTGTCGTATTTATTTCATCTATTGTGCATTGTTTGTTTTCTTATTTTCTCTGAGCTGTGCCGAATCTTTGTATAGTTTCTCTTCTTTTCGAGCATATCAATTTGTTAATTAAGCATGTCCGTGTGTTACCTAAAAAGCTGCAAGTGTCAGGCTGACCCAAAGGCTGATTTCATCTGTTGTTGGTTGTGTGATAACGTGGTGCACGTTAAATGTGCTGGTTTCACGCAACGGGTAAAAGATTTAATCGGCAATTAGTCGGGTTTAAAGTGGTGTTGCGAGCGATGCCGCGAGACGGGTTCGGATGTTCACGGTTTTATAAGGCAAACTTGACGGGGCTTTCACTATCTCCGTCAAGCTTTTAGTAAGCTCAGTGCTGATTTTGATGCTATGGAGAGTCAATTTAATAGTGTAAAACTGTTGAATGAGTCTCTTAAGCAGAAGCAATCGGCCGAGCCTGCTTTGCCTCGGGAACCAGGTTTATTGGCCCCGGCTCTGTTGGTGACCCCTGCACCGCTGACACCCACTGTTGATAATGATCAGCAGTTGATGCAGTTTAATTCTCCTGCACCACCTGCAATCAGCAGTGGTGCCCCAATTGTGTCACAGGCCACTGTGCCCGTTTCGACTCCCCCACCTTGTGAGGAGCCATATAGCCTCAACAAATAAGTGCATATAAAATATACACTTATGCTATATGCGCCCCTCACAGCAACTGTATTTCGGACCGAAATCCGGCCCTGATTGCAGTTGCGGCGAATTCGCTCTCTTTCGCCCTCTCTCTTTCTCACGCAGGTTGTCAGCCATATGAGCGTGTCTGACACACATGCCCATAGGACATGTGCCGTTATAGTGTGAGGAGTTTGGCGAGCGCAATATCGCCATCCATACTCACACTAACGGCAGGCATAGGCTGGCGCCAGCAAAAGGTAGTGGAAAATTACCAAAGATCACGCCACCGAGACGATCACGTGATCTTTGGTACAGTTGCGACCAAAGGGCTGCGAGCGGGCCTATAAAAAGAGCGCCGCAATACGCATCGAGGGTCAGTAAAAATAATACAAGAAGAGGAAACTCTGTCGCAGCAGCTAAAAGTCAAAAGTTCAGAAGCGCGGAAGCTCTGAATAAAATCCACGCGAGTGCCGCCGATAAGTAAAACGACAGTGAACGTTACAAGTGTAAAAGTGCACTTCACACCGAAAGACACCCAATCAAACAGCATCGAGAGACTCGACGCTGCCGGAACATCCACAACAAGGAGCAGCGAAGGCTTCGACGCTGCCAACCAAAGGACATCACAGGACATTGTAGTCCTGAAGTTAGTGAGAAGCGCAAACCCTTGCCACGCTTGAGTCAGAGCAACAGGCGGAATCCGCACAAGACCCAACGACCGCGAAGTGAGACCGAGCCTGTGCGTAAGCAACACGTATGCGAGCTCATCCGGGTGCATAACCGGAGTGCCGTGTGGTGACGTTGTCGGGCAGACGGGCGTCTCGAACTCTCTTAGTTGGTGCGCGGATTTACCTGGAGCAAAACTCTCGCGAACAGGTGAACTCTTCGAAGCTGACCGAGGGCTGCAGTGAACTGACATAAAATCCAGTATCATCGACAGTGCTAATAACCAATGAAATATTAAATTACATAGTACAATTCCAATAAAACCAATCAGTCAATTTAATATATATAAAATTCCGTGTTATTAATTATCGCAAGCGCATCAAATATAAATTTGTTGCACGAACCCATAGCTCGACTGAGCGTTAGCCCGGCTAGAAAAACGGTTCGTTACAACTGGCGCCCAACTTTGGTGGTTGCGATAATTAACACACTATATATATATTAAAGGAACAAAAATGGTTCGTGCGTGGATATACAACCTCAAAAAGGAGGAAATAGTAAAGTATGGAGAAGAACTCCAAGTAGAACTGAGTGGCACTCTGGACGTCATGCGTCGACAGTTCGGAGAGTGGGTGGATACCCACGAATCCAAACCTCCATACGCCACGCGGATTGCGGAATTGGCGGCGACCCATAGCAGGGCGTCACCGGCGAGAGAAAGCGTGCAGGCTACGGACACAAAAAAGACGACAAACGCTGATGTCGTCCATCTAAGTGTACCGACAACCAGCACAGCGGCACATGCTCGAGACGCCAACCAGCAAGCAGTGGAAACACCGGTACCACAGCCTTCCAGGAGGGTATCTCTACGCGAACACACGACGACGACTATGGCCCAAGAATACCCGAGGGTAGCGAAACAAGTCCGGGAGTGGAATTTGCGCTTCGACGGCACAACGGAGCCGCTCGAATTCTTGGAGCAAGTCGAGTGGTCAGCGGATACCTATGGGCTCAATCGGGATCTGGTCCCCAGAGCCATGCCTGAACTCCTTCAAAGAATGGCTCTGAAGTGGTATATCGCCAATAATCAACACTGGACAAGTTGGGAAACTTTCATCCAGAGTTTTCAAAGGTACTTCGTCCCTAGAGACTATTTTGCAAACTTAAAGGAGGAAGTGAATCACAGACGGCAGGCAATGAACGAGCCATTCAAAAAATACATGGTGGACATGCAAACGCTCATGCGGCCACTGCAATACCCAGCGGCCAAACAACTGCAGAAAATTTACAACAACAGCCTCCCAGACCTGCGAGCATACGCACGGCCAGATCAATTCACCGATTTAGAGGAATTGATGTATTTAGCCGCCGTGTTCGAGGAACTCGAGGCTGACAGAGAAAAGCTGAGGCAAGCACAGCCGAGGTACAACGCTCCACAGGAACGGCAAGCACAGCCGAGGTACAACGCTCCACAGGAACGGCAAGCACAGCCAAGGTACAACGCTCCACAGGAACGGCAAGCACAGCCGAGGTACAACGCTCCACAGCAAAGGCAAGTACAACCTCTACAGAGATTCAGGGAGCCACCACGACGACAAATGGAGGCTCCGCAAATGAGTCGCTACCACCAGACAGAACCAGCGCCGAGGCAAGACGGATCACGGTTTATGCGGTTAGCGGAAAACGGCCGGACACAGAGAGCCGAAGCCGACGCGAGACCCAGGCCAGCCCCGAGGACGAGACGCGACAGCATACAAACGCACATACACAACCCAGCGATGGCCTGCAGACTCTGTGGCCAGGAGAGCCACCTAGCGGTAGACTGCACAAACGCTACGCTAGATTATTGTTGGATGTGCGGACGTATTGGAGTTCGCACGTCAGTATGCTGTCCGTCGGGAAACGGACACCGGCGTCCGCCACTGAGGGGCGAGCGGGAGCCGAACAGGACAGCCCCAAGACGCTAGTAGGCAGCCTGCAGGACGAGGGAGCGCAGCTGACAGCGACCGTAGAGATCGGCAGCTGTCAGTATAAGGCTACGATAGACACAGGGGCCACGAGTAGCTTCATTAGCGAGGAGCTTGCTCGTGGACTGTGCAACGTAGGCCGACGAGGCGCAACCAACCGGCGAGTCCGCATGGCAGATGGCCGACACGCGGAAATCCAAGAACAAGTCGAGGTGAACATTAGGCTCGGACGGAGCAATATGGACATTGCACTACTAATACTTCCAGGAGTAATAGATGACTTAGTTCTTGGATGGGATTTTCTGTCTGGCATGGGCACGGTTTTGCAGTGCGCCGGACTGAAGATAAACATACCCAAAGACGGACCACGAGAGAACCAGGAGGAGACGCTGTCCGTGGCAAAGACGGTCATACCACCAACAGATCCGGACGCAGAAATCGAAGACTTTCTGCAACGGGAAGTAGCCGCATTCGAGGCCATTGAGGGAACATCGCCCATAGCGGAGCATCGAATTATCATGAGCGACGATCGTCCGATAAAGCAGCGATACTTCCCGAAGAATCCCAAGATGCAGGCCGAAATCAACGAACAAGTTGACGAACTGCTGGCCAAGGGATGCATCGAACCATCGAAAAGCCCACACAGCGCCCCAATTGTGATGGTGAAGAAGAAGACTGGTAAGTGGCGCCTGTGTGTAGACTTCAGGCAATTGAATGCCAAGTCGATAAAGGATGCATACCCGCTGCCAAGAGTCCACCATATCCTGGATCAGTTGAGAGAGGCGAGATACATCTCGAGCTTGGACCTCAAGAACGGCTACTGGCAGATCCCGATGGAAAGAGGGAGCCGAGAGAAGACGGCATTCACAGTTCCGGGAAAAGGGCTGTTTCACTGGAAAGTTATGCCATTCGGACTCCATTCGGCACCGGCTACGTTCCAGAGAGCCCTGGATCGCGTGATCGGCCCCGAGATGATGCCACATGCATTCGCATATTTAGACGACATCATCGTGATCGGGAAGACACGCGAGGAACACATGGACAACCTGAGGGAAGTGTTCCGTCGGCTGAGGGCAGCAAACCTTAAGATAAACGTTGAGAAGTGCGACTTCTTCAAGAAGGAGCTGAAATATCTCGGTCATCAGGTCACGGAAGACGGAATCCGTACTGATCCAGAGAAGGTAGCTGCTATCGCCGAACTGAAGCCGCCTGGTAACGTGAAAGAGCTTCGGCAATACTTGGGAGTGGCATCCTGGTACAGGCGTTTTGTGCCAGATTTCGCCACAACGGTGCACCCACTGAACGCGCTGCTCAAAAAGGGACCAAATGGGAATGGACCGAAGAACGGCAGGAAGCCTTCGAGACGGTGAAGTCAAAGCTAACACAATCCCCTGTGTTAGCATGCCCAGATTTCTCAAGGCCATTTTGCTTGCAGACAGATGCTAGCAACTATGGCTTGGGAGCGATACTGACCCAAAACTCAGAGGAGGGTGAACGGGTCATATCGTATGCAAGCAGATCTTTAAATGGTGCGGAGCGCAACTACTCTGCGACCGAGAAAGAGTGTCTTGCAATAATCTGGGGCATAAGGAAGCTGCGACCTTACTTGGAAGGTTACCACTTCACCGTCATCACGGACCATATGGCACTAAAGTGGCTTAACTCCATCGAAAGCCCCTCAGGCAGGATTGCGAGATGGGCACTGGAGCTGCAACAATTTGATTTTGATGTCAAATACAGGAAGGGGAACCTGAACGTTGTTGCAGATGCGCTATCCCGACAGCCCCTGAAGGATACTGTGAGGAGCCATATTGCGATGGCAAATAAATATATGTTCATATATTTATTTGTGCTATATGCGCCCCTCACAGTAACTGCACATCAGACCAAAGTCCGTCTCTGATTGCAGTTGCGGCGAATTCGCTCTCTTTCGTCCTCTCCCTTTCGCACGCAGGTTGTCAGCCATTTGAGCGTGTCTGCCACACATGTCCACCGAGACATGTGCCGTTATAGTGTGAGGAGTATGGATGGTGCAATATATCCATCCATACTCACACTATCGGCAGACATAGGTTGGCAACAGCGAAATGGCAGTGGAAAATTACCAGAAATCACGCCACCGAGACGATCACGTGATTTCTGGTACAGTCCCGACAAAATGTCAAGACCCGGCCTATAAAAGGAGCGCCGAGACGCACTGAACGACAGTTGAAAAGTTCAGAAGGAACAGACACAGTTGAGAAGTACGAGTGAAATCCGAGACGCGGAGCAGAACCTCTGTCGAACGACAGAGCAACTTTAATAACAAGTGCAACGGGGACACGCTGCCCAACAAGAAAATAATCTTTCGTCAGCGCGAGCTGCAAATAAGATCAACGCGAGTGCGACAAATAAAACCAACAGCCAGAAAAGGCTTTTGGAATCCAGGACACTGAAGTCCTTGAAGGTTAAAGTCGTGGTTCCTTGCTACGTTCAAGTTGTGCCACGAGGCGGGGCCTACACAGTGACAAGCCAAGCGTGCTATAACCTGCCTGGATTTGACAGTATACGAGCGAAATCCGTTTGGTCAAACGGAGCCGTATGAAAAGCTGTTGAACCAGTGCGAAGCCGCGGACTGGCGTAACTGGTGTACGGGGTGCTTTGAACCAACTTCCCCGAACAGGACCACGTACTGAAACAAGCCAAGGCTTCAGCAAGTGGTCGCAAAGAACTAATCCAAACATTGTTAAATTATAAATTGTGTTAAATAAAACCATACCAAGTAATTTAATATAAAAATAATTGTGTTATTAGTTATCACATCGCAACCAGTTTTACAAATTTGTTGCACGAACCCACAGCTCGACTGAGCGTTAGCCCGGCATAGTAAACGGGTTCGTTACAATACGTGCCGCAGAATAGCAACGGTGGAAGACGCAATGGACCGAGCAAATAAAGACTGCCACTGGATCCAGAAGATGCGAACCACCATTGCTAAGAACCCAAGAAAGTTTCCAGACTACATGGAGGGGTCCGGAAATTTATACAGGCACATCCCTCACAGAGGCGGGACAGAGGATGTGACAGCCTGGAAATTGTGTGTGCCAACTGGCAAGCGGTCCAAAGTTCTGAGCGAGAACCACAACACCGCCGCCGCAGGCCATACGGGAAGCCGGAAAACAATAGGCCGAGTAGCAGCACGCTACTATTGGCCAGGCTTGTACAGAGATGTTCGAGCGTATGTGCAACAGTGCGAAATATGCCAACAGTACAAGCCGAGTCAATTGGCCGCGGCAGGACAAATGCTGACGCGGATACTTGAAGAGCCCTGGAGCACGGTGTGTGCAGACTTTGTGGGTCCATTACCAAGGTCTACACATGGAAACACGATGCTGTTGGTCTTCATAGACCGCTTCTCAAAGTGGACCGAAATGGTGCCACTCAGAAGCGCTACAACAGCGGCACTGCAAAAGGCCTTCAGAGAGAGGATTCTGGCACGGTTCGGTGTACCAAAGGTACTAATAACGGACACCGGCACACAATTCACCAGCAGGGCGTTCAAAAAGTTCCTCGAAGATATGGGTGTTAAGCACCAATTTACTGCGCCATATACTCCGCAAGAAAACCCCACGGAACGAGCCAACCGCACTGTAAAAACGATGATCGAACCAGAGGAGGTGGGATGAGGCGCTACACGAGCTGACGCTGGCAGTCAACACCAGCGTATCGAGCACTACAGGGTACAGCGCCGCATTCATCACACAAGGTCGGGAGCCGAGGCTACCGAAGGCGTTGTTCGATGAAGTGGCGATCGGTACGGGCCAAGTAGCGCCAACGCCGACCGAAAATGAAAGTAGGAGCAAAGAGATTTTCGAGGTCGTTCGGCGGAGCTTGGAAAAGGCCTCTCAGGACCAAGCACGGCATTACAACCTTCGTCGCCGGCAATGGAATCCCAAAATTGGTGACAGGGTGTGGGTGAAGGATTTCAAGTCGCCGGTAATATGTAAGCTGAAGAGCTCGGCGGACAAACGCATAAGGACGGCCCATGTGAGCGACTTGAAGCCGCATAGCAAGGAGGCAGGTGAGTTCCTAAATCCCCAAAATTAAAGGGGGGGGGGGGGGGGAAGATAAGTGTGACTCCAAAAACAAAAACTAGAGTCACACTTATGCGCCTGTATAAAAAAAAAAAAATATATATATACATATATATATATAATAAAAATAAACGCCCAACAAGAACGGGTAAGAATAAAGGAAAAGAAAGGGGTATACACCTATACATATAAAACAGTAAAGAAAAAAAAAAATTAAATTAAACGCCCAAAAGGAAAGGGTAAGAATAAAACAAAAGGAAGGGTATACAAAGGTCGTATGCACCTACATATGGAAAAATAATAACAAATAATTATATATACATATATATATATGTAAACAAAAAAAAATAATAATAAGAATAACAAAAATAAATATAAATATTAAGTTGAGCCCCAAGGCGGGTCCAAATCAGGTGAACCGCCCTGAACGTGCCGAATGTTCAAGAGAAGAACACGCCTCTCCTAGGCAGAAAGAGAGTATGGCCATGACCTTCATAGAGGACATGTAAAAATCACGCCACTCAAAGAACAAATGCAAAGGCTAGCGAAAAAAAAAAGTTTGCTTACCGCGGAGAGAAAATAGGCAACTCCGCGTGCACTAATGAGAGCACAAGTGAACAACAGTTAAGGCAGAAAGAGAGTATGGCCATGACCTTCATAGAGGACACCCAAAGATCACGCCACTCGAAGAACAAATGCAACGACTGACGAAAAACGTTTGCTTATCGCTGACAAAATAGGCAACTACGCATGCACTATTGAGAGCACAAGTGTTTGTGCACTCGCGCAAATGAGAGCGCAAGCGCCCCGACCACCGAGAGAGAAAGTGTTTGTGCGCTCGTGCAAATGAGAGCGCGAGCGTACCGACCGCCGAAAATGTTTCGCTCACCGCTTTGGACGAAACGAACAACAACAACACTTGCACTACGGAGAGCGCAAGTGCAGCGATCACCGAAAATGTCGTCTTCGGCACCTAGCAACAGCGAATTGTCGCACTAGTGTAGAGGCGTGAGAAAAAAAAAAACCCAAGAAGAAATCCGACAACACCCGTACTGGTGCGGGTGCGTGTGCAATAAAACTATGCACCGTTGGTTAGTCACCCACACTAGTGCAGGTGTAAGTACACAGGACACCGTTGGTTAATCTCGCACACTAACGCCAAGGCGAGCATCGGGAAATAGAGCGCCAACTCAGCCTGGAGAGCGAGAGAAGAGATTGAAGCGCACACACCCACAGAAAAGGGTATATAATAAGCCGCCAATCGCACCAGATTAACAGAGTAAAAAAATTTGGGAAACAGAAAGGATGGAACCAAATAAGCAAGCAGCTTCCAGTGGCCAACGCTGGTCGAGGAAAAATCTGGGAAGACAAGCCGGGCCAACCACGCGTAGTGCCATGAAAGAACGGCCAATACGTACACGTGGCTGCGTGGTCCGAGTGGTGCGTCTAGCGCGAAAACGGCAGCTCGTGCGAGTGATACGCATCCCACACCAGCTGCCGGACCCCACTCCACCAGACCAGATGGACATCGAGGTCGAAGGAGAGGCACTGGAGCCCAGGAGCCCTCCGGTGGCAAGAGATGGCCCACCACTATCCAGCTGGAAGGAGCTCGCCGCCGAGAATGCGGAGCGAATGCGGGAGAACGCCGCAGTTCCGCCCGATCCTTACTCCCATCTGGAGGATTATCGTGACGGCGGCTCCTACAATCCGTGCTCGGATCCGGAGCCAAGCTCGGAGGATGACGACAAGTGCGGCATGGACGACCGACTCGAGGACGACATAATCGTCATATCCTCCGACGAGGAGGACACCGAGGAGCCACAGCCGGAGGTCCCGGAGGAAAAGCCGCGAGTCACCACGGCGACGGCGGTGTACAAGCAAACATACTCCAAAGGACGGCGTATCCACACCGTCACCGTGGCGATCACCTGGGACGAGGACGTGGAGGTGCCCCCCTCGTGGCAGCTAACAGAAGACGAGCCGCCCAACCCCGTGCCCCGGCAGCAGCCAACTCCAAGAACGGGACGTGTGGAGACACCACCACCACCGCCCCCCACTTGGCCCAACCCCGTGCCCCGGCAGCAGCCACCTCCAAGAACGGGACGTGTGGAGACACCACCACCACCGCCCCCCACTTGGCCGCTAACAGGGGACGAGCCGCCCAACCCCGGGCCCCCACAACAACCGACGCCCAGGCCGAAATTATCACGCCCACCACGACCCACGCTCCAGCACCGGCCGTCGGCGCCGGAGTCGGAGGCAGGATGGAGAGAAATCCATCCGTCGGCATGGTCGCCGGGAGTCAGAGAGGACGTGGATCACCGAGGATTATTTGGAGCGGGGGACGCCGATTTCGAGTAAAGACGTCCACCAAGAGCGGGACTCGGGTATACGAGAAATAGTAAGAATAAAAAAAAAGAAAAGAATGTATATATAAACACCCATAAAACATACAAAAAAAAAACACATATATACATACCCACAAAAAAAAAAAATATATACAAAAAAAAAAAATATGTATATATATATAAACCCTCATAAAACATACAGGAAAAAAAAATATATATATACTAGACAAAAATTTATAAAAACACTAATGTCAGCTTTTAAATTTCTCTATCTACAGCCAAACCACCACCGCGGAAGAGTGGAAGTCTTCCACTACCGAAGAAAGGGGGGAGTGTGAGGAGCCATATAGCCTCAACAAATAAGTGCATATAAAATATACACTTATGCTATATGCGCCCCTCACAGCAACTGTATTTCGGACCGAAATCCGGCCCTGATTGCAGTTGCGGCGAATTCGCTCTCTTTCGCCCTCTCTCTTTCTCACGCAGGTTGTCAGCCATATGAGCGTGTCTGACACACATGCCCATAGGACATGTGCCGTTATAGTGTGAGGAGTTTGGCGAGCGCAATATCGCCATCCATACTCACACTAACGGCAGGCATAGGCTGGCGCCAGCAAAAGGTAGTGGAAAATTACCAAAGATCACGCCACCGAGACGATCACGTGATCTTTGGTACAGTTGCGACCAAAGGGCTGCGAGCGGGCCTATAAAAAGAGCGCCGCAATACGCATCGGGGAGCAGTAAAAATAATACAAGAAGAGAAAACTCTGTCGGAGCAGCTAAAAAGTCAAAAGTTCAGAAGCGCGGAAGCTCTGAATAAAATCTACGCGAGTACCGCCGATAAGTAAAACGACAGTGAACGTTACAAGTGTAAAAGTGCACTTCACACCGAAAGACACCCAATCAAACAGCATCGAGAGACTCGACGCTGCCGGAACATCCACAACAAGGAGCAGCGAAGGCTTCGACGCTGCCAACCAAAGGACATCACAGGACATTGTAGTCCTGAAGTTAGTGAGAAGCGCAAACCCTTGCCACGCTTGAGTCAGAGCAACAGGCGGAATCCGCACAAGACCCAACGACCGCGAAGTGAGACCGAGCCTGTGCGTAAGCAACGCGTATGCGAGCTCATCCGGGTGCATAACCGGAGTGCCGTGTGGTGACGTTGTCGGGCAGACGGGCGTCTCGAACTCTCTTAGTTGGTGCGCGGATTTACCTGGAGCAAAACTCTCGCGAACAGGTGAACTCTTCGAAGCTGACCGAGGGCTGCAGTGAACTGACATAAAATCCAGTATCATCGACAGTGCTAATAACCAATGAAATATTAAATTACATAGTACAATTCCAATAAAACCAATCAGTCAATTTAATATATATAAAATTCCGTGTTATTAATTATCGCAAGCGCATCAAATATAAATTTGTTGCACGAACCCATAGCTCGACTGAGCGTTAGCCCGGCTAGAAAAACGGTTCGTTACAACTGGCGCCCAACTTTGGTGGTTGCGATAATTAACACACTATATATATATTAAAAGAACAAAAATGGTTCGTGCGTGGATATACAACCTCAAAAAGGAGGAAATAGTAAAGTATGGAGAAGAACTCCAAGTAGAACTGAGTGGCACTCTGGACGTCATGCGTCGACAGTTCGGAGAGTGGGTGGATACCCACGAATCCAAACCTCCATACGCCACGCGGATTGCGGAATTGGCGGCGACCCATAGCAGGGCGTCACCGGCGAGAGAAAGCGTGCAGGCTACGGACACAAAAAAGACGACAAACGCTGATGTCGTCCATCTAAGTGTACCGACAACCAGCACAGCGGCACATGCTCGAGACGCCAACCAGCAAGCAGTGGAAACACCGGTACCACAGCCTTCCAGGAGGGTATCTCTACGCGAACACACGACGACGACTATGGCCCAAGAATACCCGAGGGTAGCGAAACAAGTCCGGGAGTGGAATTTTCGCTTCGACGGCACAACGGAGCCGCTCGAATTCTTGGAGCAAGTCGAGTGGTCAGCGGATACCTATGGGCTCAATCGGGATCTGGTCCCCAGAGCCATGCCTGAACTCCTTTAAGGAATGGCTCTGAAGTGGTATATCGCCAATAATCAACACTGGACAAGTTGGGAAACTTTCATCCAGAGTTTTCAAAGGTACTTCGTCCCTAGAGACTATTTTGCAAACTTAAAGGAGGAAGTGAATCACAGACGGCAGGCAATGAACGAGCCATTCAAAAAATACATGGTGGACATGCAAACGCTCATGCGGCCACTGCAATACCCAGCGGCCAAACAACTGCAGAAAATTTACAACAACAGCCTCCCAGACCTGCGAGCATACGCACGGCCAGATCAATTCACCGATTTAGAGGAATTGATGTATTTAGCCGTCGTGTTCGAGGAACTCGAGGCTGACAGAGAAAAGCTGAGGCAAGCACAGCCGAGGTACAACGCTCCACAGGAACGGCAACCACAGCCGAGGTACAACGCTCCACAGGAACGGCAAGCACAGCCAAGGTACAACGCTCCACAGCAAAGGCAAGTACAACCTCTACAGAGATTCAGGGAGCCACCACGACGACAAATGGAGGCTCCGCAAATGAGTCGCTACCACCAGACAGAACCAGCGCCGAGGCAAGACGGATCACGGTTTATGCGGTTAGCGGAAAACGGCCGGACACAGAGAGCCGAAGCCGACGCGAGACCCAGGCCAGCCCCGAGGACGAGACGCGACAGCATACAAACGCACATACACAACCCAGCGATGGCCTGCAGACTCTGTGGCCAGGAGAGCCACCTAGCGGTAGACTGCACAAACGCTACGCTAGATTATTGTTGGATGTGCGGACGTATTGGAGTTCGCACGTCAGTATGCTGTCCGTCGGGAAACGGACACCGGCGTCCGCCACTGAGGGGCGAGCGGGAGCCGAACAGGACAGCCCCAAGACGCTAGTAGGCAGCCTGCAGGACGAGGGAGCGCAGCTGACAGCGACCGTAGAGATCGGCAGCTGTCAGTATAAGGCTACGATAGACACAGGGGCCACGAGTAGCTTCATTAGCGAGGAGCTAGCTCGTGGACTGTGCAACGTAGGCCGACGAGGCGCAACCAACCGGCGAGTCCGCATGGCAGATGGCCGACACGCGGAAATCCAAGAACAAGTCGAGGTGAACATTAGGCTCGGACGGAGCAATATGGACATTGCACTACTAATACTTCCAGGAGTAATAGATGACTTAGTTCTTGGATGGGATTTTCTGTCTGGCATGGGCACGGTTTTGCAGTGCGCCGGACTGAAGATAAACATACCCAAAGACGGACCACGAGAGAACCAGGAGGAGACGCTGTCCGTGGCAAAGACGGTCATACCACCAACAGATCCGGACGCAGAAATCGAAGACTTTCTGCAACGGGAAGTAGCCGCATTCGAGGCCATTGAGGGAACATCGCCCATAGCGGAGCATCGAATTATCATGAGCGACGATCGTCCGATAAAGCAGCGATACTTCCCGAAGAATCCCAAGATGCAGGCCGAAATCAACGAACAAGTTGACGAACTGCTGGCCAAGGGATGCATCGAACCATCGAAAAGCCCACACAGCGCCCCAATTGTGATGGTGAAGAAGAAGACTGGTAAGTGGCGCCTGTGTGTAGACTTCAGGCAATTGAATGCCAAGTCGATAAAGGATGCATACCCGCTGCCAAGAGTCCACCATATCCTGGATCAGTTGAGAGAGGCGAGATACACCTCGAGCTTGGACCTCAAGAACGGCTACTGGCAGATCCCGATGGAAAGAGGGAGCCGAGAGAAGACGGCATTCACAGTTCCGGGAAAAGGGCTGTTTCACTGGAAAGTTATGCCATTCGGACTCCATTCGGCACCGGCTACGTTCCAGAGAGCCCTGGATCGCGTGATCGGCCCCGAGATGATGCCACATGCATTCGCATATTTAGACGACATCATCGTGATCGGGAAGACACGCGAGGAACACATGGACAACCTGAGGGAAGTGTTCCGTCGGCTGAGAGCAGCAAACCTTAAGATAAACGTTGAGAAGTGCGACTTCTTCAAGAAGGAGCTGAAATATCTCGGTCATCAGGTCACGGAAGACGGAATCCGTACTGATCCAGAGAAGGTAGCTGCTATCGCCGAACTGAAGCCGCCTGGTAACGTGAAAGAGCTTCGGCAATACTTGGGAGTGGCATCCTGGTACAGGCGTTTTGTGCCAGATTTCGACACAACGGTGCACCCACTGAACGCGCTGCTCAAAAAAGGGACCAAATGGGAATGGACCGAAGAACGGCAGGAAGCCTTCGAGACGGTGAAGTCAAAGCTAACACAATCCCCTGTGTTAGCATGCCCAGATTTCTCAAGGCCATTTTGCTTGCAGACAGATGCTAGCAACTATGGCTTGGGAGCGATACTGACCCAAAACTCAGAGGAGGGTGAACGGGTCATATCGTATGCAAGCAGATCTTTAAATGGTGCGGAGCGCAACTACTCTGCGACCGAGAAAGAGTGTCTTGCAATAATCTGGGGCATAAGGAAGCTGCGACCTTACTTGGAAGGTTACCACTTCACCGTCATCACGGACCATATGGCACTAAAGTGGCTTAACTCCATCGAAAGCCCCTCAGGCAGGATTGCGAGATGGGCACTGGAGCTGCAACAATTTGATTTTGATGTCAAATACAGGAAGGGGAACCTGAACGTTGTTGCAGATGCGCTATCCCGACAGCCCCTGAAGGATACGTGCCGCAGAATAGCAACGGTGGAAGACGCAATGGACCGAGCAAATAAAGACTGCCACTGGATCCAGAAGATGCGAACCACCCTTGCTAAGAACCCAAGAAAGTTTCCAGACTACATGGAGGGGTCCGGAAATTTATACAGGCACATCCCTCACAGAGGCGGGACAGAGGATGTGACAGCCTGGAAATTGTGTGTGCCAACTGGCAAGCGGTCCAAAGTTCTGAGCGAGAACCACAACACCGCCGCCGCAGGCCATACGGGAAGCCGGAAAACAATAGGCCGAGTAGCAGCACGCTACTATTGGCCAGGCTTGTACAGAGATGTTCGAGCGTATGTGCAACAGTGCGAAATATGCCAACAGTACAAGCCGAGTCAATTGGCCGCGGCAGGACAAATGCTGACGCGGATACTTGAAGAGCCCTGGAGCACGGTGTGTGCAGACTTTGTGGGTCCATTACCAAGGTCTACACATGGAAACACGATGCTATTGGTCTTCATAGAAAGTGGAACGAAATGGTGCCACTCAGAAGCGCTACAACAGCGGCACTGCAAAAGGCCTTCAGAGAGAGGATTCTGGCATGGTTCGGTGTACCAAAGGTACTAATAACGGACACCGGCACACAATTCACCAGCAGGGCGTTCAAAAAGTTCCTCGAAGATATGGGTGTTAAGCACCAATTTACTGCGCCATATACTCCGCAAGAAAACCCCACGGAACGAGCCAACCGCACTGTAAAAACGATGATCGAACCAGAGGAGGTGGGATGAGGCGCTACACGAGCTGACGCTGGCAGTCAACACCAGCGTATCGAGCACTACAGGGTACAGCGCCGCATTCATCACACAAGGTCGGGAGCCGAGGCTACCGAAGGCGTTGTTCGATGAAGTGGCGATCGGTACGGGCCAAGTAGCGCCAACGCCGACCGAAAAGGAAAGTAGGAGCAAAGAGATTTTCGAGGTCGTTCGGCGGAGCTTGGAAAAGGCCTCTCAGGACCAAGCACGGCATTACAACCTTCGTCGCCGGCAATGGAATCCCAAAATTGGTGACAGGGTGTGGGTGAAGGATTTCAAGTCGCCGGTAATATGTAAGCTGAAGAGCTCGGCGGACAAACGCATAAGGACGGCCCATGTGAGCGACTTGAAGCCGCATAGCAAGGAGGCAGGTGAGTTCCTAAATCCCCAAAATTAAAGGGGGGGGGGGGGGAAGATAAGTGTGACTTCAAAAACAAAAACTAGAGTCACACTTATGCGCCTGTATAAAAAAAAATATATATATATATATATATATATAATAAAAATAAACGCCCAACAAGAACGGGTAAGAATAAAGGAAAAGAAAGGGGTATACACCTATACATATAAAACAGTAAAGAAAAAAAAAAATTAAATTAAACGCCCAAAAGGAAAGGGTAAGAATAAAACAAAAGGAAGGGTATACAAAGGTCGTATGCACCTACATATGGAAAAATAATAACAAATAATTATATATACATATATATATATGTAAACAAAAAAAAATAATAATAAGAATAACAAAAATAAATATAAATATTAAGTTGAGCCCCAAGGCGGGTCCAAATCAGGTGAACCGCCCTGAACGCGCCGAATGTTCAAGAGCAGAACACGCCTCTCCTAGGCAGAAAGAGAGTATGGCCATGGCCTTCATAGAGGACATGTAAAAATCACGCCACTCAAAGAACAAATGCAAAGGCTAGCGAAAAAAAAAAGTTTGCTTACCGCGGAGAGAAAATAGGCAACTCCGCGTGCACTAATGAGAGCACAAGTGAACAACAGTTAAGGCAGAAAGAGAGTATGGCCATGACCTTCATAGAGGACACCCAAAGATCACGCCACTCGAAGAACAAATGCAACGACTGACGAAAAACGTTTGCTTATCGCTGATAAAATAGGCAACTACGCATGCACTATTGAGAGCACAAGTGTTTGTGCACTCGCGCAAATGAGAGCGCAAGCGCCCCGACCACCGAGAGAGAAAGTGTTTGTGCGCTCGTGCAAATGAGTGCGCGAGCGTACCGACCGCCGAAAATGTTTCGCTCACCGCTTTGGACGAAACGAACAACAACAACACTTGCACTACGGAGAGCGCAAGTGCAGCGATCACCGAAAATGTCGTCTTCGGCACCTAGCAACAGCGAATTGTCGCACTAGTGTAGAGGCGTGAGAAAAAAAAAAACCCAAGAAGAAATCCGACAACACCCGTACTGGTGCGGGTGCGTGTGCAATAAAACTATGCACCGTTGGTTAGTCACCCACACTAGTGCAGGTGTAAGGTGTACACAGGACACCGTTGGTTAATCTCGCACACTAACGCCAAGGCGAGCATCGGGAAATAGAGCGCCAACTCAGCCTGGAGAGCGAGAGAAGAGATTGAAGCGCACACACCCACAGAAAAGGGTATATAATAAGCCGCCAATCGCACCAGATTAACAGAGTAAAAAAATTTGGGAAACAGAAAGGATGGAACCAAATAAGCAAGCAGCTTCCAGTGGCCAACGCCGGTCGAGGAAAAATCTGGGAAGACAAGCCGGGCCAACCACGCGTAGTGCCATGAAAGAACGGCCAATACGTACACGTGGCTGCGTGGTCCGAGTGGTGCGTCTAGCGCGAAAACGGCAGCTCGTGCGAGTGATACGCATCCCACACCAGCTGCCGGACCCCACTCCACCAGACCAGATGGACATCGAGGTCGAAGGAGAGGCACTGGAGCCCAGGAGCCCTCCGGTGGCAAGAGATGGCCCACCACTATCCAGCTGGAAGGAGCTCGCCGCCGAGAATGCGGAGCGAATGCGGGAGAACGCCGCAGTTCCGCCCGATCCTTACTCCCATCTGGAGGATTATCGTGACGGCGGCTCCTACAATCCGTGCTCGGATCCGGAGCCAAGCTCGGAGGATGACGACAAGTGCGGCATGGACGACCGACTCGAGGACGACATAATCGTCATATCCTCCGACGAGGAGGACACCGAGGAGCCACAGCCGGAGGTCCCGGAGGAAAAGCCGCGAGTCACCACGGCGACGGCGGAGTACAAGCAAACATACTCCAAAGGACGGCGTATCCACACCGTCACCGTGGCGATCACCTGGGACGAGGACGTGGAGGTGCCCCCCTCGTGGCAGCTAACAGAAGACGAGCCGCCCAACCCCGTGCCCCGGCAGCAGCCAACTCCAAGAACGGGACGTGTGGAGACACCACCACCACCGCCCCCCACTTGGCCCAACCCCGTGCCCCGGCAGCAGCCACCTCCAAGAACGGGACGTGTGGAGACACCACCACCACCGCCCCCCACTTGGCCGTTAATAGCGGATAAGCCGCCCAACCCCGGGCCCCCACAACAACCGACGCCCAGGCCGAAATTATCACGCCCACCACGACCCACGCTCCAGCACCGGCCGTCGGCGCCGGAGTCGGAGGCAGGATGGAGAGAAATCCATCCGTCGGCATGGTCGCCGGGAGTCAGAGAGGACGTGGATCACCGAGGATTATTTGGAGCGGGGGACGCCGATTTCGAGTAAAGACGTCCACCAAGAGCGGGACTCGGGTATACGAGAAATAGTAAGAATAAAAAAAAAAGAAAAGAATGTATATATAAACACCCATAAAACATACAAAAAAAAAACACATATATACATACCCACAAAAAAAAAAAATATATACAAAAAAAAAAAATATGTATATATATATAAACCCTCATAAAACATACAGGAAAAAGAAATATATATATACTAGACAAAAATTTATAAAAACACTAATGTCAGCTTTTAAATTTCTCTATCTACAGCCAAACCACCACCGCGGAAGAGTGGAAGCCTTCCACTACCGAAGAAAGGGGGGAGTGTGAGGAGCCATATAGCCTCAACAAATAAGTGCATATAAAATATACACTTATGCTATATGCGCCCCTCACAGCAACTGTATTTCGGACCGAAATCCGGCCCTGATTGCAGTTGCGGCGAATTCGCTCTCTTTCGCCCTCTCTCTTTCTCACGCAGGTTGTCAGCCATATGAGCGTGTCTGACACACATGCCCATAGGACATGTGCCGTTATAGTGTGAGGAGTTTGGCGAGCGCAATATCGCCATCCATACTCACACTAACGGCAGGCATAGGCTGGCGCCAGCAAAAGGTAGTGGAAAATTACCAAAGATCACGCCACCGAGACGATCACGTGATCTTTGGTACAGTTGCGACCAAAGGGCTGCGAGCGGGCCTATAAAAAGAGCGCCGCAATACGCATCGGGGAGCAGTAAAAATAATACAAGAAGAGAAAACTCTGTCGGAGCAGCTAAAAAGTCAAAAGTTCAGAAGCGCGGAAGCTCTGAATAAAATCTACGCGAGTACCGCCGATAAGTAAAACGACAGTGAACGTTACAAGTGTAAAAGTGCACTTCACACCGAAAGACACCCAATCAAACAGCATCGAGAGACTCGACGCTGCCGGAACATCCACAACAAGGAGCAGCGAAGGCTTCGACGCTGCCAACCAAAGGACATCACAGGACATTGTAGTCCTGAAGTTAGTGAGAAGCGCAAAACCTTGCCACGCTTGAGTCAGAGCAACAGGCGGAATCCGCATCTCGAACTCTCTTAGTTGGTGCGCGGATTTACCTGGAGCAAAACTCTCGCGAACAGGTGAACTCTTCGAAGCTGACCGAGGGCTGCAGTGAACTGACATAAAATCCAGTATCATCGACAGTGCTAATAACCAATGAAATATTAAATTACATAGTACAATTCCAATAAAACCAATCAGTCAATTTAATATATATAAAATTCCGTGTTATTAATTATCGCAAGCGCATCAAATATCAAATTTGTTGCACGAACCCATAGCTCGACTGAGCGTTAGCCCGGCTAGAAAAACGGTTCGTTACAACCTCTTTCTAGCAGTGTTCCTAGGACTCATGCTGCGGTTGCACCAAGAAAGCAAATTTTTATTTCGCGTATTGCTCCTGAGATATCTGTGGATGACGTTAAATTTCCTCTTTTAAAATAAGTGTTTTGGCTGATGTATTCGGTACAATTTGCTGTGCTAATTTCTGGCCAAAGGGCTTAGTTGTAAAGGAGTTTACAAATAAAAAACGTGTTCGGCAACCTGTCACATTTCCTCAGATTTCTTCTGGAGCTACTTCTTCTAAGTGCAACATTAGAAAAAAACTAAAATCCTCTCTTTCTCTAGCATATCAGAATGTTAGAGGTCTTAATACTAAACTTTGTAAACTATTTGTTGACAGTCTTTCTTTTGAATTTGATATTCTAGTATTTACTGAAACTTGGTTATAAGCTGATATCTCAGATCATTCTTTATTTTCCAATAAATACACCCCTTATAGATGTG